>JAPFBL010000122.1:0-600000 GCA_026182355.1 Hermatobates lingyangjiaoensis | reverse complement strand
GTCCAGCGGACTTTTTTACAATAAAATAAAAAACGAAGGAAACACACAGAAAGACACAGACATAACTCACATCGATATTTCGACAATCGTCGTCATCAGGAGGTGCGAAGAGCGAAGAGTCCCGCACCCGGGACTCTTACTTACCGGGTGGTAAGTGGTGGGGTACTGGCTGCGGTTTCCGAGTTCAGTACCGCCCTGTCTTCCTGCGGGACTCTTCGCTCTTCGCACCTCCTGATGACGACATTGTCGAAATATCGATGTGAGTTATGTCTGTGTCTTTCTGTGTGTTTCCTTCGTTTTTTATTTTATTGTATATATATATATATATATATATATATATATATATATATATTGTCGGATCCACCCTAGCAAATATTCTTGAACGTTTAGATGAAGAAAATAAGAAATTATATAGAAACCTTGAAAAACTCATGAAAAAAAAACTGACTTCAGCAAAATATGGTCAATTATTCAACGAAATATGTTTAAATGAAGAGCTGCTTACTTACTTACTAATATATGTATGTATATTTGTATGGGTATATATAGGTTTGTATCGGTCGGTGGACGCATTCACGTCTCCGCTCGTTAGTTCCTTCTCCTTTTTCTTTTTCTCCTCTCCTTAAGACGGCAAGGCAGCCGAAATGATGGAGAATCGTGAGTGTTTTTGTTAGTTGGATGTATACATAATAAATATGATTGTCAGTTAAATATATTTTGAAATAAATTTTTTCATAACACTTTAATACATTGTAAATTTGTAAATATAAATATATGGTTTAAAACACAATTGAAATAAGTTTACAAACTATCGTATAATAAAAACAAAAGATTTTCTATAATAAAAGAGAGAAGATTTTCTCTCAAGCTTATTAGGAGAGGCATTAGTCTGCTAGGGTAGTTCGATAAAACTTCCTATCTGGGTCAGGTTTTATTATAGTTTATGCAAGTTTATCGAACCGCCATAAATCCTCTGAGTGAGATAGCTTGATTTTTTTTAAATATTTGTTTAAGCTTGAGAGAAAATCAATTTTGCTTTTATTATACGATAGTTTGTAAACTTATTTTACCAGTTGTATTTTAAACCCTATATTTATATTTACAAATAAAATGTATTAAAGTGTTATGAAAAAAATATTTCAAAATATATTTAACTGACAATCATATTTATTATGTATACATACAACTTAAAGAAAACATTTCTGACGAAGATCGTAGAGTGATAGCAATAGGTTTGATGCTAGAGGTGTTCTGCCTCCAGGATTAGGGTTTCAGCCTTACCTTCACAGATAGCTTCACATCCTCACAAGATTTTTCATCTCTCTCTCTAGATAAAACAGTGTACCATAATCCATTGGTAGAAAATATTCGAGGCTTCAATCTAACTATTCACACGTTATCTCTGAATGATTATATATTATAACTGTATAATATATATTCACAGAAGGGGTTCTTGAGGATTTTGGTTATAAACAAACAACTCCTGATTATAAGCCGACGTTTCGCCAGAAAGTTGTTTGGCATTTTCAAGGCTAAAAAACAATTTATTAACGACATAAGTAAAGCAAGATAAATACATCCACGGATACCAGCCAACAGAAAAGAAACCAAACAAACAAAAAATTCAGTTACACGAGAACCACAAAAGGATCATAAAATACCTAGTGTTATTATTCATTATTTAAAAACAGACATTTGTTGTTTAAATCTAATTACTTATTATTAATTATTCAGAACACCAAAACTCAATTTTCAAACAAATAAGCATTATTGGTGTTCTGAATAATTAATAATAAGTAATTAGATTTAAACAACAAATGTCTGTTTTTAAATAATGAATAATAACACTAGGTATTTTATGATCCTTTTGTGGTTCTCGTGTAACTGAATTTTTTGTTTGTTTTGTTTCTTTTCTGTTGGTTGGTATCAGTGGATGCATTTATCATGCTTTACTTATGTCGTTAATAAATTGTTTTTTAGCCTTAAAAATGCCAAACAATTTTTGGCAAAACGTCGGCTGATGATCAGGAGTTGTATGTTTATGACCAAAATCCTCAAGAACCTCTTCTGTGAATTTGAAATATCAGTGGTTGAGAAGCTATATCAATATATATAATAATAAATTTCTAATAAATAGAAATAATTTCTAAGATGGTTGACAGCTAGCGGATAGTTTGTACTTTTTCTTACTGTACTCCTTTGTTTTACTCAAACATCTCTCCCTGGACTATTGTCCTTTCCTGCACTTTACACCCTTTAAAATACCTCTCTTTCCTCCCACTCCTCTCGACCCCTTGCCATGATGTTTCTTCATCTTGTGTTTTAGTTGGGTTTGGAGTCTGACGAAGACAGCTTGTTACGATTGAAAGATCTTAGTCTTTTTTTTTTAATTCTTATTCTGGTTTAAACATTGAATATAACTCTATATGTAAGCAAAGAACTAGCACTCTGATAAAGTAGAAGAAAGAACTTAGTTATTATTGTAATGCATTTAAATTGATCATGTAATTCAGTGAGTGCTTTGTTGTATAGGTGCGTTCAGAGAACTCGTTTCCTGCAGCAATTGCCTTGATTACCAGGCGAGAAGGCTTCTCGTCAGATATGGAAAGACGAAAAAGATGAACGCCCAGGTAGAGAAACTTCCTATATACTTCGAAACACACTCATTCTCATACGTTTTGAGCCTACATGGTAAACTTCCTATATGCTTCGAAATGGATATGGGCATATCGAATACTCTTGCGTATCGAATACAATAAGAACTTGTGTATAATCTATAATGTATCTTGCGTATCGAATCTTTTTTCCTGATCACTTGACACTCTCATTATTTATCCCTTTACATACATATATTACAGCTTTCTACAGCGAGTTTTGAATTTTATTACTACAATAACAATAAATATTGTAATAAATTAATGAGTACTGTATGAACTAAAAAATTTGTTCATCTGAAAAACTTATATTAAAAATCTGGAGTACCCTACACTCAACTTTACTATAAGCAAACTTAATATCTAACTTCTTGGATATATAATGTCTCATTTAAGTATAATGTAAACGTCTAAATGGGAGATGTTTATTAGTCTTTCGTTCATGAGGTAGTACAGATAGTGATTGATCGACTTGTCAATAAATAAGCTTATTTTTGTATATCACACCATTGATGCAAATAATCTCATTAGTATAATTACAGGAGTAATAACAGTTTTGAAAAGCCAAAGTTAAAATTTCCTGATATGAAACAATCTCGTACAAGAGAACATGGTTTTTGTTCCCTACGAATCCTACGTATACTACGCTTGATACATACTGAAATTTAATGATTTTTTTATAAATTGCACATCTTGTTTAATTTTTGCTCAAATTTTCATGGTTTTTACTTTATTATAAGTAAAGTATAGTGATCGTGAAAAATTCGATCTCGAGATTTTGACGGAATTACATGTTTTGAGGTCCCTGAAGTCGTTTTATGCAGTTTTCTCGATGATGTCTCTGTGTTTGTGTGTGGGTGGGTGAGTGTGTTAGCATTGCTTGTTACCAGGCTACGGTCCAGAATTTTTGATGGATCAAGTTGATATTTTACACAAAAATGGGCCACATAGGGAAGAAGATCCCTATCGTTTGGGAGGAATTATGCATGACGGGAAAGTCACTTTTTTTGCCAAAAACCGTTTTTTAGAAAAAAAATTTTTCTCATCAACTGATAACCCTAGAGTTTTGAAACTTTGGCATTATCTTTGAGATTACAAATGGAACAAACGAAAAATATATTCAGAATTTTAAAACAAAGGGAAATTTTTTTTTCAATAAAATGTAAAAATTTTGACTTGTAATTCAATCTCAAAGCTTGTGAGAGCGATACAAGACATACCGTTTAACGGATCAAAATAAAACTATGCTTAAAAATAGAACATTATGGTTTTGATTTAGATGAATGATTTGAGGTAATTTTTTTCAAAATTCCATTCGCCAAAGGGGCGTTAAAGTACGATTTCTGTTTTCAGAAATGTTTTTTGACACTAAACGGCTCATTTAAAAACTCATGAAAATTTGACCATAAATGGAACAAAAAATTAGCAATTCATAAAAAAAACTCATGAAGTTTCAATTACGGGAAAGATGAATAAAGCTATAAAAACTGTTTATCCTAGACTAAGGGATTGTCACCCTTAACACCTGCTCTGTTATACTTGTCGAATTTTTGATATTTTTTTACAATGTTTACATTGACCTAGACATTTTTAGAGCAAAACCACTGAGATAGACTATTCTACTCTAATAGTTCATATTTATTATTTTCAAAAATTAGAAGCTCCCAACTATAAATGATTTAAATTATATTAATAGCTGGCTTTGACTTTGAGTTGAGTATGTAAACTAATTAATTACTAATATATTTTTTCCCAATATACATTCATAGCAAGCTTGTACAGAGTACAAGGCGCAGGAAAAAAGATAACACTCAGAGAAAATTGGTATATATGATTTTTGATAAAGGGGAAGGAAAATTATTTTAATAAATACTAAGAAGCCATAAAATTCCCAGTATAATAATTCTATGAAAAACCAAAAATGTAATACATAATTCAAAATGGAAATCTTTCGTTTGAAGATGAATACATGTAATTATTGTATATCCTTAATTATAAATTATCTTAAAACGACATTTTTTCTTGGATGTTTATGATATTTTCAGAGAAAATCAGAGTATTTTTCTGATTTAAATTTGAAAATTTAACCCAAATATTCAATGTAGAAGGAGGTCAAGTAACCGATATAAGAAATCCACTGGCTATTTGAACAAACGCATGTTCTCTTGTAAGAGATTATTTCGTATCAAGAAATTTTCAGTTTGGCTTTTCAAACTTATTACTGCTGTAGTTACACTAGTGAGATTATTTGAATCAGCTGTGGGATGTACAAAAATAAGCTTATATATTGATAAGTCGATCAATCACTATCTGTACTACCTCAGAAAGAAAGACTAATAAGCATCTCCCATTTAAATGTTTACATTATGCTTAAATGAGACATTATATATTATATACCCAAAAACATTGATATTAAGTTTACTTATAGTAAAGTTGAGTGTAGGCCACTACAGATTTTTTAATGAGCCATTTAGTGTCAAAAAAATATTTTATGAAAATAGAACCTGTACTCTAACCCCTTTGACGAATGTAATTTTGAAATAAATATCTCATCTCATCCTCCACATAATGTTCTATTTTTAGTTATATTTTCATTTTGATCCGTCAAACGGTATGGCTTGTATCACTCTCACAAGCTTTGAGATTGAATTATAAGTCAAAATTTTTATATTTTATTGAAAAAAGAATATTTCCCGTTGTTTTAAAAGTCTGAATATATTTTTTGTTTGTTGTATTTGTAACCTCAAAGATAATGCCAAAATTTTAAAACTCTAGAATTAGCAGTTTAGGAGAAAAAAAATGTTTTCTGAAAACAGGTTTTTGGCAAAAAAAAGTGGCTTTCCCGTCATGCATAATTCCTCTCAAACAATAGGGATCATCTACATACACTGTCAGGCCCATTTTTGTATAAAATATCAACTTGATCCATAAAAGATTCTGGACCGTAGCTTGGTAACAGGCAAGCTAACATACTCACCCACCCACACACACAGACATCATCGCAAAAACTTCATAAAACGACTTTTGGGACCTCAAAAATGTAATTCTGTCAAAATCTCGAGATCGAATTTGTTCACGATCACTTTACTTATAGTAAAGTAAAAATTCTCACTCATATACCCACTAACAAATGTTTTATATTTTGAGAAAAATAAACCACCTTGAATCGAAATATGCTCTTTTCGGCCCTTACCGTTTTCGGAAGTACTCCATCTTAGAGAATTTTTTTTTTATCGTTGATCATATTGTTACTGATACGCTTATTTAGTCAACTCAAGCAATTCCTAGTGATAGAATGGAGAATCGTCAGTAGACTGCATATGTTGTTGAATCGTTTCAGTTTTGTTTTCGATCGAAATAAAGTTTTTTATTTTCATCCCCAACATTAAATAATTCTTTTTGTTTATAAAATAATATTTTAAGCAAAACATTATAAATATTAAAGAAGCCTGAACCAACATTTTTATTAATTAAATTGAAACAAATACGTACACTTCATACTTACCGAGTATACCGAAGTATTTCTTTTGCAGATGGATTATGCTCACATGCTAAATGCAACGGCATGTGCTACAACGAGAGTTATCTGTGCTATTCTGGAGACTTATCAGAGTGATACAGGTGTCAAAGTTCCTGAAGTTTTAAAACCATTCCTTCCACAAAGTAAGATAATTCAAATTATTATTTTTTTTAAAAACATTTTCACGAAATAATCATTCTAGGTGAATTCATTTTTTTTTTTTTGAATGCTCAGCTCTCTGCCTTTGATATCGGCTATAACATACTTAGTTTTCTGTGAAATCTTCATCAGAAGTCCTAAATTAATTATTTAACATCAGGTGAAATACAAGTTTGAGGTGTAGATTTCAATTTCTCATATGACCAGTGGGTGTCTTCATTTATTAATACTTTTTCTTTTTTATCAATTTCCCCACACTTGCAGACTTTACTAATCTTTCAAGAGTCGAAATGCGGCTCACAAATGGCTTTTTTTTTTGTCGTATTCCGATTTAGCTAATTGTGTGGAAAACCTCTCCATTATGAAGCCATGGTTTTTCTTCTAAAACAAGGAAGAACGTCGTTTTTGTTTTGTTTTTATGTGTGATGTGGTGTCGTGGGACCCCGCCTCCACGAGGTCCATCCACCTTGGGCGCATCTTCAGTTCAATGCACCTCTCCTATAGGAGGGTTGCTGTGAGACGTCAGATGCTGTTAAAAGGTGTCACGTTAAAACGCATCGATCTGTTGTGCTTTGTTAATGGAATGACCGAAAGATTGATAGATATGAATACAAATCAAAACAGGCTCACAAATGATTCATTAACCTCTCAGCCGAGGGTTCCTATGGTACTTCGTATTCAGAGGACTGTCACCCATCCAGTTTATAGCTATGCCCAATGTTGCTTAACACCATTGATACAATGGGAAATGGGGTATTCAACATGGTTATGACCGTGATCAGAATTATTATTGTGCCGTATATGAGTTTTCTTAGTTCAGAACCTTTTGATCGAAATTTCTAGAAAGTATATGTCACAAAATTTGCATTTATTAAATTTGTATATCATTTTATGTTGGAATAATTTGTGAAACCAAGACCAACATATGAGCCGTTTATTTTGAAAGTGGCCTAATTCCATTTTCCAAAAAAATTTAGCTAGCTATTTAAATAATTACATTTTTACGTTATCTTTACCTTTTGCAGCAAATTGTACAAAATTTATTTAAAATTACTAAGAATTTTTATAACAAAAATTAGTTGATAAATAAAATGACAATATTTTTAAATTTTGTAAAACGCAAACCCTTAAATATCTCGATTTTAACATAAATGGAATTAGGCCACTTTCAAAATAAGCGGCTCATATTTGAACAAAGACCAATCATCAAAACTTATGTTTTCTGATAATTTATGTAACGTAAACTTAAGAGTAATAGTATACTAAACAGAGGTGCAACAATGAATCATTGGAGTACTTTATTTCCTAAACTGGTTAATATTATTAACCAAACGTAACGTAACAGTAAATAATTTTGAAGAAAGTGACAAAAATTTTTAGTGGTAACTAAGAATTAATTAGCTTTGCAAATCTTTTAAAGCGGTTTTACAATATTCATATTGTGACTAAATTTGATTAATTGTTTAGAGTACCAGGAGGAAATTCCATTTGTGAAGAATGCACCAATAGATGAAGAGGAGACGAAGAAGCAGAAAAAACAGAAGGAAGGTATGAAGACTGTATCTGCTAAGAGCGCCGCTAGCGGCTGAAGTCACACCTCGTAACTGTT
Organism: Hermatobates lingyangjiaoensis; assembly: GCA_026182355.1. Classification (NCBI taxonomy): domain Eukaryota; kingdom Metazoa; phylum Arthropoda; class Insecta; order Hemiptera; family Hermatobatidae; genus Hermatobates; species Hermatobates lingyangjiaoensis. The sequence continues at coordinate 592,058 of JAPFBL010000122.1, read as the reverse complement.
CGCACCCAATAAAATTTTATTTATTGTAGTTTACTTTTCAATTCATTGAGTTTATACCTGATTCCTGAATTATTAGTACTCTTTGTGAAGAGTAGGCAGTTTTCATTAACTGTCTTTTGTTTAAAAATCAAGTCCAAGCGTTGAGCTCAGCATTAACTAAGATATGGCCGGATATCCAGAGTTCATTTCACTCTAGTCTACTAACATAACCAGGAAGTGGGATAGGAGCTAAGATAAGTTCTAATTTTTAAATAAGACCCCATATATATGCTTCGACACTGACCGGTGATCGCGAATACTGTCTTTTTACAACAATACAACCGGTTTAACACTTGAGAGAAAAAAAAGAAGACACTGGCTTAATATTATGACCATTAAAGGGCGCGTTTAAACCGATTCTTATTTTGAAATGTCAAATATGTAAATAAAGAAGGACTTTGTAAAACAGAGTAAGTAATATATAATTTGTTAATTTAATGCAGAACATTTGGTCAATAGAATTAACGTGGAAGAGTAACATTTTCCTTATAGGATACATACCGACGTGTACTATACTATCTGTATCATGAATTGTTTCAGATCTCCACTCGTATTAGGATTGTTTGAGTCATATATAGTATTTTTAAGGCCTATAGAATGTTTTAAAGAAAGGAGGAAATATATATATATAAAGATTTCATATAAATACGTGAAATAACAATCAATGATCAAACCACAATATGAAAATGGGAAAACAAGACTAAGATCTTTCAACCATAACACGTGGTCTTCGTCAGAGTCAAAAACCCAACTGAGTCAAATCCCAATTGAAGACAATTTTTTCTTGATTATTATCTTTAAATTTTTTTTTATTATTTATATTTTCTAATCTTCTTCATTTTCACTTTCTATTTCTTAACTCTTGGCTTATTCTTAGTTAATTTTTCTTACCTCAGTTGAACCGGGCACGCGTGTGACAACATTGTTGGTCTCCAACCGTCCCTTGACAAATGCATTTGGTGTCCCTATCTCAATTCTCCTGTTCACGGTTCAACCGAAAATTAGAGACAGTAACTGTGTTTGTTCCTTTGTTCTGTGTTTGTGATTTACCGTGAAACGTTTGTTGTCCTTTTGGATCGTTTTCCTGTTTACTATATATATATATAGTTTGTTTATATATATATATAAACTAGAATTGAAAAAGAACACATAGAAAGGAAATCACTGAACTCACTACTATATTTCGATGTCCTCGTCTTCAGGAAAAGAAGTGAATCGCTCCAAAGGCTGATAACGACATATATATATATACACAAAACACTTTTTCTTTTTCTCGGAGTTTGGTCAGGGTAAATATATGGAATCACCTTTTTGCCAACGTTTCGTCTTTATTTCAAGACATCCTCAGGGCTATAAACTAACAAAAAACAATAAACAATGGACATTTTTTCATTTCTACTTTAAAAAACATCATAAACAAATTGAAAAAAGAACTTACTGAAGGCTTGGTTCTGTTACATTTACAAACAACCGTTAACTGTCATTACATGTGCTGTTCCAAGCGACAAATTATTGAACCACTGTTTTTTTAGTATAATCCATTATATATAAACATATATACTTATACACATATTATAATATATATCTATTATAATATGTATCACCATAATATATATCTATAATACATTTATAATAAATTATTATTTTAACAATCCTTAAAAATATAAACTAGATAACATTGCATCTTTAACTATTTATGATGGAACCATAAATCCTACTTAAATTGTCTGTATCTGTTTTTCTATTGCAAGTATTATTAGTATTTTTGATATGTATCATTTCTTTTATCAATCTTTTATTGTATGAAGTTTCATAATCTAAAATTGATGCATTCTCAAATTGAAATTGTGTGTTGATTTTTAATTGCATAATACTTGCAATAGAAAAACAGATACAGACAATTTAAGTAGGATTTATAGTTCCATCATAAATAGTTAAAGATGCAATGTTATCTAGTTTATATTTTTAAGGATTGTTAAAATAATAATTTATTATAAATGTATTATAGATATATATTATGGTGATACATATTATAATAGATATATATTATAATATGTGTATAAGTATATATGTTTATATATAATGGATTATACTAAAAAAACAGTGGTTCAATAATTTGTCGCTTGGAACAGCACATGTAATGACAGTTAACGGTTGTTTGTAAATGTAACAGAACCAAGCCTTCAGTAAGTTCTTTTTTCAATTTGTTTATGATGTTTTTAAAGTAGAAATGAAAAAAATGTCCATTGTTTATTGTTTTTTGTTAGTTTATAGCCCTGAGGATGTCTTGAAATAAAGACGAAACGTTGGCAAAAAGGTGATTCCATATATTTACCCTGACCAAACTCCGAGAAAAAGAAAAAGTGTTTTGTGAATATTTTGTGGTCAAGAAAACAGTACCGTATTTATATATATATATATATATATATATATATATATATATATATATATATAAATAGAACCCGTTAAAGGTAATATTAAATGTTTACTAGTTATCATTTCAAACTAGAAACTTCTCATAAAATAAACTCATTTTAAGCATAAAGGAGCTCAGTTAAGTTAGACATAAGTTTGTATATCATAGGTGACAAGTTTAGCGTTGAATAATCAAATCTATGGTAACTGATATAATATTCCCTTGGATTAATTTCTTTTATGGAGAAAACTGAGTTTTTTAAATTGATCTAAAATTATTTCCATATAGCTTGATAATTTGAAACTTTCTGAATGTGTACAAAAGCAAAACCAGTGGCATTAAGTATAATCAAATAACTTACTTTAAGGATGTTCAGAGTAATAAAACCATTTAAAAAGGTATATGTATATTTCATAGAAGAAAACCTTGTTTTGAAATGCACCTCGTGCATTTTCAATACACAGATTTCAACTTTAGACAAGAGATTTAATAAATAAAAACAGTATTGCTACCTAGGGTCACTTTCAACTTTCACTGTCTATATGGTACCACTCCAAGTATTAAGTAACATTTCAATTTAACTTTGCCTAATAATTCACCACGAAAAATGTTTACTGTACAAATGGTTTTTTTTCCTTTAAATAAATTAAACTTGATGTACAATAATTTACAATATATAACTGGCTATGTTTTGGAAAAATAGATTAGTTGGACAGTTCATGGAATTCCCACTTATTTCGGGGTACAAAAATGCCAGTTAAGTCTACATAGGAATTAATATTTTGTTCAATATAAGTGGATAAACGTTATTTTTTTTCACAATATATCACAAAATGTACTTGTAATTCATATAACACAATAATATGATAATAGATGTTAAAATACAAAGCATAAAACATGAGACGAGTGGGAGGCAAAATGCCGATTTTTTTTTCGGTTGGCATTAATTTGATTTCACGAGGTCTGATCAAGAAGGATGGTTGGTGCAGTTTACTCATCCAAAGTAATAGTGCTTTAAAATGGTATCTTTTAAATAAAATATGGTTTGGAATCAAACAAAAACTAATCCTTATCAAAAATAATTTTTGCTTTGTCAAAAAATAGAAAAGAGTAAAACAATTCTCGTCTCTTCCCACTCCCTCCCCCACAATGTACGTTTGCTGAATATAGCTTCAAAACTGTACACTTAATATGAGCTGCAGTTTTAAAGAACAATTCATTGAGTTTGAAATACAGTACCATAACATTTGCATACTACTAATTTATAAATAAAATACTTTCAACTCATTCACAGAGAAATCTCATAAACTAATTGTCAAATATTTCCACTTTATATAATTTTTATTTTTAAAAAAAAAAAAAAAATTTGCAGGATTAAAATGTAAAGTTTATCGAAGTTTTTCATTTAGTAGCGATAAAAATGCTAGTAATTCCTTCACGATATTTTGCGTAGAACTAATTGAATATTTTCACATTTCATCTAATGACATTAAAGAGAATTTCTTTCAATCATATGGATAGCTTTCATTTGAATATTTTAAAAATTATGATGGGAGATAGTAGTGGTAAATACAATGGAAACATTTCAAAACTGACTCTCAAACAAACTTGTTACGGCTTCAATGGCACAAACCTATTCAGTTAGTGTTGAATAATCCTGAACATGATGTTCATGTTTACCAGGTAATTTCACTATATTTCGTTATAAGTTGACATTAAAGCAGATTTGTTAATCTCTCTTAAAGTTTTATATACGTAGTATGTGTTATTTTTAAACTAAAATAAAAAAAATTAACTTCAATATGAAGAAAAAAAAAATAATAAAAACGAAAAAAGTATGAAGAAATTGTAAAATGGGGATCAGGAATTAAGGTTTATTATTTTTAGTAGTGCGATCAGACCTTATGACAACTAAAGTTATTAACTATGTAAGGCAAGTGGATAACCGAAAACATGTTGGCTGTAAAACGGGTTACATTACAAATATAACGAGAATTAACTGCAAAGTGAAACAATTTTTTCATGTTTCCTCATTTGGCCTCTAACTTTTCCAAAATCTTAGGCCTCCCTTATTCACACTTATTTCTAACCAATCATTTTTCCTAATTATGACTTTTATACAGTTTTTAAAAATTTTTATACAAAAAAAAAACTTAATTCATATTATGAACAAAATATCTACAGCATTAAAATACAGACTCATAATGATAAATTGCAACAATAAATATAATATATAAAGACAAGTGCTGAATTCACTTTAGGAACTGAAATATATAAGTATTACATCCATCTGAGAATTCAACGCACCTCAGCTATTAACTAAAATAGCACAAATTTGGTCTCAAAGCCTAAAATCACAATAGAAATAAAACTGAACTTAATTACAAAATAATCATAACTATTTCAGTCAATAAAAAGAATAATTAAATTACTGATTGAAGAAACAGGGAGCCAAGGTAAATTCCCGTATTTGAAGGAACACAACCTTCTGTTTCATATTTCAACATTTATTAATAACCAATTGTAGATAAACATTTAAACTATTGGAAATATTACCTTAATACTGTTTTAAATAGACGAATAAATTAAACAAATAAGAAATGAAATGATATTAACTACTTACATAAGAAACTAATACTAAATGACTTGAAATGCATGTTGCCTTAACGATTTTAATCCGAACTGCACCTATATATAATGGACAAAGGCTGTATCACATAAGCGTAACAAAGCAACAGAGTCTTCTTATGCCGCATACTGGAACATAACACTTATGTCTTTCAGAATATATTAAAATATTAGAGTGAGTAGTTGTCCCCCAGTGTGCACCAAGAATTTACCTAACTAGTATTTACATTTATATAACATACAAAACGCAAACTCTTACAGTGCAATGTGGGGGATTATTTATATATAAAAATAAAGGGACGAACTATCGTGCAATTTAAGTAACATCAATTGCCTCACAATGATGAGGAGGTTTCTTTGTACAAGGTCACAAGGACCGTAAAACAACGTGGTGTTATGGTATATAAGACAAGTAGCTAATTGATGTGTTAATTGAGGGGCAATTATACAAAAGGTAGAGGATGGGTGAATCATGTGTAGGTGTGTACGAGAGACGGCTGTTAAAACTTCAGTGCGGGAGAGACGTGAATCCTCAGTGGTAGTACTCAAGGCGCGATAGAAAAGCTTCTGAAGGGCTAATAGTGGAAGTTGCTGGGAGTGACTGCGGCAGTACTCACTTTCGAGTTGGGAGTGCGATATACGCCACTCGACACAAATTGGAGGCGTAGAGGGAAGGGGTTGAGAGACTGATAAGTGCAGGTTGTTGAGAGGGTTAGGCTGGGCGAGAGTGACTGATGCGTGCTCAGTCTCGTTTTGGAGTGCGTCATAGGTCACTCACTACAAACTGGAGGCATAAAAGAGTGAGAAAAGTGTTGAGGGACTGATACTGGTGGTTGTTGGACTCGCGCGGGAGTAACTGATGACGTTCACAGTTTCGAGTTGGGAGTTGGATACGCCATTCGCCACTAACTGGAGGCGAACTAGAGTGGGAAGATATTGAGGGGCTGGTAGTCCAGGTCACAGCGAATGACTGCGGCTGTGCTCAATTTGAAGTCTGAGTGCGACACGACGCGTTACTCGCCACTACCTGGAGGAGCACTAGAGAGGGAAGATATTGAGGGCCTGGTAGTGGAAGTAGCTGGAAGGATTCACTGGTGAGGTTAAGTGCGGCCATACTAGGTTTCGAATGGGAGAGTGAGTGCCATCACTTGACACACTAGAGCTGCAAGGTGTAGCAGAGCTGGTAGTGAATGCAGTTTGCAGGGCTAGACTGCGCAGGCGTGATTCCGGCCGAACATAGAGTGTGATACGCCACTCGCCATCACCTCGAGACGTACTAGAGTAGGAAAATGTTAAGGGCTGTTAGAGGAGTTCGTTAGGAATGTTGGGCTGGACGGGAGTGACTGTGACCGAATTTAGTCTCGAGTTGGAGAATAACATGCCATTCGCCATTGGAGACTGACATACCATTCGCCAAAATCTGGAGGCGCACTAGAGCGGGAAGGTGTTGAGGGGCTGGTAGTGGAGGTTGTTGGGAGGGTTGGGCTGGGCAGGAGTGACTGCGGCTGTACTCGGTCTCGAGTTGGAGTGAGACACACCACCCGTCACCACCTGGAGGCGCACTAGAGCGGGAAGGTGTTGAGGGGCTGGTAGTGGAGGTTGTTGGGAGGGTTGGGATTGGCGGGAGTGACTGCGGCTGTACTCGGTCTCGAGTTGGAGTGAGACACACCACCCGTCACCACCTGGAGGCGCACTAGAGCGGGAAGGTGTTGAGGGGCTGGTAGTGGAGGTTGTTGGGAGGGTTGGGACTTGGCGGGAGTGACTGCGGCTAGTACTCAGTCTCGAGTTGGAGTGAGACACACCGCCCGTCACCACCTGGAGGCGCACTAGAGCGGGAAGGTGTTGAGGGGCTGGTAGTGGAGGTTGTTGGGAGGGTTGGGCTGGGCGGGAGTGACTGCGGCTGTACTCAGTCTCGAGTTGGAGTGAGACACACCACCCGTCACCACCTGGAGGCGCACTAGAGCGGGAAGGTGTTGAGGGGCTGGTAGTGGAGGTTGTTGGGAGGGTTGGGCTGGGCGGGAGTGACTCAGTATAGTACTCAGTCTCGAGTTGGAGTGAGACACACCGCCCGTCACCACCTGGAGGCGCACTAGAGCGGGAAGGTGTTGAGGGGCTGGTAGTGGAGGTTGTTGGGAGGGTTGGGATTGGCGGGAGTGACTGCGGCTGTACTCGGTCTCGAGTTGGAGTGAGACACACCACCCGTCACCACCTGGAGGCGCACTAGAGCGGGAAGGTGTTGAGGGGCTGGTAGTGGAGGTTGTTGGGAGGGTTGGGATGGGCGGGAGTGACTGCGGCTGTACTCAGTCTCGAGTTGGAGTGAGACACACCACCCGTCACCACCTGGAGGCGCACTAGAGCGGGAAGGTGTTGAGGGGCTGGTAGTGGAGGTTGTTGGGAGGGTTGGGCTGGGCGGGAGTGACTGCGGCTGTACTCAGTCTCGAGTTGGAGTGAGACACACCGCCCGTCACCACCTGGAGGCGCACTAGAGCGGGAAGGTGTTGAGGGGCTGGTAGTGGAGGTTGTTGGGAGGATTGGGCTGGGCGGGAGTGACTGCGGCTGTACTCAGTCTCGAGTTGGAGTGAGACACACCGCCCGTCACCACCTGGAGGCGCACTAGAGCGGGAAGGTGTTGAGGGGCTGGTAGTGGAGGTTGTTGGGAGGGTTGGGATTGGCGGGAGTGACTGCGGCTGTACTCGGTCTCGAGTTGGAGTGAGACACACCACCCGTCACCACCTGGAGGCGCACTAGAGCGGGAAGGTGTTGAGGGGCTGGTAGTGGAGGTTGTTGGGAGGATTGGGCTGGGCGGGAGTGACTGCGGCTGTACTCAGTCTCGAGTTGGAGTGAGACACACCACCCGTCACCACCTGGAGGCGCACTAGAGCGGGAAGGTGTTGAGGGGCTGGTAGTGGAGGTTGTTGGGAGGGTTGGGCTGGGCGGGAGTGACTGCGGCTGTACTCAGTCTCGAGTTGGAGTGAGACACACCGCCCGTCACCACCTGGAGGCGCACTAGAGCGGGAAGGTGTTGAGGGGCTGGTAGTGGAGGTTGTTGGGAGGATTGGGCTGGGCGGGAGTGACTGCGGCTGTACTCAGTCTCGAGTTGGAGTGAGACACACCGCCCGTCACCACCTGGAGGCGCACTAGAGCGGGAAGGTGTTGAGGGGCTGGTAGTGGAGGTTGTTGGGAGGATTGGGCTGGGCGGGAGTGACTGCGGCTGTACTCAGTCTCGAGTTGGAGTGAGACACACCACCCGTCACCACCTGGAGGCGCACTAGAGCGGGAAGGTGTTGAGGGGCTGGTAGTGGAGGTTGTTGGGAGGGTTGGGCTGGGCGGGAGTGACTGCGGCTGTACTCAGTCTCGAGTTGGAGTGAGACACACCGCCCGTCACCACCGCCCCCACCAGCAAGCTGGCTGACTCGTCTCGTTGACCCTGCTGCTCTCCTGTTCCTAGAGTCGCATGTCACTTGCCTCGGTTGCTCTTTTTCTTCTTTCTTTTAAAGAAACAACAGCATCTGCAAAGAAACACAGTAAATCAATTCTTTATTTAAACATTTCTTCTCAAGAGCTATCAATAGTCATTCTTATATATCGTTACTCCACTACTTCTCTCTGGAATATACTTATACATTTATAACTATGTATTTAGAGTGCGTGTCCTGAAAAATAAAAATCCATCCAAGCTTACAGCTGAAACAAAACTTATTGTATAGGACCACACAATACCTCTACTACTTTCAGTCTTTCGGAATAACAAAATTACAGAAACTACAACCTCTTCTAAACATCTGGAGTGGCCTTCACTCAACTTGAGATGTGGTAGTCTCAAACTCTCTGAGAAAGTATTATTGAAGTCAGACATAATCAATTTATTTATCCCCTTTATTTTAATATGGTTATATCCTTTTAATTAGTTATAACAAACTTCAAATATTGACACAGAACAATCTGACATATTGTTATTATTAAACTAAGGACCTTAGTCTTAGCGGACTCGTGCGCACGATGGTCGTATCTGTACTATTGTGCTCCTTTTTAACTTCAGATTTTAAGTTCTTTAATGAGCTTCATAATTGTCTCCTTACTAAATTATCTCTCACTTCTATTGGTTGAATGTATGATACTCTAAAAAATTGTTAAATCTCTCAAAAGCGATTGATTGTCTCGCATTCAATTACCTCAAGTTTATAAAAGAAATGTAAAAAAGTTGAGAATACTTTACCAGAGACAATGATATTACGTCTACAAGATTGCCACATTAAAATATAACAAAGCTCAACTGACTGTCATCAAGTATGATACTCTATTAACTTATAGAAAAGTTGAGTGTAGGTCATTACAGATTTTTAGCTTTACACAATCATGTTTATTGATATATTTAAAAAGAGTTCTAAGGTATTCCTGTTTTTATGCATAGTAATATTAACTATATGAAATTGAGGAATTTTAAAAAAAAATAATTTATCATAGCAGTTCATTAACAATGCTGTGAGAAATGAGAGTACTGTCTCAATATTTAGAGAATTATTACAAAAATTCCATTTATACAATATTAGTGTTACTCTGTTCTTATCTGAGAGGTAGTGTATATGAAATTGAGGAATTTTTAAAAAAAAATCTTTTTTTTATTCAGTAATGTCTAAATATTTGGTGAATTAGTACAAAAGTTCCATTTCCACAATATTACATTAACCCTTTGATGACCTGAGAAGTAGTTTATATGAAACTGAGAAATTTTTAAAAAAAATCATTTTTCATAGCCTTTCATCAGCAATGCTGTGAGAAATGACGGTAATATCTGACTATTTGGAGATTTTTTACAAAAATTCTATTTTCACAATATTACTGTTTCCAAATATTCCATTTACCAATATTATTGTTACTCTATTCTGATCTGTGAAGTACTGTTTATGAGATAGAGTAATTTTAAAAGAAATAATTTTTTATAGCATTCCATTAACAATGTGGTGAGAAATGAGTGTAATGTTTTAATATTTCCAGAATTATTACAAAAATTCCATTTCCACAATATAATGCAACACTATGCTGACCTGAGATGTAGTGTATATGAAATTGAGAAATTATTCAAAAAAATCATTTTTCATAGCATTTCATTAACAATGCTTTGAGGAATAACTGTAATGTCTGAATATTTGGATAAATAATAGAAAAAATCCATTTCCACAATATTAATGTAACAAACAGTATGTTGACCTGACAATTGTGTATATAAAATTCAGAAATTTGTTAAGAAAAACATCTATTATAGCATTTCAGTCACAATGATTGATGAATAACTGTAATGTCTGAATATTGCGTTATTTAATACGAAAATTCCATTTCCACAATATTACAGTAACTCTATGCTAACCAGAGAAGTAGTGTATATGAAATTGAGAAATTTTTAATTATATCATTTTTCAGAGCACTTCATTAACAATGCTGTGAGCTGTGAGAAAAGAGGTTAATATCTGAATATTTGGAGAATTACTACAACATTCCATTTCCACAATTTTAGAGTAACTGAATGCTGACCTGAGATGTAGTGTATATGAAATTGAGAAAATATTCAAAAAAATCATTTTTCATAGCATTTCATTAACAATGCTGTGAGAAATGAGGGTAATATCTGAATATTTGGAGAATTATTAAAAAACTATATTTCTACAATTTTAGAGTAACTGAATGCTGATCTGAGATGTAGTGTATATGACACTGAGAAATGTTTTAAAAAAATAATTTTTCATAGCATGTCAGTAACAATGCTGTAACAAATGTCTGAATATTTGGAGAATTACTTTGAAAATTGCATATCCACAATGTTAGAGTAACTCTATGCTGACCTGAGATGTAGAGTATATGAAATTGAAGAATTTTTAAAAAAAATCAGTTTTCATAGCATTTCATTAAGAATGTAGTGAGAAATGAAGGTAATGTCTGAATATTAAGAGAATTTTTACAAATATTCCATTTACACAATATTATGTTGCTTTATTCAGACCTTGGAAGTAGTATATATGAAATTTAGAAATGTTTAAAAAAAAATCATTTTTCATAGCATTTCAGTAACAATGCTGTGATAAAATGACTGAATATTTGGAGAATTATTACAAAAATTCCATTTCCACAATTTTAGAGTAACTGAATGCTCACCTGAGATGTAGTGTATATGAAATTGAGGAATTTTTAAAAAATCATTTTTCATAGCATTTCATTAACAATGCTGTGAGAAATGAGAATAATGTCTGAATATGTGGAGAACTCAACAAACTTTACCATATAACTGTTCACTCGTAGACTACTCTCACTGGATTACTATGAAAACGGAAAAATATATCAAACTTATCAAACCTATTGTATTTCTCTCTTCGTTTTGACTATCCTAACATGAGAAGTATGAAAATAGAAAAAATTACCAACTCATCAAACTTTACCATATAACCGTTCACTCGTAGACTACTCTCACTGGAATGCTATGAAAACGGAAAAATATATCAAACTTATCAAATTTTTAAGAAAACCAAACAAAGCACAACACCTTGTGACGATTCTTGATGGCACTAATACTAATTCATATAGACAAGTTGATTAACAAATGTGAAGTGATACTCACTTGGTTTCATCGACCAGTTCGACTTCAGGCTGTGCAGTAATAGGAGTGTTGGAGTGTCCCGCTGTTGGGTCATCATTTGCCAGCTCTCCATTCGTCGAACTCACCACCTGTTCATCAAACAGTCATTTAAACTAAAACTCAAACGCCATGTCTACAACAAACCTACCATCAACTTTCTAGTCAACTATACTCGACAGTATACACTTACCCTCATGTCATGCAACCTACACCGCATCTTTCAAGAATCTTTTCCACAACTGCCTTCATAAAGACACTACACGAATTGAAACTTAAATGATTAAACGTTTCACAGCCAGTGATGCTCCGGCATCAAGTTTCTTACACTTTGGCACAGTCTCTCACTGTTGGAATTTCATCAATTCTATCTTTGATGAAATTTCTTTCATTTAAATGGTGAAATTAAAAACTGTGAATAGCTACTGTTAAAAATTAAACTTTTCTAAATTCATTTAAAATACTTTTTTTTTATAAAGAACGATATACTTTTTAAATAACTTTGACCGACTGAATTAATTTTATATTTCTAATGTTTATTAACATCTTATTCGAAATTCACAGTTCGGAAAACCAATATGTTCAATCAGACCAGTCTTCTTGACTATATACGATTAGATAAAAACCATTGTTTGCGAGCTACTTTTACAAAAAAAAAAAAAGCTAGGAGCAATATTTTTTGAAAAAATAACAATTATGGAATGATTTTTCCCAAATTGAGGACTATTGGTTATTCTCTATTTTCTTAAGAGTCTAGAAATTCTAGTGACTGATGTTTTTCTTCTTAGTTTATTTTAGTTCAGGAATTGAAACTTGATACTTCCTGAGGATGAAGCTCCTTGTCTCTGGTCTTGCAATCTGTGTTCAACTCACCATAGAAGAGGAATGCTGAGCAGTATTATATCCCCAAATCGGGTTCGTTTTAACTAGATGTCATCTAAGACAAATCAAGGTACTGTTCAAAAGAAGGAAGCCACCCCGATTCTGACAGCAATCAGATATGTTGGGGCTTCTGTTTACTCAGGGAGCTAAGTCTGACCTAGCTCAAAGTCAGTGGACCATTTAAACCCTACTATTCACTATAAAAATGCTACTGCTTTCTTTTTTTAAAAAAAAAAATTAATAGAAACACCATGCTAAATCACACGAACTCAGAAAAAAAATCATTTCAACAAAACAAAAATACTTACTTTGCAATATTGGAGACGTTGAAAATATACTTAATGAAGTTATCTTTAAAAAAAGATTCTAGTAATTCTAAGTATATATAGTAGAGCCAATTAAGACAAACCTAAAACGGGAAGTTTTCTTCAGGAGGACACTAAATAATGCAATAATTATTTACCATAAAAAATAACAGTGAAATAAATATGCATGTATTTGTTATATTCATGTTTGTAGTAAACAAAGATGCCAAAATTGCTTTTCGTTGCGAAGCTAAAATTAGGAGAGGATATATTTAAGAGGAATTTAAGGAACACTTATACAAATAGATATAGGAATATGGTTTATTGAGGATCAAGGGGTTGAGTGGTTCAGGATATATTGGGGTTTAAAATATTAAAGATAAATAACTCGGAAGAAACCACATGATGGAGTGATGAAAACAATGGAGTAACTTTTGAATGAAGGAGAGTTGAAAATCAATTCACTTAATGCAAAAACCAAAAAGAATCAATAATAACAAAAACAGAAGAAAAATGTTCTTTTGAGACTAAGAATTGTACTAAGACTGACTATTGGGAAATGATTTCGTAAGTTCGAAATAATACGATTATAAAGAAACCCTAAAGTAAAACTAAAATATATTGTCTTATGAAAACAAGAAGTGTAAGTCCTCAGGTTACGTTTGCTTAGCAGGAAGGGTGATTTGGATAACCTGAGGAAAAGTACTACATGTTTGACGAACAGACTTTGTTCTTTATCCAGTATGAGGAGGATCCACATAGTAACGGATTACACAACAGCAGGGAACTGAAAAACCTGAAAATTATAAGGCTTCAAAGGACAAAAGAGAACTTCCTCAGTATTTTTATAAGAGGTACAATAAAGTTGACAGAAGGGATACCTGGTTGAGACATAAAAAGGAGACAAGGAGAGGGCAATAAGACACGAAGGAGGAGGAGGAGACGAGAGAGAGAGAGAGATAGAGAGACACAAGAGGACGGAGGGAGTGGCAAGAAGCAGAGGGCAAGTGGCGCAGGCGGGCAGGGTGACGGAGGGCCGGACTGACCTGGACGGAGCCGTGTCTGTCGGCGGGGGTCAGGTTGCCCAGCGTCTGGGACGGCTGCTTCGCCGCGCTATCGCCCCTCCCGTCCGCCACCGCTGTCGCAGCGCCGCCACAATCCTCCTGCTGCTCTTGTTGTTGTTGCTGCAACAACACCACACACCCTCCAGTAACAATCTCATTTCACCTTCCTCATAAATATAACTCAACCTCTTCTTTTTTTAAAACCAATAGCAATTATCCTGGATACTAATAATTGCATCAGCGATAGACCTACATAATGATTCGTAAGACTACACTATCGGTACGCTCTTGGTCGTTTTATAAATACCCTATCCTCTTAGGTTACCCCCTACCGAGTTAATTGTTAATTTTGTAGTCTCCATGATCAATCGGATACTAATTATGGGTAATTAAAAAATGTATGCATAATTACACACCAACCTCTTAAAAGTAACCATAATGAAGACATCAGAGAGGTAACGTTGACACCGCCACCTGAGATCACAGGTACCTCTGACCAAAATGTCTTTCATGAGAAAGATGGAAAACCTTGTCCACGTCGTTCTACAGAGAGGACGTAATTCGGTACTGAGTTTGTACAATGCCAAGTTCTCATTTTAGAACTCTATGTAGGATCAAGGATTATTCAAGTTGGATTTAACCCAGTTGTTTTGATATTTTAAAGCCATTAATAGTCTACTTGCTTTCTGCGTCCATGACCTCATCACTCTATCACTATAAAGACAACAAAAATAACCAGTAGATTATTCAACTTTAAGGATAAACGAAGAAAATATTTCAAATAAATCTAACCAAGTTATAACTACTCAGCAAGAGAGGAATTCAAGAAAGATGTTCAAACCTAAGCAGAATAACAGAAATAAATCGCTTGCCCAATCAAAACTACGATATGAACTTTGGAATGAAGTACTACCAAATAGCAGAAATGGAATTATGAAAACTTAGCCAACGAGAAAGATTCAGTGTAACCTTTAAAAGATATCTGAGAAATACTCAAATAAAACACACCATCAGCTGCATTCCACTTTTAATACTTACTTTTTCAGCATCCTTTTAAAATACCTGAAATTTGTTGACTTTTTGTTTACTTCAAAATGGTAACTTTTTTTTTTCTAAGATATTTGTTAATAAGAACACACTAGAACAATAAAAACAAATGTTTACATGCTGTTCTGGTAAAAAGCACACCAATACCAACACCATGAGCAATGCTTCTGCAAGACAAGTCAGGCTGTGTCAATTCTCAAATCAACGGAATCACCTACAAGTATTAACAATCTATGTTGAAAGATATGTGAAACCGTTTCACCAGACAACTGGTTGGCCTAGAACTCAATTCAAGTCAGTTCTTGTCTTATGAACCAAGTCTACAGTTTAGACTTGCTTACAATGTACACATATCATTTCTAAATCATTAGTTGTGCAATCCGTGATTGTGTGGTATACACTCATACCATAATAAAATGATAATACAAAGTCTCCACCAAAAGAAGTTTTTTTTTATACAAACACATTTGATGATGTACACACTGTGTTTGAAACGTGGTAGTTTGAATAAAAAAAAACTTTTTTTCTGTGGAGACTGTATTATCGTTTTATCCTAGTTTGACATAGCATTCATTGTTCATACATTTTTACTAAACATCAGTCAGGTCAAAAGCATGATTTCCTTCAAACAGTGAGACTCTTAAAAGATTTTAATTGATATCAGTATTAATTAATTTTGAAATCGGTATCATTCCAAATTTGATTCTGTCACTGCAAATACACTACAAACCTAACCTTTATATTTCATAAAATGTGAATTATTATTTCATTCCAAAGCTATAATTGCAAAATTATAAAATGAATTGTTTTTGAAAAACACCTAATTGTTTATTGAATAATACCGTTATTTCAAAATAAATGCCTAAGATTAAATAGTGCCTTAGGCAGAGCAAGGTGCAACATAAACACCAGGAGAAAAAATTAAAGTAAAATCACTTATTTTAAAATAAACCTCTTTCAACTGATTAAACTACTAAAAAAAAAAAAAAAAAATCAAATGAACTGCATCAATCGACCTTACGTCTAAACTTTGAACTCGTTAAAACTTTTTAAACACTAGATTTGATTTGCTATTCTGAAGGGATTTTATTTAGTTATAACTTCTAGTACATCAACTTGTTCAACAATATTCACTTTAATGTTTTTATTAAAGACAAAAAAAAAGTTATTAACCTAACTACTTAACTCAAGGTAAAAGTGTTGAATATGCTTTATTTTACTGTATCTACAAATGAAGGGGTAACGTTTTCGTGATTGTACTAATATTTCATACCACTCAAAGTTATTAAACTTGCCAGATGCGACGAATATAATTCATTTAAAAGAATAAATAAATATTTGGTTCTTACTATATATATATAGTATGAATGTAGTAAAGCTTAATATTTAACAATTGCTATTAAAAAAAGTTACTAGTTTCACCAATTTAACTTTCTAGTGACCTGGAATGGGGAAAAGAATTAATGTAAAATATTTCCGTAAAGAATATCTGCTGTCACTGAAAGCTGAATATCCTAATGTAAACGAATGACAAGTCGTGTATTATGAAGAAAAAGGGAAAAATAAAGACGAAAGTTCTCTGAACATCAGCTCAAGACTGATAGAAAACCAATTACAACAATTAATGCGGACTGGTTCAGTCCTCGCGGTCTGAATAAAGGACATACACATATATGGGGGAGTTCTATTAATACAAATGACAGTAACTATGAAGAAACATAAGCTCAGAGTATGATTCTAGAGCTAAACAAACCTGATATCTAAAACAATTTAATAAATACTCAGCAACTAGCAGAGTTAACTTGAAGACAATGCAATCATGAGAATGTAATATTTGCAAGTTTAAAATTTTTTACTCGTAATGATACTAATATCCTGTTTAAATAAAGCTAACAAAAAAATCCAACTAAACTATCGTAAAAGGTAGAATAGATGTATGCGAGAATCGGTTTAACAGAAAAAATTGAAAGAATCTCATAAGAAAGAAGGTTTCTTAATATATTTAATGTTATTACATGAAGAATACATATACAATTAATGTGAAAATTATAAGAGAAATCGATCTAAGAGTAAAAGCTATTGGAATATCCACCCAGTGGTGTTTGAACCGATAAGGACTGGCGAATACTTCAGAAGAGGGAGGTCTGGTATCTTTGCTTGAAGAGGTATGATGTAACATTACTTTCAACTCATGAATTACATATGTTATATTCCATATTTTTCGTTTCTGTTATAGTTAGAAAAAAAAAAAACAAAGAAACTTATCCTACTGCAGTTCTGAACTACAGAATCATGAGTGTTTGCGCATGTTCGCATCGTTGAGTGCCACAGTTGATCTTACAAAGTAACTTCCACCGGAAGAATAATTGAGTTCATTCTGTAAATTAATGTTGGGTGAATGTTGTGGCTTATGGACAGTTGAATAACTTTCGACCGGTGCGTCTTTCCCTCTTTGAAATAAAAATAAAATGCGAATGTCGCTACTAATGCATGGGCTCACAAGGACAAAACGCCGGTAACCACGCTCTTAGAGATTCATATTTTTTATGCAGTAAAAATAATTTTTTTTTCTAGATTGTTTTTTTTTCTGGTACTGGCAGGCAACTTCAGGTAGAAATAGCAATAGAGAGGTAGAAACTTCCATTAGGCTGAACCTGTATTGAGTTGCTTCAAAGAAGGAGGGCATTGACTGAAGGATAGAATATAGGATAGATTTATAGGACTGAAAGATAGATTTATCCTTCCATTGATAGAAGGATAAATTAATGAATACCTCAATGTATTCCTGTCTAGTTTTTAGAGTACAGTATCATCATTATTCGTAGATTCATTTCCTCGTTCGAGAGTAAGTTACGTTCGTCCATCTTCGGAAGCCTACGAACTGAAACCGGCGAACAAGGAGGCTGCTGAGTATAATATAAGAACACTGCTCACAATTACCTTTATAAACAACCTCTTTGAATAAAACTAACTTAATCTAATTAACAACAGTTCTACTGGGAATCTCCTTACTGCAAATATGTTTTACTTATTGATGCAAAAAAATACTTCAACCTAGTGACCGAACTATCTCTACAAATAGGAGCAAAAAAACCAGTGCCATAAAACAAAGTAGGGAACCTTTAGCAATCTACGAATCTTCAGGTGATGCTCTACAACGATTTAACAGGATAACTGTGACAACAAAGCTATTGAGAGTGCCGAATGGTATATATATATAACTTTATATTACACAAAACACAACACAGAAAAAAGAATAAAAAGAACACTTACAGAATTCAATATTTCGAACTGTTGTTCGTCATTTGAAGTAGACTAGAAGAGAGAACGAAGTGAGACAGATCTTCCCACGTCGAAGTAGAGAGATTCTCTACTTCGTCCTTTCTTCTAGTCTACACCTGATGACGAACAGCAGTTCGAAATATTGAATTCTGTAAGTGTTCTTTTTACTCTTTTTTTTTTGTGTCGTGCTTTGCGTAATTTAAAGTTATATATATATATATGTATATAGAATGAAGGAGACTTTACAGGATGGGACAGTGGTCAGGGAATAATCAAACCTGCAGAAGTACATTTGTTTCTTCATCCAAATCTCCGAATGAATCGCTGTCCCAGACATAAAGATCCTAAGTAAAACCAATAATTGTTTGAAAATGTTCTCTTTGCTTATATATTTATGTGTACAATGAAAATAGTAAGATGTATCAAAATAACATAAATGGGTAACAAATTCAGAGATCTCACGCCTTTTGTAAATCATTTTTATATACTTTGGCTATTACAAGAGTATATATAAAGGGATATCATGCTATACAGGTGAAATTATTTCCCCATATTTTCTTCAAGTACGATTTCAATGTAGTTTACATGTTTACAGAGAGCTTTAAATGAAAATAATATAAAACTAATCTCAGAATAGAAGTTACTCGGTTATCTGCCTGGTAGCCACAGCTAACCTAGTTAGTTCAAAATTATTTCTAAGATTTATTAACTTTTAAAAAGCATTTTTTTTTTCAACTTGGCACCCAAAATTTGCTCTGTTTACCTTGTCTAATTCTATACAGACGTGTGGCATTGAATGTTGTTTGTCGAACAGCCTTTAGTGTTACTTTTATTTTATAGCTTGTTCAAGACATTGATACATCAGTAGGCACATAGTGATAAGGAAGTCATACCAACATGTGACCAAATCAACACACCAGTTATAAAACAAGGCAACTAAAACGAGTGAGTACTTCAAGCATTAAGTCACACAAGCGGAAACCATACCTTTCTGTAGTAATCCCATATACTTTTACTTTAATAAGATAAAATATAAAGTTTTTTTTTCAATATGAATTACTATTAGTTTTTTATAGACAAGTATTCCATTATGAAAATAATTTCCTTTAAAAAATAATTACCGTTCTGGATAAAAAGTCCGATTGTTTCACTGTGCTAATGGTTTCATTTCATTAGACTCTTGTTGCTCGTACGAGGTAGTTAAACCAAGCACAAATATTATACCAGTATTCTTGTTGTTATATTTCAATTCAATGCTTCTATTTTGATAGACAACATCCCAATTATATTGTTAAACTGGTCGGATAGAAAAATGGTATAAAGGTTTATAAATTCAAATTATTTGTTTCCTTCGAATAGGATAAAAGAAAAAAAAACATAGGATTAATGAGCAAAATGTTTGAAAAATTTTAATAATAAAAAATATTTCCCAAATTAAAATATACTTATTTCTGAATTATATTATGTTGTTCTGATTAAGAAAGTTCTTATTTTCATACCATGCAATGAAAAGATATAGAGAAAAAAAGGAAGCCAAAATAAAACCAAAATAAAACTGTTTTGTGATAAATTGTTGAATACCTGACAGACGAGGTAATAGGAAGTGAAAGGTGAGTGGTTACCTTGTTTGTCGACTGGTATCTTTCTTTGTTTGGGGACATGACAACTTCGTGAGCTGTTGGCACTGATCCAATAATTGTTGACTGTAACAGAAAGCAAACCAGAGTTGAAGATCTGTGTTTAAGTCAGCTGTAATAGAATATAAAGATGGGAAAACCCACAACTTAATAAACGGGGGCAATAACAGCAAAAATTGACGAATTTCTATCCCTTAGTAGAAAGTTCAGTATAAAATGGTCTTTGTATGTCGGCTAATAATAATTTGTCTAGTCAGTGCTCGATTCACTACCTGTTCGGCTCGCCTAGGACTCTTCTTCGACCACGTGACATGTAAATCACTCCCTTCTCCTAACCAGGTAGAGTTAACTCAGGTATTTTCCCCTTCTTCTTCGACTTTCTATATTTTCTTCCATTCACTTTTTCATTGAGGCGTAAAAAAATATTACTACACAATATTATAAGGCTAAATTTTTGCTTTAAATATTTTTTTTTTTTTTTTGCTCGAGTTTACAACCTTACAACTCTGCATATAGAGCTAAGAAATATTTCGTAAATAACTTGGTTAAAAACAGAGTAGATAGACCAAATATTAAAGCAATCGAAAATAGTGCCAAAAATACAAATTGTTATAAAAATCATGGTAAGACGTCATTCATGTAGTGTGATGTGAATGGCAGCAAGCGAGTTGCTCACTGAGTTTTTAAAGTTCCTTAGTTTTCGAACAGTATGTTTACATTACTACTTAGCCATTTCTTTGGATCATCCTCTTGGTTTCCCTGTTCTGTGGTCATAGTCATGTTTCTGTAATAATAGTATTCTTAGCTTATTAGATATATATAACTTTAAATTAATTAAATTAAATTAAATATTAATTTAAAGCTTTATAGTCCTTATGAACAGTTTATTCAATTTAGTATATATATATATATATATATATATATATATATATAAATGAAAACACAACACAAAAAAGAAATGAGAACACTTACGTTATAACGAACTGAAGTTCGTCATCAGGAAGGGAGTCGCTTCCTGATGACGGATGTCGAAATATAGAAGTGAGTTTCTGTAGTGACATTCTCTGTTTCTTTCCTATGTGTTAATATATATATATATATATATATTATATATCGCTCTCTGCCGGTACAAGTGAACGCACGTACCTCTTCTTCTTCCCTTCTACTCTCTCCCTGACGACGAACTTCAGTTCAAAATATCGATCCAGTAGGTTTTCTCGCTTCTTCTATATGTTGTCTTTTTTCATATATATATATATATACTTCATTAAATTTCTTCCCAACTTCTCTGCGAATAATTTTCCTATATAGCTTCTCAAGATTTCTAATCTGACATTTCCATTCATTCGGTGAATGCAACAAATCACCAAAAGGTGATGCAACTTGTTGCATTTAGTACCGAATGAATGGAAATGTCAGATTAGAAATCTTGAGAAGCTATATAGGAAAATTATTCGCAGAGAAGTTGGGAAGAAATTTAATGAAGTATGTATTAAGGAAGGTCTGCTACCTAATTACACTAAAATATATATATATATATATATATATATTTGTGTAAAAAGGCAGCAGGTCTTCCCTTAAGCATATGTTATTAAAATAAGCAGCAGCTTCTGCATTGACCAGTTTCTTGTTGACACAGGCAAGTCGGCCGCCCCGATGGGCGCCGGGCGGACGGTAGTTTTTGGCCGACCCTGTCGCCATGCATACCTCCCCCTCCCCTCACTCCCACCTTAGATTCACTTCCTAAAGTACAGTAATTTTGTAGACATTGTTCAAGTATTTTATTTCATTTTAACTATAGTGCATTAGACTTAATTAATTTTAGTTTATACCTGAGGATGGCGAATGAGAACCGAAAGCTTGTACGTATTTTTATTTAGTTTGTTAATTTAGTGATTAAAACAGTGATTAAAATTTAGTTTTTCGTGTTTGACCTATGTTTATTGTGTGTGTTAATGTCTTTTGCTAACCTTCTTTGGAAGCTACCAGAGTCTCACCGCAAAGTGATACGAAAACTAGAGAGTGTCAACAAGAAACTGGTCAATGCAGAAGCTGCTGCTTATTTTAATAACATATATATATATTTTACTTCAATGTTTTTAATTCACAATGCAGAAATCAAAAATAGATTTCCAAGTAACCTGGTTGTGCAGTTTCAGAATTTATATGGTTATTGGGTCCACTCCTAAAACCCTAGGATGAGATTGGTAACAAACAAAGAAAAAAACAGACGCTGAATCTTTACTACGAGCATATTACAAGGGTGGTCAAGTTCCTTGATAATCTGAGCCAGTCTTTAAAACTGAAATGTTTCGCGAACCACAATTAAATATTTATTTTAAAGGTATGCAAAAAAAATACATACGGAAACATACGGAAGGATAATTTTTTAAAATATAATAGCACAAAAATGAAAAAGGAACTTAGGTACAGTTACTGAGAGCCACAAATAATCCTTCAAGGAGCCACATTTGGCTGGAGAGCCAATGTTGGCCACCCCTGCTATATTAGGTTACTCTTTCTCTTCATCTCGTACAAAACAATAATAAATTCACGAATCTATTTTTTCGTTAGGATATACTCAATTAGGAAATGTAATTTACCTGTATTTGTGTACCCTTTGTGGACTAATGGACATATTTGTTCCTTTCTTTGAATTTAAAATCCAATCGAAACAGACTAATAGTAGTTAAACGTTTAGCGAATCTATAATATAACAAGGTAGGTTGTGACAGGAATGGGTTAGCCCACTGTTCTCATTAATATTTGAGGGATGAACTCTATCAGTCTTCTAATATTAAACAAAATGAATTTAAATGCATGCATATTGTTAGTATGACAGAGGTTAGTGCAAGTCACATTAGGAAATAGCTTTGGTGACGGAGTTGAAACCGGCCTAACATCCAACACCACTGCACATGAACACGGCTAACCTATCAACCCAAAATAAATAATAACTAATAATATTAACGTTCAGTATTTCTGGATAAACAAGATTTCATTGTGGTTGGTGTCTTACTAAACCTACTTTTGTCTGTCTTTTGAATTTTTTTTTTTTTAATTAACAAATTATGAGCCAATAGGATTCGCTATTTGTAAATATCCTGGACCAAAAGAGAAAAACTTATAGCCTGGGAACTTTAACACGACGTCCGCATAACCAACTGTACACTAATACAACCAACCAAAAAACTAATTTTTATTGAACCAAAACATAATTAACTTAAAACACCTGAATAACTCCTATTTACATTTGCAAGAACAGTTTTATAGTAAAGGCATTCTTGGATCGTTTTTTACTTTACTATAAGTAAAGTATAGTGATCGTGAAAAAATTCAATTACGAGATTTTGACGGAATTACATGTTTTGAGGTCCTAGAAGTCGTTTTATGAAGTTTGTTCGATGATGCTGTGCGCGCTCGTGTGTGTGGGTGGGTGAGTATGTATCCAAAAGTACAGTAAGTAAAACAGTTCTTAGGACGTAGTACTACAATCTCCCTCAACAATTAAATAAATATATCCAAAGTGTATGGCCAAGCTACGGTCCAGAATCTTTGATGGATCAAGTTGATATTTTTACACAAAAATGGGCCTCATAATGTAGATGAGCCCTATTGTTTGGGATTAGTTATACATGATGAGAAAGTCACTTTTTAATATATAGTATTTCCAAATACCATTTCTCTGCTCATGTTGCACTTTAACATTCTGCATAATTCTTCTTTCCACAAAATCCGAGTATGTATTGTGCAGATGTATTAGAATATGAATGTTGGTATAATCACTCTTTTACAAACGGTTTGTTTCTCCAAAAAAAAAAGAAAGAAAGTTTTAATAGTTTTTGCATTTTATTGTATTATAATGTTATTTTGCAATTCTTTTGGAACCAATTCTTCACTATTGATAACAAAAGTTTTTTCTTTATTTTCATTATAAAAGACATGAGTTACTTCATTTAATTTTCTTTTGAAAACTTTTTTTAATTGCTTTCGAAAAACCATGAACAAATAGAAATTTAAAAAAACTTTTTTATCTGTACTTGCACATCACTATTTGTTCTATTCAATGGAACTTGTTGTTTCTTTAAGTATTTAAACCATTATCGTTCAATTAAATTTCTCAGGTAGTCATTTTGCTGAAACAACATGTTTATACTTTTCTTATTTTTCTTCAGAAAACATGGCCTGCTGAAATCAAATCAATTATTTACAAAGATTTGTTACAATTCCGTTTTTTGTTCATATAATGAGAAGAGTAGTAACCAAAAATCCTTCCAGTTCTGATAAGTCCTTTTACTAGCTACATCAGTTAACGTGTTAACTGATGTAATTTACTTTTACATCAGTTAAAGTGTTCCATTTACTTTATTGGTAAATATGTTAAATAAATGTTGGTGCGATTGCAGCAACATTCACACTCCTTAAGGAGAAATAAGAATCTTGAATGGAGGTCGTAGTACAACAGCTAGGAGGACTCAAAACAACCTCTCTTTGATCTTACGATAATGGTATTAAATTATTAATTAGAAAATAAGTTTAGACTAGAGGACTGTATACAGCAGAGGTTCCCAAAGTGGGTTCCTTAAAGGACTGTACGGGGTTCCGTGAAAAACATTTAGTAAAAACATTTTTCTAAAAATTTTTTTTTGGGTATGGATTTATTCTATATTTCTTGCGAATCATGAAACCGAATAATTTTTATATCTACATATACCCATAAATGATCAAACCACAATAAGAAATGGGAAAACAAGACTAAGATCTTTCAACCGTAACAAGCGATCTTCGTCAGAGTCAAAAACCCAACTGACGTCAAAAACCGCTTGTTACGGTTGAAAGATCTTAGTCTTGTTTTCCCATTTCTTATTGTGGTTTGATCATTGATTGTTGTTTCACGTGTTTATATGAAATCTTTTTATATACCCATAAGTAGAAGTGGTCAAAATTTTATTCATATTTAGGATGAATCACTAGCCAGTTTTTGGAACTATCTGCTTCTCGAATTTCCTGATATTGCAAAAGTAGCACTTCACACATTACTGCCGTTTCCCATTACCTACTTATGTGAAACTGGATTTTCCCTTTAAACTGCCATAGAAACCAAATACCGAAGTAGACTTAATGCTGGGGCTGACTTGAGAATCAAACTCTCAACTATAAAGCCAAGAATGATTAAAAAACAAACTCTGTGTTAAAATTGCTAGTAATTCTGTTTTATATGTTATGCACTTGTGGAAAATATGAAAATTAAAATCTTTTAGTTTTGAATTTTTATTCGAAAAATACACATTGCTGTAATATTACTTTTTTAATTGTTTTTAAACATACATACTATTTAAAAAGGCATATGAAAATATTTATATTATGGGAAATAATTATAGGTATAAAATCATTAGAATCTGAGGATCCCAGGAAAGTTACTGGAACCAAAAAGGGTTCCACGTCGAAAAAAGTTTAAAAAACTCTGGTATACACGGTTATTTAAACATAAAGTGGTTACCGTGTAACATTTAAAGTAGTATAATTGATTATTAAAAGGTTGCAGTAATAGTGTTTCCCTGAGAACAATGTGGCAGGCTAAAGCTAATTGTCACACCTGCTTATTTATGTCCCTTATCAATGAATCCGAAATTGATTAGAAAACACTGTAATTGACAGAGATTACTTAAATGCAGTTTACTCTACGTAATTGCAGCAACTAATCTAATCAGGTGATTTCCCTCTCAAAGATAGATAAAGATAAACTACTGCGTTTTTAATATTGCAGTTCAGAAACAGTGCTATTGACATAATTTTATATTCGTCGCATACATCACAATATAGTTCCTATTATTTATAGGAAGTTTCTGCTATGTAGACACACGTAAGGGAAGCCGAAGAGAGATCAGAGTCAAATATCGAAACACAGAGTATTTAATCATCACAGTACAGTGGAGGAAGATTTATACTCCAAGTAGGTAGGTTTCCTTATATGTATATTACACAAACTCATACATGTCTTATATATCACTGATCAACCACAATATGAAATGGAAAAACAAGACTAAGATCTTTCAACCGTAACAAGCAGTCTTCGTCAGAGTCAAAAATCAACTGACGAAGACCGCTTGTTACGATTGAAAGATCGTCTTGTTTTCCCATTTCATATTGTGGTTGATCATTGATTGTTATTTCACGTGTTTATAAACAATTACCAAAAATTTTTGTTTGTAGAAGATATTCAAATTGTAAATGGCAATCAAACACAAATAGTTAAATCATTAGTTGTGCAATCCGTAATTGTGTGGTATTTACTCATTCTGAGGTAAAATGGATAAACCAACAAAAGTCTCCACACGAATGAATTTCCTACTAGTTGTTTTCACTTGACCAACCCGTCAGTATCACTTCCTTGGGTATGTCTTGAATTCTCTTAATTGAACTTTTATTTTTTGTTATTTCACTCTAATTTTTTGTAACTAATTAGATTTAATTTGTATTATAGTGTTTTCCTGATGATGAACACAAAGTGTTCGAAACGCGTTGAATAAAACTTCATTTGTGTGGAGACTTTTGTTGGTTTATCCATTTTACCTCAGAATGCACAAATAGTTATTAACTGGATTATAGTCGTGATAGGTAAGGGGTCGAAATAATTAACTAGTTCCTTATTCAGAAAGCTTAAGAGATATGTTACAAACACATTAGCAAAAAAGGACTTGACAACAAAACTAATCAATCTATATCCTTCCTTAATATTGTAATATTACTTCCCTTACTAATTAAATCTATTTTATTTTTAGTGCGACTGCCTGAAATTTTACGAATTAATGGACTATCATGCAGTCTGCATTAATTGAATTTTATTATTTCACTCTAATTTTGTAACTGATTAGATGTAATTTGTATTATAGTGTCTTCCTGATGATGAACACAAAGTGTTCGAAACGCGTTGAATAAAACTTCATTTGTGTGGAGACTTTTGTTGGTTTATCCATTTTACCTCAGAATGACTAAATAATACAGTTTCTCTGCACCTGATATCTTAATAATAATCCCTACTTCATTCTTTATTTTATTATTTCACTAAAATATTCTGCTACTCCCTCTTAGAAAGGTTTTGATTTCTATTTCCTTACAAAGGAATCCTTTTTTTTTACTACTGACCTATTTAATTAAGAATACACATACACATTACTTACTGAACACTTTCTTCAGGAAGAAAAATATTTTCCCCTGATTGATGTTTAAAAAAAGAATGTTTTATGCTTTTGAAAGAAATGATTATTATTAGCAATTCATTGTAATTGCTTTTTTTTTCTTTCGAAAAAGCTTTTCTCTCACTGATGGTATAGCTTAGAGGATTGTAATAATTATTTATTATTCAGCTTGCCTACAAGAGACAGAAATGCCAATTTTTATTTTTAAATTTAAACAGTATTTTTAATGAGAAACAGAACATTTTCAAAAACTTGATTATTGATTTTTACTTTGGAGAGGACTAAGATTTTTTTTTATCGTATCTACGTCTAAATCTGTAAAGGTCATAAACGGATAAAATATATAAAAAATAAACAGCAAAATTTTCAGATGTTTGACCACATCAATTAATAATAAAAGTGTAAGAAATGGTTTTAGAAGTTGTATGGTTATAATCTGAACTGTTTAATACTTTGAATGATTAACTAACTGGGAATAACAAAATACCCGCTCGACTGTTGACGCAAGACCTGCGCATCAGAGTGCCAATTCCTGAACAATATTCTAACGTAGTGGAATCACTTATTATGTGGTATTTACTCATTGTAGGGTAAAAAGCTAATGAAATGGCCTCCACATATAAAAATTTAATGGTATAAACAACACATAGTGTTCTTCCTCAGGCATTAACCAAGGGTGAGTGTTTGTGGTACAGGAACAATATTTGACAATTTCAAAAAGCAAATACGATTTCTATGGTAGGATCGACACCACAGATGAGACATGGGCTCATTTGGTTCTCCATAATGAACTTCAGGTGAATGAGCTCATTCATATGAGTAGTATTTTGCAGTTCAGGGACATTTTGAAGGGCTTAATGCATTATTCGTACGATATTTTTACTATCGAATAAAACAAACAAGGGTTTCCACAAGATTATGACGAAAGCTAACCGAATGACGAAATATAAAAATGAAATTTAAGTCTGTTTATTTCAGAAATAAACAAATGGCTTACAATGTGAACGGGACAAGTCTGATGTTCTTGAAAATTTTGAGGGTCATGTTCTGTGTAAAAAAGAACTCGAGAAAAATTAATAAGAATTGTAAATTTTTTGTAAATTGTCCATGCATAGGAAGTCGTGTTTCTATAAATTTTTTTGATAACTTTAACGTGCCCTACTACCTGTGTGCCCGTTAGTAATAAACCAAAGTGTCATCGTTAATTATGCCTTGGGGAGTACTAAGTTATATCATCGTGTCTACGTCTAAATCTACGTCTAAACCTGTAAAGGCCATAAACAATTAATATATAAAAAATAAACAGAAAAATATTCTGATTACAATATTTTAAAAACAAATAAATGTACAGAAATTCTAAAAACACGCAGTCTATTTCCAATTTAATTCATTCTCTATACTTCTATTCGAAAAACTCTTCTCTGTGACGTCATCAGAGGTCTCAAAATCTAAAAAAAGTGTAAATTTTGCCATTCGTTTACAATTCGGTATTCATCCATCACTGATTCAGGTGTTCCTACCAAGCAAGTTTTATGTATATGTATATTTCTTTCCCCAGTAAAATCTGATTATATTTCGCATTTCTTCGCATTTTGTTCTACAGGTGAAATTAAGAACTGAAATTAATTAATAATAATTGTTTACGACATCCACACTTGGGCGGCTTTCACCAAATTGAGTGATGTCCAAAAAGGCCGGAATGTTTGGCTAATGTGTTATTTGACTCCAAATAACAATATTTATATTACGACTAAACAATATTAACTGTTTAGTAATTTCATAACACAATTCTTTTAAAAATTCATGTGTACAATCATAAATTCATAGATAGTTCTTTATTAGTATGAATAAACCTTTTTATTTATAATCTTAATTTTGATAAATTCTGATTGACTTGAACTACAGCTTAGACAAATTACAATATAGAAGTGACAAGTCACATGTATCAGTATTTTAAACAAAAGAACTGTCAATTGAGTTATTATTTTGTTTTATCGTGTGTGTGTGTGTGTGTAAAAGTTTTTACAGGGTTGGTAAAAGCTTTCCAGGAAGTAGGAGAAGCAAAAACAACAGCATGGTGGTTTGACTATCCCTGTTCAATACCTTACTTCTGATATCTTCCTTGCCAAAATTTACAACATTTATCAAAAACTAAAGAATAAGGAAGAGTTAATGAAAAATGTAATTTTCTGAAAAAAGAACACATTATCTTACCTTGTCCGATTTATTTTTGGCAAGATGAGAAGGCGGGGCATTTCTCAGTAAGCGGTAATTGTCAAAACTGGCGGGCTATTTTCAAAGCACAAGACAGACAAGCGGCATGCACAAAGTAAACTTATTAAACAACACAAACACCACAAACTTTTCTACTTCCCAAAAATAATAGCAAAAAGCAACAAAATACGCTTGGAGTGACACTTGACTTTATTTACAAGACATGACTTTGGCAATGAAATAATGAGCATAGGTTTCATTTTCTTCCTTTGGTTCCATGTGACTCCTGTTGAAATGAGAAATTAATTAGATATAAAGGTTATTACAAAAGAAATATGCTAACTTAAATGCCATTCAAGAAAATTTGCATTCCATTGGAATCAAATGGATTCTTTTAGATAAAAGCAATATACCTTTGACTTCCAACTGATAACACTTTGAGAAAGTGATTTGATAAATTAATGAAGATGACAGAAAACATAAAGATGGCAAATCTGCTTTCTGAGCACACATTCTTAAATAAACGCTTCACTTGATTGAACTGAAAAAACATGAATTATGCATTATTTTAAAACAATCCTAAGAAGGAACACAAATGGTAGCATTCAGGTCATGAACTTTTCCTGTTACAGGAATATAGTCTATAGACTTGATTGTCTCGATAACCTATGAATTGTGCATTTATTGTAAACATCAGTAAACTGGATAGGGAATCTTTTATTTCAAAACGCTCTTCTTGTTATCTTTTGACCAGCATAAACATTAATATATTGCTCTCCACGCGCAAGGCAACATCATTCTAAAGCCAGGAATCGCAAGTTAACTTTTTATTAAAAGATAAAGAGGAGAAAGTCGTTACGAAATTGTTTCAACGTTATGCTACAAGATAATATTTACTTCGAAGTCTTTTTCAACGCAATTTAAAACTAAGAATTGCACCATACCAAATATGTACAGATTTTTAATAACTTAAAAAAAATCTTAGATAACTACTACCTTGCTTTTTTCAAACTTCTTTAAGAAAGCATATGAAAAACTAAATAAAAAAAAACAAACAAAATGACGAAACAATTTTTCTGGCGATGAAACTACTTTTCCAATGACGACTACGCTTTTACCTAAACAATTCTGTAACTCTTTAAATCGCTAAAGCAGTAACAACTTGTTCTTTTGATTTCACAAAGCAATACTTTGAAAAATGTTGAAACACTATTGAATTTACAAGACAATTTTTTTTCCTATTGTTTAAACCGATCCTCTAGCGGGTGATACTGTCAGCGGTTCACCGGCTTTTTGCTTGATCGGTGATTCTACTGATTCTACATTAGAAATCTTAAATTTTGCTTAACTCAAGTGGATTTCGAGTAGGGATCTTTAACGAGTACCTGAAATAGTACAGGTTCGGGACCGACGGCTTATGGTCCTCTCCGAGGGACGACGAACAAAGATTTATCACCTCCCGCGTGAATAAATCGAGGGCCAGGTCGGGATTTAACAGGGACTACCAGCCCAGAGGCGACTACGTTAACCACTGAGCTAACCTGACCCCCTATAAGACAGATACTTTGCACAAAATAGATTGGCATGATTCTGTTTTTCTGTTTTCATAACTAAGAGTATAAACTTACTATTCTTTTAACCATATGAATTATATTAGACACAGGGTGGAACATAATGACCTAGGACAATGGTATATTGCAGAAATTATTCTTTTCATTTTATAAGTTTGATAATGTTAATTACATTACTAATTTGACTAACTATTTTTCAGACTAGATCCATTTTTGATCACTACTTAAATTATTAATATTATGTGATAGATGACTATAATAAAACAACTTGATTTTAATTTTGTAAAGGTCGTCAAGGGTTAAGAATGAGAATTCAGTTCCTGAACAAACCATATATTTCAGCCAGCCACGTGGCATACGCAGGTTATAAACTTCCAACACCCTACATAAAGGTGAAACTTCAGGATTGAGACTTGAGGAAACTGAAGTCTTATATTTTAGCAAAAATAAACAGATGCTACTAAAACAATGTTACTATTTAATCATGTTTTGTAATTTTAAGTCAACATTTCCAGACTCAAGATCTTGGAGTTTCAGCTTGTGAGGACATGTGAAATAGCTGGTTTACAGAAGTAAACCTGCAAAGTTAACGATCAATAAAATATAGCATCACGCGAAAATTCAAAACCGTAAAAAGGAAATAACTCTGCCTCAATATGAATGTGCAAAGATCATTGTTTCCCGAATGAGAAACGTTGAAAGAAGATAGACACCAGCTTCAGCACTGGTTGTACCTTTGAGCTCGACCATTCCTCTCACCCGTGTGCATTAATAATACACTGCCCACTCGATTAGTGGTTAGTTGATGAATTAACAAATGTTTCGCGACACCAAGGTATTCTTATTTTTAAACCAATTCAACGACAAGGAACTAACTAATGCGTTGTTTGAGTCGTTCAGAAGCAAATGCCGTTAAGTAGGTGACACAATAACCAGTAATAACATATTTTTGAATATTCAAATATAATTCAAAGTTTAATAAATTGGTCAAAAACTTAAAATGTTATTTTCCAAGGTATAGTTTACTATAAATGAATAAATGGCATCTTAGATTTGTTTGAATCCGTTTCAGTATTTTAATATCTTTAAAATATTTAATTACATGTTACTTTAGTGATTAAGCGCTTTAGTTTCTGATAGACTCTATTATGTTCCCACGTTTAGCTTTAATATGAATATTTTAATTATTAACAAATCTGTTGTCAGAAGTAAGTGAAAACAACTGAACATTTTGTATGATTATAGAAAAAGAACTTTTGTAACTATTTAAAAAAAAAACCTCATCAGTATACAATCGACAGAGTAGATGAATGCATTTAATGAATGATAATGTCTCAGAATGCAGTTTTGTTCTATTCTACGACAATCAAAATAAAATGAGAAATGAACATAGCAGACATGACAAAGAGTTAGGAAAAGCATGCAGCGTGTGAGAAGCACCGTGGAGGCTTGCCTGGCCATTACAGAATTGCACTTGAGTAGTAATCCTTCCAGTGGCCCACGCATTCCCCACCTGGTGCACACTCAACAAGGTGAGCTTGTACACTGCGCATCATCATACTTTAATGCCACGTTTAAAAAAAATAACAAATGAAATATTTTTTATTTTAGAAAAAGAGAATATTACTTTATATTAACGAGGATTTACACTTCTTAAATAAACAATATATACCAAATTCGGATTCGGTAATTCGGACTTCGTGCACTTCCAATGTTTCTCATATATATATATATATATATATATATATATATATATATTTGTATACTTGGGGAGCAGACCTCCTTTCACACATATTTCATAAAAAAAGGTTGCCAATTTTTATTCTTTCGTACTTTCTAGATACTTTTTCCAATTTCCTGATTAAGAACTTCCACTGGCAGGAAGAGAATAAACAAGTTCACCAAACGATTTCATTTTATAATCCATAATTTATTTTATATGTCGTGATAAAATAAATAATTTGTAGTGATAGTTATAAAATAAATTATGGATTATAAAAATGAAATCGTTTGGTGAGCTTGTTTATTCTCTTCCTGCCAGTGAAAGTCCTTAATCAGGAAATTGGATAAAGTATCTAGGAAGTACGAAAGAATAAAAATAGGCAAACTTTTTAATGATATATATAACAAGATTTCACACATGAACTAAAACTCAACGTCTAAACCACAGTAAGAAAAATACTTACGATTTTTCAATCGTAACAAGTGGTCTTCGTCAGAGTCAAAACTCAACTAAGTCTGATGAAAAAGAAATCTCAGTTACGACTTGACTCTAACTTGTTACTGATTTGAAGGATACTTGTTACGGTTGAAAGATCTGAGTGTTTTTTTCTCATTTCTTACAATGGTTTGGATTTATATACATATTAAGTTGCGAGGAGGGCACATTAGGAGGCAGTACGTGGCAGGGCAGGTATCAGCGAAAGGATTAGACAAGGCTTTATAGACACCAGTACCCGTTATCATGCAACAGTCACCCCCATTTCTCTTCGCACTAATTAAAAAATTTAACTTTTTTTTTTTTAAAGGCAAAAACTAAATGTTTTTTTTTTACCAAGGTCTTGTCTGTCCAATCAAAGTCAGAATCATCGACGTATCCTTTTCTTTCAAACAGATCTTGGAAAAGTTTTCTGAGGTATTCATAATCAGGCGTCTCGAAGAAATCAAGTCTCCGAACGTACCGTAGATAAGTGGCCAGCTCTTCTGCAAAAGTAAGCAAGCACCTTTAGTAAATACTAAAGTAATTATGTATTACTACAGGCAGTAATCTACTTATGATACAGGTAGAGATTGAAAATGCGATCATTATAAGTTAAACACTTTTAAACTAAAATGTGTTTTAGGAAAATTAGGAAAGAAAAATTAGACTGAGCTAAAAATATACATCAAATAGCAAAACAATTCCTTAATTGAATAGATATGAAACACAACCATGGATAAAATATTATACAATTAATAAAATAAGAAAGTTAATAATTAGTCTTATTGACTAATAAGAGGAATCATCTATCTCTTACTTAAAACTCTAGGTTACGCGCGAGTTATAAGCTCAGAACGTCCGTAAAATTTGGAAACACGCTGACCCTAGACACTAGAACCCTTCAATGACCTTTTCTGGTTTTGCAAATCTGCTCACATATGCGTAACGCAACAGAGAAGACAACTGAATGGCAGTTCAATTACAGTCAGAGAGTAAAATTCAGCCCACCAACACCCTTGGCACTGCAGCACCTGTTACACTTTAATCATGTTGATCATTTGCAGGTGCGATCTAGTAAACTTAGTTCAGTGCCTAGTGAATGTTATTTCGTTATGTTTTAGTACGGTATTCCTCTTATATAACATATGACTTTTCGCATTATTCGATCATCTATTATCATCCAATAATACTTGGTTACTTGGTTAAAGTATACCAAGTAATTTAACAATAAGCATGTGAAAAATACAATGACCACTCAATTGAACTTTGTTGTCAGCCATTCAGTAACATTCAGTTTTTCTTTTTAAACACAAAAATATAGGCGGCGAAGCAAAGACAGTATCATGATAGAGCAGGGGTTTTCAATGGAAGTGAAATTCACCCCCAGGGTGAAATTTGGATTTTCAGGGGGTAAGTAAATTGTGACCATAGTAAACTTACAAAGGTGAGGAAAGCCGTTATAGGTTCTCATCTCTTAATTATAAGTTAAAAAATATTATTTTCTTGATGATTCATATTTTACAACTATCAATATCTTTAATTAACATTTAATTTGTAAAATTCTATTATGAACAAGATCCATGTAAAGTTGTAAATATATATATATATATAAATGAAAAAAGACAACAAATAGAAAAAGCGAGAAAACTTACTGGATCGATATTTCGAACTGAAGTTCGTCGTCAGGGAGAGAGTAGAAGGGAAGAAGAAAAGGTACGTGCGTTCACTTGTACCGTCAGAGAGCGACTAGGTCGCTAGCCCTAGTCGCTCTCTGACGGTACAAGTGAACGCACGTACCTTTTCTTCTTCCCTTCTACTCTCTCCCTGACGACGAACTTCAGTTCGAAATATCGATCCAGTAAGTTTTCTCGCTTCTTCTATTTGTTGTCTTTTTTCATTTATATATCTGTCCGGTTTGGACCGTTTTAATATTTTGATTTATATATATATATATATATATATATCAGTTCACAAACGAAGAAAAGCAACACACAGAGAAAGAGACACACTTACAAACTCAAATTTTCGGATGATCCGTCTTCAGGAGAAAAGAGAGAATGGGCGACCAAGCACGCTGGAAACACAACGGCAGGAAACCTTGCCGGGTTTCCAACCCAACGGGTTTCCTGCCGTTGTGTTTCCAGCGTGCTTGGTCGCCCATTTTCTCTTTTCTCCTGAAGACGGATCATCCGAAAATTTGAGTTTGTAAGTGTGTCTCTTTCTCTGTGTGTTGCTTTTCTTCGTTTGTGAACTGATTTGCGTCCAGTTTGGATTGTTTTTTCGAATTTTAAGTGGATATATATATATATATATATTAAAATGAACGAGGGGGGGATGACATTGTGGAAATGGTTAGAGGGGTGCATGGGAGAAGCAAGCCTGAGAACCCCTGTGATAAGAGGATAAAAAGAGAAATAGAGTAGATGAAAGTGGTGTTATAGCAAGGCTATCAAGAGCATTATCACTAAAGGATGAGGGCAGAAGGACAAAAGGTAGAGAGACCAGCGCGTCGTAGATAAACACATAAATATGGAAGGAGAGGATCACTCAGGCGCACTTAATGGACAGATAATGTATGCTGCACACATGGAATTCATAATGAGGGTCATTGAATATATTACAGAACAGATTAATCGATGGAAAATAAACTAAATCAGAATCATTTACAAAAATAGCAATCTGTTGCACTACTGTTAGCTCTAAAATCATCGCAACAGGAAGTGTTAAAACATTATTCGATATATTTCCCAGTTGCTCGTTTCTAGTATTTGTTCTTTGACCTAGTACTGACACAGAGGACAGCCAAGTACAGTCAAAGCAGTACTGTAGCAACTATTTTTGCTGCCTCCTCCTCGTTTGCCAATGTGTTAACCTTCGAAATTCTAGAAAGTCCTCAGAATATTTATTTTCATAGGATTACAATCGAAGATCTAATTTTATACTACTGTTATTAGTCCCAGACTTTCATTTTATTACAGTACTCGTATACAGTCGTCATGAAAGAAAATCAAAGATTGTTCAAAACAAAAAAGTATAATTGAAATTATAAAAAAAATAATCAAATTTACTGGCTACGCAAATAAACATCATTAACTTTTAACTTATTTAAAAAATTAGTTTTGAAAAATATGAAATAAATGTATTTTTAATTTGCAAATGTTACATTTGAAAAATCCCTTTAAAATATTATAATCCATATAAAACATAAAAAAAATTGCGACCTTAAAAACTCAGTTTGGTTTTTCAGATTTTTTCTTCCTTTATATTTTTTTTTGTGTTTTTACCCCCTCAAAATGAAAGTGGCGTAGCCCCTTGCTACGCCACTGTATTACACAGTTGTATGATACATTTATTGTAAGATCTTACTGGTCAATCCTTGAGCCGATTTGTTATTTTCCTGTGGGTTGTAGACCTACGAAGATGGTTTCAAATAAAACCAAAACACCATCTAAAACTAAGTTCACCAACAGTATGCTAAACTTTTGACCAAACTGACACCATGCAGTTTAAAGGTAAGTATCATGGAGTGAGCATAATACTTTTGCACCGATGATACCTACCGGGGTGACCCTCGCAAAGAACCTCAATAGGAGTAGCTCGTTTAGTATCACCAATCTTCTGATATCTTTCCTTGAGTGTGTCCGCCTTGAGTCCTTGCCAGGGAAGTGATCCCCGCAAGAAGTACATGAACATGTGCCCCAACGCTTCCAGGTCATCACGCCGGCTTTGTTCTGCAAACAATTTTCATTAAATAAATATGCGTCAGTTTCAAATAGTAACTATTTGCTTAAAATGTAAAAAAAAATATTTATTTATTTGTATGGAAATGAAACAAAGCGTTTCGCCTATATAACATAAGAGTAACAAATAAAAGCAGTCTACTAATACCAGATACATATAAAATCTGAATTAAACAGTAAATGCCTGTTTTTAAATAATGAATAATAACACTGGGTATTTTATGATCCTTTTGTGGTTCTCTTGTTCCTGAATTTTTTGTTTGTTGAT
Organism: Hermatobates lingyangjiaoensis; assembly: GCA_026182355.1. Classification (NCBI taxonomy): domain Eukaryota; kingdom Metazoa; phylum Arthropoda; class Insecta; order Hemiptera; family Hermatobatidae; genus Hermatobates; species Hermatobates lingyangjiaoensis. Next base: position 554,944 of record JAPFBL010000122.1, on the reverse strand, counting down.
ATTCAGTGGATGTATTCGTCTTGCTTTACTTATGTCATTATTAAATTGTTTTTTAGCCTTGAAAATGCCAAACAACTTTTAGCGAAACGTCGGCATATAATCAAGAGTTGCATGTTTATGACCAAAATCCTCAAGACCCCTTCTGTGAATTTGAAATATCAGTGGTCGAGAAGCTATATCAATATAAGATCTTATGATATATTATCAAGATATCGGTATGGGCAACATAACCAGGCCATCAAATTTTTAATACAACATTAGTTAGTATAGTAAATAATGAAACATATAAGTCACTAACACACCAAGTTTAAATCACCCACGAAACTAACAATTACTTATTTTGGAGAGTCCAAGTTTTCACGTTACAAATACATGCTTTACACTGTACAGCTTGATGCCAGGAAATAGTACAGTTTGATTAACGTGATTTTGGCTTTTCGCTGATACTGAGACAAGTCTTCAAATTAAATGCGTTTTTATACTTTCTCAGCTAAAAGTGAAAGGAAATTATCAATTATATCTAAAATATGAAGGGAGAAAAGCTGGAGTGAAACAAAATGTTACATCCATACTGACAAAGGTCAACACCAATGAACCTACCTACCACCTAATACTCTAAAATTCATTTATACAAAACCAATTAACGTCTAAACCACAGTAAGAAATCAGAAAAAAGATGAGATCTTTTACCGTAACAAGCGGTCCTTAGTGTTATTTTTGACACAAACTCTGACGTAGACCCTTGTTATAGTTGAAAAATCTTATCCTATTTTCTGATTTCTTACTATGGTTCAGACGTTAATTTTTATTTCACGCGTTTACTGTGCATTGTTATTATAGCCCATCAAATTCAAAATTACAGAATAATTTACAAATTATTCTTGTACAGACCCTCAGTCGATCAGTGGAGTCTTGGTTTAATTTTCGGCTTAGAAGAAAAATAATGATGCTTGAATCTTCTTGTAAACAGGATCAGAAAATCAGTACAACTTTAAACGCGGTTAGTTCCATCACACAGGGTACTGCTACCTCGTCTGTTGTCTCATCACCGAAATTGTTTGGAATGACGTCTGAGATTAGACACTGATCTCGAATGTTGGACATCGAAAACTGGGATTAGGATTAATGTTCTGTTCGGTGCTTTTTGTGAGACAGTGTTGACAGACTGACGTACAGCGCAAAACCTAAACAAGGGGCTCCCGGAGGCAGTCGTGATTCCAAACATAGGAAATACCACGCTTTGTCACTGCAAGTAATATCGCATGAAATTTGAATGAGGGATGGTTAAACAGATTTGTGTCCGTCCTGTTTCAATCAATGTAGAAGGATTTAAACGAAATAAATCCTTAAAAAGATGTGATCTTTTATTTTAAGATGAACATATTAATGGCGCGTTGAGAATTAAAATTTTAGTTCAATTCATAAAAGAATAGACTCTTAATGTGGAGATAAGAGCTAGACTGGAAGCAATTAGGATACATATCGTGTAATTCTAACGTAGTGCAATCAGTTATTATGTGGTATTTACTCCAGACACTCAGCCTTAGTTAATAACTGAAGAAGAACACTGCATGTTCGAAACGCGTTGTTTATACGATTAAATTTTTATATGTGGAGACTGTTTCACTAGCTTTTTACCCTACATATTGTGTAGTTGAAAACACTACATTCAAAAGCTGGATATTAACTTTTAAAGAAGAAATGCAGAAATAGTATTTTTACAGAATTGCAATCTAAGAAAGACCATTTTAATTTTCAGGTCCGCGCAGGTGTCGAAGGCTGTGAAACTGAGAGAGGATTTTTTACTTCAGCGACAAAAATACTTCGTTCAAAAATTCAATTGTCGTGTTTATTAAAAATATATAATTTTTTTACAACAGGACTGAACAAAATGAAGGCGATGTTTTACCTGTTTTGATTCACCGGCGTTCCCAAGCCTTCCGGCTACCACACCGTAAAACTAAACCAGGCCGACGCTTGATACATGCTGCCCTTTCGTCACCCCATGCTTACCCACAAAGCATGGGGCGTCCGAGGTGGACCTCGCGGAGGCGGGCAGCACGATACTACTTCAGGCAACAGACTTATAAAACCACGCAACAGTGCTAAAGGTCGATGATCAACCGTATTATAACTTTTAAACAGATTTAAACCATGACACTTAAAAGACAGGTGGGTAGTTAATTAATTAAGACTACGTTTCCTAGGGGTACTAGGATATTCCCCCTAGGGCGAACTTACAAACTAATATAATAAATAAATAAAAATAATTAAAGCTATAGTACTAATCTACTAGGGGTACTCAATATTCCCTCCAAAAATTATCTTAAAACTAATTAATAAATAATATAAAAATAGGCTATATTAATGGGCTACAATAATGTCCGCTTAGCCCTACCCACACCATATATGTATTTAAGAAAGATGTGGCAGTGCTTATTAAATGCCTCTCGATAGATGTCTCCCACAGGCTTGCCAGTCGACATCTGAAAGTCGTATCTTAGACGCACGAACCTCTGGCATGACTCCAGGACATGTCCAACAGACTCGGGTTCCATTCCACAAGGGCACATTCCACTGTCGCGGAGACGAAACCGCTCCAGATACTCCCTGAAATCTCCATGATCCGTCAGCAACTTGTGTTACCCAGTAATCACTGGTTATGTGCCTCAATCTCAAGCGGTCCTTGATAAGGGGGAAAAACTTATACGTCCATCGGCCAGTCGAGCCCTCGTACCATTGGCCTAGGGCCCAGTTCATATTTTCCCATAGCCTGTCCTCAGCTGTCGCATTTCTCAGCCGGGTTCCAAATAGGGGGCAAGTTTCGTTTTATCATAAATTTTTCCACCTTTCAGGTCAATGGGCGATGTTTTACCACCAACAATATTACAGACTTTTAATAAATTCTGATTTGACGTACGTTATTTAGTCGTAAGTCAGAAGCATTCAGCTTGGATACATCCAGACAAAGAATGCAAGCTCAACAACTATCAAAGCTACGGTAGATTCCTAGCCTTGATTACGTCAGAGAGAATGAGATAGCAGATGCCTTGGCTGAACTGGTGCTTTCCTTTCGCAGTCATCCACTGCTCTGCGGTCAGCAAAATTCCCTTAAGATTACATTGTCTTCAATCCTTAAAGGCTCGCAGACCATACGACGGATACTCAGTAACCTACCCCGAGCAGTGAGACTCGCAGCATTTAACACAGCAAAAATAAAAATAAAGATTTCCCACATGCATTTTATTATACAAAATAACACTCCTGTAATCTATAAATAATAAAATATTAATTTTCTGTTATTCGTACTTCTTTATTTATGTTTTGCTATTTATTTTGTTGAACCCTCCCTTTAACCGTTAAGTACATTTATTCAAAAAGTGGCTTTTTGTTGATTGACAAGTACCTCCACAACTTATCACTAATTGAATGTTTTGAAGTATTCAATGTTCAAAAATATTATTTGAATATTGAAAACAAAAAATTGAAATAATTGAATGCATCAAATTGAATGTTTTCAATATATATTATATTATATATATATTATATATATATATAAATGAAAAAAGACAACAAATAGAAGAAGCGAGAAAACTTACTGGGTCGATATTTCGAACTGAAGTTCGTCGTCAGGGAGAAGAAGGGAAGAGGAAGAGGCACGTGCGAGTGGACGCACGTGCCTCTTCCTCTTCCCTTCTTCTCCCTGACGACGAACTTCAGTTCGAAATATCGACCCAGTAAGTTTTCTCGCTTCTTCTATTTGTTGTCTTTTTTCATTTATATATCTGTCCGGTTTGGACCGCTTTAATATTTTGATTTATATATATATATATATATATATATATATATAAACTAGAATTTTTAAAAGAACACATAGATATATATATAATATATATCTTTTAAGTAAATTTGCACATACAATGAATGGCTTGAATGAAATGAATTAAGAAAATTATTTCAAGTTTAAAGTTTTTGAAAGTTATAAATGTATGATATACATGTGATCCTTACATGCTAATATCAATCAACTTTAAATCACAAGTAAAAAGGGAAACAATAGAAATAAATGACCTGAGGCCTTTCACTTTGTCATCAGAGAGCAAACAAAGTAAGAAATAATAAAGTAACAGCTGGAAAACTCAAGTTACAATATTATTTCTCAATATAATGATTTATAACTTTTTTCTATTTTAAATAGAATAAACAATAAATAAATAACGAAACAGGAATACAAGGATAAAGAAAATATAAAAAAACATCAAGCTAGCTATACGATTAGAATTCAGAGTTCATGTCCAAAGACAGACATCGAAGATCACCCACAAGTCAAATTTGTTTAATTATGGCTTGAATTAAAACTTGATCAAGTCTAAATAGTCCATGACTTATACTGATGAGTTTTTCAAAATATTTAATTAGGGCACTTTCTACTAAGATTGTTTCAACATCAGAAGAGAAAAATTTCAAATATCTCATTTTATGAAATAATTATTTATATTAACTTGTTGAAACAAAGCACTTGACTCTTCCTATCCCCTAACTGAATATTTATGTTGCTTTACCCTAGTAAGTAATCAAAAGTTATACAAAACGAAGGTAACGAAACAGCTGGGAAATTCATTTGCTTGATTTTTTTTTTCATTTTCTCAAAACCCTTATCAAATGATAACTTCGTAGACTGAAATTACTTTCTTGTTAGTTAATGTGGCTTGTCCTCAAGTAGAACCGTGTCCCAGCGAGATTTCCTGAATGTATGTTACCAATACCTGACCATGAAACAAGTGCTGTAGCAACTATTTGTGTCGCCCGGGGCGGGCGTAAGATCCCCCCTCCCGCCCCCCTTTCTTTGGCCGTTGATAATCTAATAAACTTCAAAATTACAGAAAATCCTCAAAATATACAGTCGTCATCAAAGAAAAACAAAGATTTTCAAAAGAAAAAAACGCGTGATTGAAATCATAAAAGAAATGATTAAATTAAATTAACTGACTATCGAAACAAATAAAAGAAACCTTTAACCTCTTTAAAAAACTGGTTTATAAAAATTGAAAATAAATTTAATTTTAATTTGTAAATATTACAGTTGATAAAAACAGTGTTTACGCATAAAAAAGAAAAACAATAATGATCTTAAAAAACTGATTTTGGTATAAAATTTCAAATTTTTTGTCAGCTTTTTACAATTTTAATTTTTTCTATTTTCTCCCACTCAAATGCAGCCCCTCCCGCCTCCAACTTGCATAAAATCCAAGTTAAGGATCCAAAAAAGTTAAATAAATATTATCAAACTAATTAAATTATTGATTCACTTCGAAGTATGCAAGGATACACATTGAATTTAATCATATTTCTTCGTAAAGATCATTTAACTTGCTCTAACAATGGGTTGGTAAAGAATTTATAAATGCTCTGGTACCAAGATTTTCTGTGTTTTTACAGTTTGAAAAGCGAGAACTTCATGTAATCACCACCTTGTAAGAACAAGAACAAAGTATTCTTGGCAACTTTTCTCCAAGACCTTCTTTGGTAGATGATAAATTGGTAAACTAAATTAAATTCTAAATATGAACATCATAACTTAGTAAAGTATTGTTTAAAATCTCAATGTCGATGCTCAAATTGCAAGATCTGTGTGACAAGAACAGAATGTGCATATCCTGTTCTTCGCTATAACAGCACTCAAGACAAAATAACCTCTAGTGTGGAATATGACCAAGCATATTCAATCAATCATTTCGGTAAAATATAGCAATTAAATGTTCCAAATATTAACTCTATACCAAATACAAATGCACTTATAGCAAAGTTTGGTGAACATGCTATGTTAGACGAGGTATCTAACGGTTAAACATATGAAAGAAAAATATTATTGAAATAAGAAATAAACAAAATTACATGGAATAACGTTAATACAGGAATTCATGAATATGAAGTACATACCTTTTCCCAGATGTGTGTTTATACTCATGTACCTCGCCGTTCCAGTTAAACTTTTATGTTCCCGGTAGGGTATATGCTTATTAGTTTCTAAATCTATATATTCCTTAGCTAAACCGAAATCTGCAAACAAGCACACTAGAATTAAAATCGACAGCTTATGATACAAATTTCAACTATTGATATTAGTGTGTTATCAATTACTTAGTAATAAGGGCATTATTTAACGTAAACAACAGATTAGAGAACAAAGATAAATACTTTAGTTCTTCTACTATATAATATATATGTAGCCAATATAATGCTATAAAATTAACAGGCAAACTATATAACTTTTTTAATTTCACATTTATTTCAATCCATAACAGCTAATAACACTTACAAATAATGTATGTATACTTACAAATACAGTGTATACAAATATATAAAGTTGAATGTAGATTAAGAAACATAGAGAAATTAAAACACAAACTTATAGTCTCTGATTTTTAGTTTGAACCGTCTTCAGGAGAGATAAAAGAGGGAAATCATGCTCACTTGTACAGAGACCCAACCGTCTCTGTACCAGTGCACTTGGTTTCCCTCTTTTATCTCTCCTGAAGACGGTTCAAACCAAAAATTAGAGACTGTAAGTGTGTGCTTTAATTTTTCTGATTTATAACCCTGTTATGAGGGAGTATATTTAAAGAGAATGCAAAGCCTGAAGACCAAACGACCACGAAGACGACACATTCCCTTACTGACTGACTCCCCCATTCTTGACAATGTTTACTGACCTAACAAAAACAGCAGGATGAGAATCTAGGAGTAGTGGGCCTCTGGTCCGGAACTGCTGTTTACGACATGCACTGTTGTGCATGGCAATATTCGTTGGTCGTTGGTATATTTAAGTTCACACGTATCACACGGGGTACAACGTGATACAACAACAAATTATAAAATAATACACTTGTAAGACTAAGAATAAGTAAGTATAACATACAAACATTAAAAATAATTAATAATATATACTTGTATAACTGAACTAAAATTCATAAATGAAAATAGTATTAAGAATTCTTTACACTAATGGCGCTGACGTATATATAATTTTTCTGATTGTTTGTTTTTAATCTACAAAATTATGGTAATTAAAATAAAATTGCAATTAAATATGCCTATTCACTAAAAGATATCCATTGAAATCTTACCCTAAAAGTTTTCTATGTTTCTTAATCTACATTGTACTTCATTTGTTAGTTTCGGATACTATTTTCATCGGAAAAATATATATATACACATACAAATAATTAAAGTTATTACTAGAAAACACAAACAGAGACTAACAATCACTATTCTCAATCATTTTGGTTTTCTTGCCACCTCAGGAGAGGAGGAAAGGAGAAAGAAGAAAGGACATTGGACTAGGGGACGTGAAAGCGTCCAGCGACCGATACAAAGTGACACACAGTGTAGCCACCTTGCCATCGTGGACCAGTTTAAGCAATGAATGAATGAGAGTAGTACTTAAATGAACGACGAGAGAAAAGAAAATAGAAAGACAAAATCACAAATTAAAAATTAAAACTGAAGCGCGAAATAATGAAGATACAGCAGAAAAAAATCAACAAGAACTCAACTTCAAGAATACTGAAGTGTGTTAAACAAAAAACACACTTTCAGAGAAATTTAAAAAATATACTAAGAAGAAAACATAATGAAAGAAAAAACAAACAACATAATAAAAATATATATAATTAGACTCTGACGATAGATAACCACTTGTTTTGACAGAAAGATCTTTTTCCTTTTTCAACTGTGGTTAAGACGTTGATGCATATATATTTCTCTAATAACAAGATTTCACATAAACAGTGAAATAACAATCAATAATCAAACCACAATATGAAATGGAAAAAAATACTAAAACCTTTCAACCGTAACAAGCGGTCTTCGTCAGAGTCAAAAACCCAACTGTTGGGCTTGAAAACCCAACGGTTGAAAGATCTTAGTCTTTTTTTCCATTTCATATTGTGGTTTGATTATATATTTCTCTGTATGTTTGTCTGTCAGTTTGGTATGCTTTATTAACTTTTATGATTTTGTACATGATAATTCAGAGTGCCGTGACAAAGTTTTAGGCAGGTCAATGGAGTATGGTTAGAGTCATGATATTACCTTACCTTTTGTTTGTTACATGTTGGTATTACTCTGTCAGTTAATGGAAAATTCACTATTTGTGCAATCTGTTATAGTATGGTAGTTACTCAACCTGTATTGAGGCATTTGAAAAATTACATCTCCACACAAAAAAAAGTTTAATATCAAACTAACACGCGTTTCGAACACTTAGTGTTCTTCTTCAGGTTAACATCTGCACTCTTGTCAGTCGATCTATAGGAATGACTGAAGTACTTTTACCAGTCCTTCCTAAGTCATTTCCGTAAATCGACCCTTAACAGTGCACATGTTATCCTGCAGAAGAACACTAAGTGTTCGAAACGTGTTGTTAGTTTCATATTAAACTTTTTTGTGTGGAGACAAAATGCTTAAAATCTCCCAATATTAATTGAAAATGTTTTACAAATATGATGACGGAACAATTTTTTTTTTTGAAGATACTTACATTGCCTTTATTTATCTTCAAAATTTTAATATGTTCATTTTATGGAGTTTCAACGATTTTATTTCAAAAAAGCAAAGCCATTGGCAGAAAACTCTTTCATAAGTTCTCAAATATAATATGAGTAATAAAAAAAAAGAAATAATTTAAAACAAAAATAGGAAGTTAGAGAAATGAAACTGAAGTAAAAGAGTTTTGGAACTCTTCCAGGAAGAGCTGCCCTACTAGGGAATAAGGACAGAGTAACCACGAGAACAAGTATACTTTAATAAGAATTCACTACTGAATAAGGCATTTTATTTAATACCATCATCTAAACACCAGTATGTTTTGTATTAACCATCAATGTATTAGTTTAAATACTTATCTATCCCAGTGAGGGTGAATACAATAGCTAGTTACTTGATAAAAACAACCTATACAACACAGGCTATTTTTATGAAGCAGTTATGTTATGAATTGAGATATATCGAAAAATAAATTGATCTTTAGGTAGTTAAATAAATTGACTTTTAAGGAGTTTGTTGTCTGAATCACATAGATTATTGAATAAACCAGTTGAAAATAAAAAATCATGTTTTAAGGAACTCAAGTCTTCTTACACTGTTCTCTATCCTTCTCCTTAAATTTAAAACAAAACATACAGTTATTTGGGACATAGAAGTGACATAACTGACATACAATTACTCACAGTTTAGGGCATTTTGAAGAAAAACATTACGTTTAATTAGTCTCTTTGGTTAAGGTTCTAGTTTCTTTTATTAGACTATTATAATAAAAGTAATTTTAAATCTATATATACATACCTATAATATGAATAATTTTATCTTTTTTCGTACTACTCCTTCCAATTAGAAAGTTTTCAGGTTTTACATCTCTGTATATTAGATGACGGCTATGAACGTATTCTATCCTATGAAGCTGAAAATCAAAGAAATATATTAGTTGAACGTTTAAAAATGCTTATTTATTTAAAATTAAATGGAATATGGTATCCACATGAAGGCACTATACATGAAGCGTCGTTTTAACAGTTTTAAGGAGTAGGGTCTTTAGGGTAAGAGGTGACACCTTTCAGTGGAAAGCTTTCATTTACTATATATGAAACAATTATAGTTCGGAGCCAGCTACGAACTGAGCTCCGCTCAGTGCTCACCACTCACGTGGTGACGACTGAGCACCGCCCAGTGCTCACCACTCACGTGGTGACGACTGAGCACCGCCCAGTGCTCACCGCTCACGTGGTGACGACTGAGCACCGCCCTGTGCTCACCACTCACGTGGTGACGACTGAGCACCGCCCAGTGCTCACCACTCACGTGGTAACGACTGAGCACCGCCCTGTGCTCACCACTCACGTGGTGACGACTGAGCACCGCCCAGTGCTCACCACTCACGTGGTGACGACTGAGCACCGCCCTGTGTCACCACTCACGTGGTGACGACTGAGCACCACCCTGTGCTCACCACTCACGTGGTGACGACTGAGCACCACCCTGTGCTCACCACTCACGTGGTGACGACTGAGCACCACCCTGTGCTCACCACTCACGTGGTGACGACTGAGCACCGCCCTGTGCTCACCACTCACGTGGTGACGACTGAGCACCGCCCTGTGCTCACCACTCACGTGGTGACGACTGAGCACCGCCCAGTGCTCACCACTCACGTGGTGACGACTGAGCTCCGCCCTGTGCTCACCACTCACGTGGTGACGACTGAGCACCGCCCAGTGCTCACCACTCACGTGGTGACGACTGAGCTCCGCTCAGTGCTCACCACTCACGTGGTGACGACTGAGCACCCGCACCACTACGTGACGACTGAGCGCTGTGCTCACCACTCACGTGGTGACGACTGAGCACCGCCCTGTGTCACCACTCACGTGGTGACGACTGAGCACCGCCCTGTGCTCACCACTCACGTGGTGACGACTGAGCACCGCCCTGTGTTCATCACTCACGTGGTGACGACTGAGCACCGCCGAGTGCTTACCACTCACGTGGTGTGGAGATGCATACACGCGATTTGTAAATACTCCTGTAAATACTCTTAGTTAACCCATACAATCACTAAATTCAAAGAAGTAAATCAACAAACCTGTGTACTCCTACTTGAAATCAGTGAGCATTACGTTCAGTTCCCTTGGTTATCGTCTACGTACTAGAATTTCACCTCTTGGTACTTCAAATCATTCATTGACATGCTGTCTCCCTTCTGCTCCATTATACAAATTAATTTTTATTGATATTAACTATTGAAAGACTAGGCTGAAAATCACTACTGATGCACAGTCATACGTCACTATAGTGCGAACAAAATAACGTGAACAGCATTATACAGACAACGATGGTCATAGTCTGTTGAACACAACAGTTGCCGTTAAATCACTGAAGTTAAGTACCATTGAGCATAATTAGCACTTGAAAGATGTCTCATGCTGTTGGAGTTTCTCGGTTTGAATGGGCGCCGTGTCAAAAATGAGCCACACTTCCACCTCTTGTACAGCCCGAAAGGTGTCAAACCTCTATAATGGCCTATTAGGAAAGATAAAAATAAATCTTTTAGAAGTAGGTATACTTCTACTGAAATAGGACCACAATACTTGAAATCATCGTCTACGTCATATGGCACTGGGTAAGGTTATTACTTTGAAGGCTTCATAAAGTAAAAATTAGGAATCTTAGACACTCTTTAAAGAAGTAATAGTAATTAACTTCATTTCTTAGAATCCTCTCAGTAAGAACGCTCCGTCTGCTTGGTATACAATTACCATGTTCATCAATCAACTACCAAGTATCAAAGTAAACTACAGGCACACAGTAAATAGAAAAACAGAATTACAATCTATAATTTTCTATTTACTTTGTAATTTTCTGCAGTTTACTTTGAAACGTTTGTTGTCCTTGGTGGATAGTTTTCTTGATTATTATATATATATATTTATTTATTTACAATTAAAAGACACGATCCAGCGGACTTTTTTAAAATAATTATTATTATTATTTATTTATTTATTTGTAGTAGCTCTCTGACGAGATAGTTAGAGTTAGTTTTCTTCATTTTGATTTTTCCCCTACAGCATTTTGTCCCATATACATATCTTAGGTGTTGCTGGTCTGAATACTGGGCGGTGACTGGCTGTTGGCTTGGCGAGTAGCTGGTGGTTGGTCACCTAGTAGCTGCAGTCTGCGTGAAACCCCTATATATATATCTTATATAGATATAAGATTTCACATAAACACGTGAAATAACAATCAATGATCAAACCAAAATATGAAATGGGAAAAGAAGACTAAGATCTTTCGTAATCTTAGGTCTCTTAGACTGTTCTCTACCCTTCTTAAATTTAAAACAAAACATACAGTTAAAATGGGATATATAAGTGATATAAGACCGTAACAAGCGGTCTTCGTCTGATGTTGGGTTTTTGATTCTGACGAAGACCACTTATTACGCTTGAAAAATCTTAGTCTTTTTCCCCCATTTCATATTGTGTTTTGATCATATATATATATATATATATATATATATATATATATATATATATATATACTTAAACAGTGCCACATAGACTAAAACATAACAAAAACTCACTTTTCAATATTTCGACCGCCATTACGGTCGAAATATTGAAAAGTGAGTTGTTGTTATGTTTCAGTCTATGTATCACTGTTTATTTTAAGTGTTGTCTGTCCCGCAGGACCGTTTTTCGTTTATCATGGTATATATCTATAAATTATATATATATATATATATATATATATATATATATATATATATATATATATATAAATGATCTGATTTTCTTTTCTAGACCCACTATTTATAAGTTATAAGATTTTTTAGGGTTTAGGTCTTAGGATTTGAAATACTTTTTTCACCAAGTTTCGACATATATTATTATGTCTTCCTCAGGGATAAAAACCCGTATGGCTGTCTCGATGAACCCCTGGGGTTCAATCGAACCTCCAGTGATTTCCATCTATCCTCCAGTGTTGCATTGACTGGTTAAGTTCTACGATACAACGCAGTACATATTAAGGAAGATGTACATTGCTGACGTCATAGTTATGGAATCAAGAGTATAATATTATATAAATAAACTTAATTCTACGAGTTAAATGAAATCTGGCAAGCATACACAATGTTGCCGACTGTTATTTAAGCATCATCGTAAATAATGTTATGCTGCAACAGAGAGCAGTAAGAGCTACAGGATGACACTGACCAGCTGAGTGGCGATCATGAGAACAGTCTTGAGGGTGAACTTCCTGTCGCAGAGGTCGAACAGGTCTTCCAGCGAGGGCCCCAACAGCTCCATGACGAGGGCGTTGTACTTACCACAAGGCCCGAAGTAGTACACTTCAGGAATGCCCTCTGAAACAGTTTGTATTCAAATTACGACACTTTCGCTTCAATAGTGCTTATTATATTTTGTTAACACTAATAGTCTTATTAATAAAATACTCATTGACAGTATTTGATTATGTAACTTGTAACATGTACTAATCTATCCACATAACCTTCACTGTGCCCCACATAAAAACCATCATGGAAACATCATAAATATAGGCAACTTCAACATATCCTTTAAAATCTAGAAATGAGCTTGTTCCTGATTACTAGATTTAAATAATAAGATTACATCACACTGCAGTCTTATAAGTGGACTCGTGCTCTGTGACCGGGTTCATTGGCTTATGAATATGGTAGATACTTAAAAGGGTATCCAGGTGTATTAAAGGTAAGGTCACCTCGGACACAGAGACTTGCGATCTTTCATTTGTCCTTATTTTGTGTTTCCTATCTTATATGCCATTAATAACAGTAGTCGTTGAGACACCTACAAAAAGAAACCGAGTAGTTGCTGAGTTTACGGGCGAATAATTATAATTTGAAATATTTTTGGAAGAATGTAAGACTAACAATTTAACAACAATGGGCGATAAATTTAAAAAAAAAAAGTAAAATTATCCACTCCAATATTAAGGAAAAGATGAAACCATTAATTTAGTTCTCGTTTGTACTATTTAATTTGAGACACTTAAATACGTGTTCTTTGTGATATATATATATATATATATATATACAATTAAAAGAAACGGTCCAGCGGACTTTTTTAAATAAAATAAATTCAAAACGAAGGAAACACACAGACATAACTCACATCGATATTTCGTCGTCATCAGGGGGTGTGAAGAGCGAAGAGTCCCGCAGGAATGTGAGTTATGTCTGTGTCTTTCTGTGTGTTTCCTTCGTTTTGAATTTATTTTATATATATAATGAACTTCTTTTCTTGACCCACTATTTATAAATTATAAGGTTTTTGAGGGTTTAGATCTTAGGATTTAAATTACTTCTTTCGGCAACGTTTCGACATATATTTATGTCTTCCTCAGGGAAAAAGCATATTTTCACAATTAGCACTATTATCAATTACTGCCTTTCCAGTTACCCCCTCATTTATAAATTTAAAATTTTTTTTATATATAATATAATCAATAACCAACATTGTTGTAGTAATACTTCAAACATATTTTTAGCCCTGAGGAAGACATAAATATATGTTGAAAAGTTGGCGAAAATGTTTAAATCCTAAGATCTAAATAATATATATATATATATATATATATTATTGAATTTGATAGCAGATTCTGCATTCACGATCTTCCTACTTATAGCTTCTATTTTCCTTACAATTTTCTTTTGAGAAGGTGATAATTGCCAAAGCAAACTAGCATACGACATTCAGAAGGCTGAAACACTAAATAAACACTTCACTGGGGATAATTATATTTAATTAAACACTACACTAGATTAAACTAAGATAACAAGCTTTCGGCCCCATGGGTCATCATCTGGTTCTTAAACTACTTATATTAACTAAATATACATATTACTAAATATACATATGTAAATATAATACATGCTTGAAAGAGGACTTGCTGCCGAAATACACTAATATATATATATATATATATATATATATATATATATATATATATATATATATATATCGTTAACTAAGTCTATTAGTTCGTTGAAGAATAGAGACTTTGATTCTTATTATAAGTATACAACCATTAAAGTGTTTAAAAATCGCCTCGTCTCATGTATTGATTTTGTTTTTAAGAGACATTTTAAGAAGGACGGTTGGTAACCGTTCATTCAAGCACAGCCGTATTCAACAGGCAAAAGGGGCCAAACAAATCCACCAGAATTGATACTTTTTTTTTTATGAAAGGAAAAAAAATTTGGGGGCTTGTAACATACATGGGAATCTAATCCATCCAGATAAACTTTTACCATCCCCCACAGAAATCATCACGGAAACATTAATTTATTATACTTATAAATTTAATTACAGTTAAATTTCTTATAAATTATTATTTATTATAACATAAATACTTAACAGGTCGGAAAGTAAAGATTGGAGTTACCTAAACAACTGATAGTCTAACAGACTCGGAAGGTACTTGTAAGTTAATGTTGTAAGGGGTGATTGAAATAGTAATAAATGTCCATAGATTAAACATTTACTGCCAAAACTGAGTCAGGTATAATTCTAAAAGATTAAATAGAAACTGTGCAATATAATTTTATATGAATTGGGGAATCCCCAAACATCGTGCTAGTACAGTGACTAAATATGAAATCACTAAGATATCAACTCAAAATAGTTTTGTAGTGGGTTCAGGCAGATTTATGAAAACAACTCAAGACGATCAGATGGAGCTAAAACAGAAGTAGAATGATAGGTACTAGATAACAAACACAGAATTATAATATATATATATATACATATGTATGTAACCTTCCTGTATATGTGTATCTGTTATGATGCAGACAGACATAAGCATGGACTGGTAAATGGTATTTCTTCTAAATGAAGCCTTGAAAATGCCAAACAACTTTTGGCGAAAGGTCGGCTTATAATCAGGAGTTGTATGCTTTATGACTAAAATCCTCAAGAACCCCTTGTGTGAATTTATATATATATAATATTATAATATATACTTATAATTATAACAATAGAGTTACAATAAACACTTTTTCTTCTTCTTGGAATTTGGTCAGGGTAAATATATGGAATCATCTTTTCGCCAACGTTTCGTCTTTATTTTAAGACATCCTCAGGGCTATAAACTAACAAAAACAATGGACATTTGTCATATCTACTTTACAATCATCATAACAAATTCAAAAAATTACTTCCTCAAGGCTAGCTTCTAATACCTTGTTATGATTACTTAATTTGTTATGATGATTGTAAAGTAGATTTGACAAATGTCCATTGTTTTTTGTTAGTTTATAGCCCTGAGGATGTCTTCAAATAAAGACGAAACATTGGCGAAAAGGTGATTCCGTATATTAACCCTGACCAAATTCCAAGAAGAAGAAAAAGTGTTTATTAGTAATTTGTGGTCAAGAAAACAATACCTTATAATAGAATTATATATAATATAATTATTATTATAATAGAATAATAATATATTATCTATATTACCTCTAACGAGATAATATATATAATTAATGTTTTCTACTTTCCAGCATAGTTCTTTTTGACAAATTACCAAAAACAGAGAAATACTTGTACCTAAAATTTTCCTGCTCCTATACTGTATTGTAGCTTTTGCACTGTTGCACATAGAGTTTTTTGCTTTTCATTAATACTGGTTATTTGGGCAAAAGTATACCTTATAAATGGGTATACTCCAAAAATCATTACTCCATAATGAAGGCGCTAAACTGCACTGGAAGGACTCATTACCTCGACAGATGAGGCTAAGGGAATCGAAGTGCAGTCACTGTAAGGAAGCAGGCAGCAGTCTAATCCTGTCTAATTGAAATCCTGGCCGGCAAGTTCGATCGCCAGAGTATCGCGTCCCATCCTTCAATCATATCACTCCTGTATCCGCATTCCACACTTTACAACAGACGACAACTGCCCATATTCTTAGTATAATGAAGCCTTTATTTATTTCTTAATATAAATTATTAATAAGTTATACTTCACCGGCAGTATACATGTTGCCAGCATATTCATTAACATTAACAGTATATATGCATATATAAGTTAGCGGAGTTGGCGGTGCCTGTACCGCCGGTGTCGCGGGTCAAAGTCTTTGTTTACGCTCAGAGACAGATTATCAAGGCTGGCCTCGAGGAGGGGGTCAGCCAGTCAGTGTGTCGCGCTTGTATAATAAACATTACCTTTCATTCCTGTGTCAATTACAATTCGAGTTCCTACTCACTCAAATTAACTTATATATAAAGAAACACTGATCAAACCACAATATGAAATGGGGAAAAAAAAAGACTAACATCTTTCAACCGTAACAAGCGGTCTTCATCACAGTTAAAAGGCTTTCATACTAGTCTTTTTTTCCCCATTTCATTTTTTTTATGCTTTCCTCACGGGTAGTAACCCTACCATGAGGGAGTTTATTTTCGTTAACCTGTTCCTATTTGATTACAGGTCTTCTCATACAGTGTTATTTGAACTGCATATATATCAGTTATAATTCATCGATTGGTAGGTTGTTTATAAAACCCATTTCATATTGTGGTTTGATCATTGATTGTTGTTTCACGTCTTTATGTGAAATCTTATTATCGATATAATGAAACATAGAGAAATTAAAAGCACGCAGTTACAGTCACTAATTTTCGGTTTGAACCGTCTTCAGGAGAGAGAAGAGAGGACTGGGAGGGAACTAGGAGGACTGGTTCAGAGACAATTGGAGACCACCAAAGGTTGGGTCTTCAACCGTCTTTGAACCAGTGCGCTTGGTTTTCCTCTCTTATCTCTTCTGAAGATGGTTCAAACCGAAAATCTATACATATACATTGAACTATATAATGTCCGTTTTGGATCGTATTTCGTTCGAAAAAGTATATATATAATATATATATATATATAATTAAAGTTACAGCTAGAGAACACAAGAAAAAGGACGAACACTCACGAATCTCGATTATTTCGGCGTCTTGCCGTCTTCAGGAGAGTAGAAAGAAAGAAAATAAAATAAAAGGAGAAAGAATGAAGGAACGGAGACGTAAATGCGTCCACTGGCCGATGTAAACTGGCGCGATACAATGACACGCAGTGCAGCCACCTTACCAACGTTGAACCAGTGTAGGCTGTGAGTTAAAAAAAATTATAAAAGTGATATTTAAGTAAAAGGGAGGAGAAAAGTAAAAAAAGAAAGGAAAGGAAAAAAACATAAAACTAACTAAAATAAACGAGAAAAAAAATAAATAAATGAATAAATAAAATAAAAATAAAAATAAAATAAAAAAATCATCTGATTAAATTTAGACCAGGGGAATTTCTTGCACCCAATAACCAAATGAAGGCTTCCTCAGAAGCCCTTAGAGTGGTCTGGGTGTCATCATTTGAGAGTTTTCTTAATATTTTAACCCTGAAGCAATCGTTTGAAGGGAAGGTTATGGAGATTGGCGTGGGTGGCAACAGGCAGCTGCTTGCGTTGACCAACGGATGACCTGTGACCATTCATACGGAGGCTAAGTGACGTGGAAGTCAGGCCCACGTAGAATGAGTCACATTGTGTGCAGTCCAGACGATAAACACAATTGCTGGAAGTGCAAGAACTAGCAAAGGAGAGAGGGTATGAATTTTAGTTAGTTTTATGTTTTTTTCCTTTCCTTTCTCTTTTTTACTTTTCTCCTCCCTTTTACTTAAATATCACTTTTATAATTTTTTTTTAACTCACAGCCTACACTGGTTCACGTTGGTAAGGTGGCTGCACTGCGTGTCATTGTATCGCGCCAGTTTACATCGGCCAGTGGACGCATTTACGTCTCCGTTCCTTCATTCTTTTCTCCTTTTATTTATTTTCTTTCTTTCTACTCTCCTGAAGACGGCAAGACGCCGAAATAATCGAGATTCGTGAGTGTTCGTCCTTTTTCTTGTGTTCTCTAGCTGTAACTTTAATTATTTGTCCGTTTGGACCGTCTGATTTCAATTTCAATTCAAAGTATATATATATATATATTATATATATATATATATTCACTGTTTTGTTATTGAGGCTAGGTCAAATAAAAGAAAATAAACTCCTTTCTAGGCCGACGTTTCGACATAATTTATATATATGTATATATATGTATATATATATATATATATATATATATAATATACTGATAAAAAAGAACAACACAAAAAGAACGAAAACACTTACTACAATCAATATTTCGAATTCTAATATACCTGGACACAGTACCGTTCATCTGGTAGTATCGTAGCTCTTCTTCTTCTAGTCTTTTCCTAGAAGAAAAACTGCTGTTCAAAATATTGATTCTAGCAAGTGTCTTCGTTGTTTTTGTGTTCCTTTTTATACCGGTTCATTATTCATCTGGTTTGGACCATTTGTATATTGCATGGTATATACATATATATTCGCGCTCCGTCCTTCGAAGTGGGGAGATCTCTCTCACTTCGTCCTCTCTTCTAGTCTACTCCTGATGACGAACAACAGTTCGAAATAATGAATTCTGTAAGTGTTCTTTTTATTCTTTTTTTCTGTGCCGTGCTTTGTGTAATTTAAAGTTTTATAGTCCTTGTGGACAGTTTCTTATATTTAGTATATATATATATATATATATATATATATATATATATATATACTCGTATATATTGAGACTGTAAGGGGATTTGAATGCCGGCACCTGGACCCAACACCTGGACACTGTTCTGGGGTGTCAGGCGGGTGGCTCATTCGCCAGCATAGTGCATACCTTTCACGTTGATCGAGCTTTTCTCAGGCTCCAGAAAGGCTTCCATTTGTTGATTGACGTCTACTACTTGTAGTAATGGACCACATAATAATGATAATTGCACATCGGGAGATCTATCTTTTGTCTCACTCCAGTTTATTAACAGGGCATGCCTTACTCGCGACCCACTGCAATCACTAAAACTGCTGTCTCCGCCCCTCCCTCCTAACGGTTACTTTTGATTATTCGCAACATTAATGTCAGTATGTACTATAACAGCGTATATGTCAACCATTTTTGATTAATACAGTAAATCTTAATAATATTTGCCCCTATTCAAATCGAAATCATAATGACGTGGGAAGAGAAGGGGAAGTAGAAATGATGATGACACCTCTGTCGTATAGGGGCCGACGTCATTAAAGTACAATGCGGTATCACAACTAGTCACAATACAAGCTATCACTATAAACACTATACTAACACGGCCGTCCTCATGTCAAGTCATAAAACAGCCAGTTATCACTAGTCACAATAAATTAACATTACCAGTAACTAGTCACATCACAGTCTATCACTAATAAACCAAAAACTATCACAGTCTAAATCAGTCCTCATATCAAGTCACAATATAGGCAGGCTATCACCAATCACAATGAAGTAATTAATGTGATCATGTTTAAAACAGTAACAATGCAATAATAAAACTAGTCACAAGCAGTCACATCACCAGTAACATGACAATAAGTAACAATAACAATAATACAAAGGTAGTGCAACCAGTTATTATGTGGTATTTACTCATTGTAGGGTAACAAAGTTAATGAAACAGTCTCCACATATAGAAGTTTAACAATATAAACAACACGTGTTCTTCTCCAGGTTTAAAACCAAGGATGAGTGTCTTATTGTACCACAGACATTCATCCTTGGTTCTATAACTGAAGAAGATCACTACGTGTTCGAAAGGCGGTGTTTATATAATTAAAGTTCTATATGCGAAGACTATTTTATTTACTTTATTACCCTACACTACATCATGAATATAATCAGAAAAATAGCCACAATACTGGCTAATCACAAGCAGTCACATTACCAGTAATTTTCAGAATCATGAAGAATTTGAAATACATTTGTTATTTCCTTACAACTGTACAGTTATTTTAAACCTTATACAGGTAGGTATTCCATAATATAACAATAAAACAACAGTTCGCTTTCCAGTCAAATAGAAGAAGTTACTACATTGCTATTGTATAGAATACCTAACCAACCTCTTTTATCTTTTTTAAATAACACAGAATTGCAATTTAAAATTTACGATTCTATCAATAGTAGAGAGGACAATATAACAATGCATGTCAGGAGAAAACTTATCGGCTGAGGGAAGACAGAGTTAAGTCAAGTTCAAATGACCGGGTTTATTTGTCGAATTTGTCTGCCTTTGCGTTATTAAATTAAGTATCTCATTTAGCCTATGACAGAAGTAAAAGGTATAGAGTTATGACTATCTTTGAAAAGAACAATAACTTAGAATGTATGCGAGATGCCCGTCATTACTGTGAGGCTTCGAAGGAATAGGTACAGAGGTCAAACATCACTAGGGTTCAATAGCTACACGCCGGGGGCCAGGTTAGCTCAGTGGTTAACGTATTCGCCTCTGGGCTGGTAGGTCTGGGGTTCCATACCCACCTGGCCCTCGATTTATTCACGTGGGAGGTGAATAGATCTGAGCACGTCACCCCTCTGAGAGAATGAGTACAGCCCTCGGTCCCGAGCCTGTACGATGTCAGGTACTTGTTAAAGATCCCTACTCTAAATACATTTGAGTTAGGCTAAATATAGGACTCCCAATGTAGAATCAATCTTCATTCAGTGGTATGATGTTCGGCCTATGTGTGTTCCCTTGTGGGACAGCCACTGCAACCTACAGGGTTGCCTACTACTACTACCAGCTAAACGTCGTTGAGACGACTTGGCCTTGAACAGACACATCGTCACCACGCACAGACGTATTGCCTGATTATCCACTTGAGAGACCGATTGGCCGAGTGGCTCCTGGCAATACATTCTATTCAAACTTGGCATTAGACAGATTAAGGCAGACATAATTAACTATTTACTGACCTCTGGGGAGCTAGCAAACAGTATATTGCATAACAAACTTTTTTTTTTACAATGTTTACATAACATTTCGATCCCTCTTATTGCATCATCACAAGAAGATCCGTTTGACATTCAACTGAAACACTGACTTCTGAACATTTTTACAAACATTGAAATCTTTAATTGAAATAGCATGATTAGGAGTGTAACCTAAAGCCAAAACACGAAAGGCTCTAAAAAATTTAATCTTGAAATATAATTAGTTGAAAAATGTGAAAGCCTGTTATTTTTTTCAAATAATGACATTAATAGCTGATTGAAATTTATAATTTTATTTCACTTTATGCAAAGAATACTTGCAAAAATAAAATGCCAGCCCCGGTATTCATGGGGTCTGAAAATAATAGCTAGTTTTTAAAGAGCTTTGTGCTCTTCAAAAGCGGCAGACAATGACAATGTCAACTTTCAAATTATTTACCTGGAAACTTTTTCACGTCAATTCCAAATATATCCGGTAATTAAAATCCTTTTGATTATTTAAATTAGATGAACAAAGTTACATATAATATGTGTCATCATAACCTATGGATTCACAACGTTTTAAATAGTTATAAAGTAAATAATGAAGGCGATTTTTCGCTTCCAGATAAAAAATTAAAAATGTTTTCATAAAAAAAAGCAATTTATTAAATAACTGCTGTCAATTTCATACAAATGGTATTTAATGAAAAAAAATAAATAAAACATCAAAGATTAAAGAACTCCTTTGAAAAATGCTAGCAAATATATTGCAAAAATAAAATATATCAAAATATCATATAAAGGACCGTCTCCAACCGTCGCTTCACAAGTGCGCTTGGTGTCCCTATCTCAACTCTCCTGATGACGGTTCAACCAAAAATTGGAGGCAGAAAGTCTGTTTGTTCCTTATTTCTATGTTTGTGATTAATCGTGAAACGTGTATATATATATATATTGTATATACACTTTTACGATGAAAATACGATCAGAAATGGACAAATACAGTACAATGTACATAAAAGAACATAGAGAAATTAAAAACACACACTTACAGTCTCCAATTTCCGGTTGAACCGTCTTCAGGAGAGATAAGAGAGGGAAACCAAGCGCATGGTACAGAGAGGGACTCGAACCTATAACAACTATATAGCGTATATAGTTGTAGTTAGTAGTAATAAGTTGTTTTTTTTATTTTATATGAATATGATTAACTCTGAAGATGGTTAAGGAGACCGAAACATGTCAGTGATAAAGAATAAAGCATTTGCAGTCAAGATCTCACACTACGAGCCTCCGAAGAAGCCCATATTTGGCTATTAAGTGCGCGCAGTGCACCTGGCCTCAATCAAAAGCGATAATGTTTAAAAGTTCCTTGCCTTTTCATATTTTATCATCAATTTTTTAATAAATTATTTCATTTATTATCATTATTATTTGTATTCTCAGTTTTATTTTATTCTATCATAGCTTAGTCAGTACTTTTGTTTATGTATCAATTTCTCTGTTCGTTAATATGTATCAATTTCCCTTAATTTTTTCAATTTTTTCTTTTATTTATTTATTGTTTTCATATTCCATTAATTTAATGTAATTATAAATTGACTCCTGTCGACCTTATTTTATGTGACCGGGCGCGCATGCGGTAACACTATTGGTCTCCAACCGTCTCTGAACCAGTGCGCTTGGTTTCCCTGTCTTATCTCTCCTGAAGACGGTTCAAACCGAAAATTAGAGACTGTAAGTGTGTTCTTTTGATTTCTCTATGTTTCTTTGTCTATATTGAACTATATTTGTCCGGTTTGGATCGTATTTCCAACGAAAAAGTATATATATATATATATATATATTGACAAAAGTATCGACCGTGGAATAGAAACATAACTAAAGTTTATCAGGACTCGGTCAGTTCAGAAGGTTCAGTTGTATATATTAAAGAAAAATCTGGAGTGGCCTACACTCAACTTTACTATAAGTAACTTAATATCAAATTTCTTGAGTATATAACACATAACGTCTCATTTAAGCATAACGTAAACATCTAAATGGGATATGATTATTAGTCTTTCATTCCTGATGTAGTAAAGATAGTGATTGAAGGACATCAGTATATAAGCTTATTTTTGTACATCAAACAGCTGATGCAAATAATTTCATTAGTATAACTACAGCAGTAATAACAGGAAAATACCCTTTTTTTCTCTGAAAAACATCATAAACAAAAAAAAATGTTGTTTCAAGATGATTTATTATTAAAGATGTACTGCTTTTGGTGACTTCCCACTCATGTCACCGGATACTCCTTGCACTCCTGATTAAAATGGCGTTTTCCCCGTTCCTGTAACTCCACCTGGAGCCGAGATAAACGCGTTCAAAGGTAGGGTCAAAGTTCAATCCAGAAATTTTCTGGGTTAGGGGATTGGCCCAGAGGGCCGGAGATGATGGGAAACTGTCAGGGGGGGTAAGAAAAACAAATTGGGTATGGGCCAGGTATAAAAAAATGGGGGGGGGGGGCAGTAAATTGAGAAAAACTCAAAACACCGCTGAAAATTCAATAAGTGAGGGTTAAAAACTTCTCACAATGCTCCAAAAGTAAAAAGCTCAAGATGACAACGCACTAAAAGGTGCTCAACGCGCTATTGCGCTTTCTCTCAACTAAATTGAGAAAAAATTTCCCGCAGGGGATGCTCTCAATATGCCCGAAGGTCCAGGATATCGCCATACCCGGACAAGACTCGCGCGCGACGACTGACGGCACGATACTTCATGAAAATACCAAGAGATGGCGTTAGAATCGCCGTGTAGTTCATGAAAACATCAAGAGATGGCTTTAGAATCGCCGTGTAATTTCATGAAAAGACCAAGAAATGGCGTTAGAATAGCCGTGTAATTTCATGAAAAGACCAAGAGATGGCGTTAGAATCGCCGTGTAATTTCATTAAAAGACCAAGAGATGGCGTTAGAATCGCCGTGTAATTTCATGAAAAGACCAAGAGATGGAGTTAGAATCGCCGTGTAATTTCATGAAAAGGCCAAGAGATGCCGTTAGAATCACCGTGTATTTTCACGAAAGGATCAAGAGATGGCGTTAGAATCGCCGTATAATTTCATAAATAAACCAAGAGATGGCGTTAGAATCGCCGTGTAATTTCATGAAAAGACGTAATTTCATGAAAAAAATATTTCCCGTTGTTTTAAAATTCTGAATATATTTTTCGTAAACTCATAGATAATGCCATATTTTCAAAACCCTTAGAATTAATAGTTTAGGGGAAAAAAATATAACCAAAAACTTTTTTTGGCAAAAAAAGTGACTTTGCTATCATGCATAATTGCTCCCAAACAACTGGGAGCTGTTATGTCAAAAACATGTGTACGAATTTTTTCTGAGTAAGTGTTATCATTTTCCTGCACAATATTATTCCTCTTACATCTCAAAGAAGTCAATAAACAATTTAAATTGTTCCTTTATAAATATAAATTTTATCTCAGTGGATTCGTTCAAAAAATTTCCAAGTCAATGTAAACAATGTAAAAAAATATAAAAAATTCGACATGTAAGCAGGTGATCTCTTAGTCTAGGATAAACAAACAGTTTTTACAGCGTTATTGCTCTTTCCCGTGATTGAACCTTCATGATTTTTTTTTTATGAATTGCTAATTTTTCGTTCCATTTTTGGTCAAATTTTCATTATTTTTTAATGAGCCGTTTAGCGTCAAAAAACATTTTCTGAAAACAGAAATCGTACTGTAACGCCCCTTTAGCGAATGTAATTTTGAAAAAAAATATTTTAATTCATTCTACACATAATGTTCTATTTTTAGGCATAGTTTCATTTTGATCCGTCAAACAGTATGACTTGTATTGCTCTCACAAGGTTTGAGATTGAATTATAAGTCAAAATTTTTACATTTTATTGAAAAAAAAATATTTCCTGTTGTTTTAAAATTCTGAATATATTTTTCGTTTGTTCCATTTGTAATCTCAAAGATAATGTCAAAATTTCAGAACTCTAGGGTTATCAATTTAGGAGAAATAAATGTTCTCTAAAAAACGGTTTTTGGCAAAAAAAGTGACTTTCCCATCATGCATAATTCTTCCCAAACAATAGGGATCTTCGTCTTTATGGGGCCATTTTTGTGTAAAATATCAACTTGATCGATCAAAGATTCTGGACCGTAGCGTGGTAACAAGCAATGCTAACACACGCACCCACCCACCCACCCACACACACACACACAGACATCATCGTAAAAACGTCATAAAACGACTTCTGGGACCTCAAAACATGTAATTCCGTCAAAATCTCGAGATAGATTTCTTTCGCGATCACTATACTTTACTTATAGTAAAGTAAAAATATATACAAGTGGCACGAGTTCAAACTAGACAGTTGTTATTAAAATCCACAAACTATATTTTTCTTGTAAAAAATGTTCAATGTAATACTTGGTTTTTCTGTTTCAAAATTGTATACTACTGTCTATGGAAAAGGTTTTAAGTAAAAACCGAAACGTTGGCAATGAGAGCTTAATTTGAACCTGAAGAACTGACTTAGTCCTGATAAACTTTAGTTTTGTTTCTATTCCACAGTAGATACTTTTATCTATATCTATATATATATATATATATATATATATATATAAATAATAATCAAAATAACACTTGATATAATAGATGGATTAATTTACCACAATAAAAAACAATTTTCGATGAAAAAAGGTTAATCGACAATATCATAAAAAAGGTGAAACAATCCATGATATTAAATAATGAAGAACATTTCACAAGAAGGAATTTGTTAGTCATTCCATACAGTCCTTGTTTGAAATATATGCCTTCATTTATGAAAAGATTGGACGTCTCTGTTGTGTTCAGTAATGATGGTAACTTGTTTAACAGACTTGTCAATAATAAGCCAAAAAGAAAGGACTGTTCTGTATACAGGATACCATGTACTGACAGTGAAATGTCTTACATTGGACAGACGAGCAAAGGTCTTCTTACAAGGATAAAAAAACAGCACAAATATTCCATCAGAAGAGAGGACGAAAAGAATGCCTTGTTCATTCACATAAGAGACAGTAATCATGTGATTAACTGGAATGAAGCAAATGAATTAATATATGTGTCTTCAGAAAGAAGAAGAAATATCGTGGAAAGTGCGCTCATAAAGAACTTTTATGAGAAGTTGATGAATAATAGCCTAGGACTCTACAAATTAGATGAGGTTTTGATTAACGGGATAATTAAACAGATGAAGACTTCATCATTAAAGACATTCAGGGTTGCCATCAATTCTGGAAATTTCAATCAGCCAAGTTAAACAAGTATTTATTGTTTTTTTAATTGACTTGCTCTCTGACGATGTGTTAACGAAAGGCCTTAGAGCATTGTTTCAAAAAATTGTTTTCATTGTGGTAAATTAATCCATATATATATATATATATATATATATATATATATATATATATATATATATATATATATAAATAATGATGTCACACAAACACGTGAAATAACAATCAATGATCAAAACCACAATATGAAATGGGAAAACAAGACTAAGATCAGTTGGGTTTTTGACTCTGAAGAAGACCGCTTGTTAAGGTTGAAAGGTCTTAGTTTTGTTTTCCCATTTCATATTATGGTTTGATCATTGATTGTTATTTCACGTGTTTATGTGAAATCTTTTTATCGATATATATATATATATATATTCACTGTTTTGTTATTGAGGGCTAGGTCAAATAAAAGAAAATAAACTCTCAAAACAATCTACACAACTCACACATAGAGAAATAACACACATTTTTTTTAAGACCAACAGATACATACAAAAGGTTATTTTATAATCAGAGTTGTTGAGTACACATCTATTTAAAAGTACCAGACAAAAGGATGTGTACTTTTAAATTTTAAATAGATGTGTACTCAACAACTCTGATTATAAAATAACCTTTTGTATGTATCTGTTGGTCTTAAAAAAAAATGTGTGTTATTTCTCTATGTGAGTTGTAGATTGTTTTGATAAATGTATTATAGTCTTACTCTAATTTTAGCCCTGAAGATGATGTACAAAACATCGAAACGTCGGCCTAGAAAGGAGTTTATTTTTCTTTTATTTGACCTAGCCCTCAATAACAAAACAGTGAAATATATATATATATATATATATATATATATATATATATATATATATATATATATATGTGTGTTTTTACGATGTGCACGCGCGTAACGGTCGTAGTTGTTGACGGATTAAATTTGGCGTTGAAGCAGTTCTTGGTTAGAAGGAAAACTGTATGGTTTTATAAATATGAAGAATTTATATCAAACCAAAAGTTATTTTTATCACTTCACTCACTATCCATCACATGGCGTTGACATTTCGGTATGGATGGATATCCTTATAATAATCGTATTTCAAGAAACACATCTGTCTGATGGGAACACCAATACAAGCATATCACGATCGTTATTGAAGAAAAAATAATAACTACCTGTGTTTACTTTCATATTAGAAGAGTAGTAAATATAAAAGGATCTATGTCAACAAGTATTGGGGTTTAACTGGTATAGCGGCTAAAAGACTGCGTAGGAAGTAATTCACTGGCGACTTGTTAGGTTCAAAGTTCAATATGATACACACCCACACGCATTGTTGACAAATTGCTAGAGACTTCTGTACTTTGTTTCTGTTTACAAGTTCGTTTATTTACATATCAACTAAAATGGTGACCTTTGGACCGGCTAACAGTGAACGTCCTGATAACTATAGCTGCACTTCATAAACACTACGTCCATTTTGTTTCCAACTTATTGCAAAACAATAATATTTCTTATTTATGTTTTATTTTTAAAAATAAATAATTTATTTTTTTTTAATATTAACATATGATTACTGATATTTCTGTTATTTTTTTTTAAAAAGTTATTGTCAAAAATACTTCATTTTTTTTTAATATTTTTAATAAACAAATGCCTATTCATATATTTATGCATTCATGTATTTCGGCCGTCGGTACTGAAATCTTGCTCTATTGCTCCAAGTTCATAACGACATATTTAAAGTGTCACATTAATCAAAGAGTGTTAGGCAAATAAAGTACATTGATAACAATAATCAGGCCTAATAAAAATTAAGAAACATAACCATTTTGAGTGTTTTATACTAAGACTAGCAAATGTACCCGTCTTTGACGGAATCAAAAATTCTATTATACTTGGTATTCCAACATATCAATTATAGTATTATACTAATACTATAATTAGAAATTATAGAATAGTAGAAAACACCATTATTAGTACAGTGTTAAACAAATGCCTCTGTATATACTACATTAGCTGTCTGTCCTTCAGGTTCATGGAAGAACAATCAGTTGAAACCTCTGACTATTGAGCAAGTAAACTACAGTTGACCATGTGAGAAAAACTTGGTTTCGCTAACTTGAATTCCTGCGTTAGATAAAGTCTCCCTTTGCGACTTAGTTAACGTCATTGCGAAAGAGACTCTGAGGGGACCTTGCAATCATTTGAATGGAAACAGACAGTGGTTCGGAAGACTCCCCAATACCACATCCAGTCATTATGTCCGGCTCTATGGCATATCTGTGTAGAGCACGAACTCAGAGTCGTGTCCCGTTGCACAGTTTTTGGGTCACTCATGTTTCGTAACATGAAATTTGTTACTGCTATAAATTGCAGCATCATTGGTGCTCCTACTTTAAGTTTTTACTCATGAGCAGGCAGTCCAGGAGAAATAAATTCAGAGTCAAGAAATTCAATTAGATAATGAACTGCTTCTTCATCACTAATCCAATCTCTTTACTGACTTGTAAGTTCTTTCCTCGGCTTCATATAGCGTAAGAACTTGTTTGTTGATTTCTCATGCCTGTTCATATTAAGGGCTGAGAATTGCTCGTTTACAAAACATTTATTCTCAATAGATAGTACATCCTTAACTCTGTGAAACACCATTTCAATGATGTCAAATACGCAATATATTCATATGCTCAATTGAAATTAAAATCAACTAACAATACCTACTTGCCACACCTGTGTATTTTCAAAACAAACTTGTCTGTGAAGTTAGGAAAATACAGCTAAAAGCCCCATAACTTCGCTTCTGTACTGAATTAATAATCTATTTAGAGCCCATATTTTAAGTTAGACACACACAAATCCAGTGTCAATGTTTCAGCTCGCTATGTCTTATGGTGGCTGAGTTTACTTGTGACAAACATTTTTGCGTTAAACGTCCATAAACTTCACTTCTACGTTGAATTTCCAATCAATTCATAGCCTATATTTTAAGTTAGACCTACACAAATCTACTGTAAAAGTTTCAGCTTTATATGTCTTATGGTAGCTGAGTTTACCTGTGACAAAGTTTTGCGGACAAACCGACAAACCGACAAACCGACAAACCGACAAACCGACAGAAATTTTTCTAAGGGTGGATTCGGTTTCTCCAATGTATGAAACGTAAAGAAAACTTGAAATGAGTCAGTTCTAAGCAATGTACAGACAAAATCATTATTTTATTTATAAAGATTAATAATTTCCTAAAAAAAAAAAAATTTTTGGTATTTAAATCTTTTTGATTTTTAAGTCTTTATTTGTTGATGCTAGCGTAACTAAAATTATGAATGGACTGCATTGTATAGTTATCATGAATGATGTAACTGCTTTATACTACGACGTCATATGAGAACATGAATGAAATATAGGAGGGGAATGCATTTATTTCCGATCAGGATAAAATACAATGATGAAGCAAAATTTGCAAGATTCTGAATCCTTCGTTAGATTTCAACATCCTTCCTAGTTTAATTCTCTGTAAGTTGAAAGCAGTCAGTAGAATTTCTGCATTGTAGACGATTTTGATTCAACAGACAGCATTGAGCAAAGTAAATACTTGATCTACCAGATTAATACAATAATAACTTTATTTACAGAATCAATTGAAGAACAAGACGGAATCGGCAGCTTTGTATTTGTTCAGTTATATTTCACACAGGATTGAAGTTCTTTAACATCTTACTACTTTATTAAGATAAATTATCATACATTTTGTCTGAAAGAAAAAAAAAAACCAGCAAATTGACACGTAAAATAAATGCCACATTTCTTTATTTCCTAAACAGAACTTTAGAACAAGTATCAAACTTTGTTGCATCCATAACACTGCTAGAGGAGATTTCCGTATTTAAATTTAAGACGGAAATCTCCTCTAGCGGAAGACGGAAATCTTCCGTCTTAAATTTAAATTGACTCATTTAAAGCCAGTTTTTATAAAATTATCGAAAAACATCAAACAAACAGTTAAAACTCTTAATCATTATGGTCCTTAAGCAACTTTTTTTTGGTATTTCTTACTATAACTTTTCTACAATTTATTCGAATATAGAAAAAAATGATTTTTATGTAAAAAAAAGTTAAAGATCTTTGGTCGGAAGAAGTAGAGATATATTTGAAGCATTTACTGTAATAATTTCATTACAACCTCAAAAAGGGGACTGTAAGAGGGGAGATAGAGAGATAGATAGATAGAGAGAGAGAGAGAGAGAGAGAGAGAGAGAGAGAGAGAGAGAGAGAGACGGAGGAGACATGAGAAATGAAATCAAGGTGGAAGAGGATGCAACAAGACCGGGACACCGATAAATTGAATTTCTTCTCTCGACGTGAGTGCTCTGGTGCCACGATCACTGGCCTAGCTTCGCCTTAGCTAAGCTTTCGAGAAGCTGAGCACAAAACACGCTCGCGAAAAAGTCCACGCCACTCTCAATCAACTTTCACTTTGCAGTACTCTAACTAAAGCTCAGTTAAGTTAGAGTAAACTAAAGCAACAAAGAGCTGTTTAAATACCATAAGAGGTACATAAACTAAAGCTCAGTTAAGTTAGAGTAAACTAAAGCAACAAAGAGCTGTTTAAATACCATAAGAGGTACATCAACTAAAGCTCAGTTAAGTTAGAGTAAACTAAAGCAACAAAGAGTTGTTTAAATACCATAAGAGGTACATAAACTAAAGCTCAGTTAAGTTAGAGTAAACTAAAGCAACAAAGAGCTGTTTAAATACCATAAGAGGTACATAAACTAAAGCTCAGTTAAGTTAGAGTAAAACTAAAGCAACAAAGAGCTGTTTAAATACCATAAGAGGTACATAAACTAAAGCTCAGTTAAGTTAGAGTAAACTAAAGCAACAAAGAGCTGTTTAAATACCATAAGAGGTACATAAACTAAAGCTCAGTTAAGTTAGAGTAAAACTAAAGCAACAAAGAGCTGTTTAAATACCATAAGAGGTACATAAACTAAAGCTCAGTTAATTTAGAGTAAAACTAAAGCAACAAAGAGCTGTTTAAATGCCATAAGAGGTACATACATCTGTTTTATACATACTTTTTCCTCATACCTTTACTAGTTCAGGAATGTTCATATAAAATTGTCAAGATAGTTTTCCCTACACAATGGTCAGGTTTCGAAACCGTTTGAGGCATTAGGGGAAAAGGAAATGTAACAGCAGGTTTTCATAATAGCCTTATTACATACCAAAATATATAAAACCGTTGCCAGGAGACTGATACAATATTGAAATATAATATATCTAGCCATACGAGAGTATGGCTCAATACTCTCATCAATTTGTTATAATCTTCCAATGTTTTAAAATGTTCTAATTTTATTATGCGATATTCAAAATTATTTTTTTTTGCAATTTATTTGCGCGAACTTTGTAAACAGTTAATAAAGAAATATTTTGTTTTTATTTTTTAACAAAATATTTTTTATTTGGGCTTCACGTTGTAAAAGTAATGGAATTATTTCATAGATACACATTTTATTTACCCAAAAATTAATATTTATTTGATATTTTACACTTGAATAATTATGTTTCTTAAATATCCGCTATGGGGAGGGGGTCCAGAAGCAAGCAAAGGTTGAGAACACGTACCTTAGAGGATGACACAGAAAAAAATTAACCACCAAATGTTTTAGAGAATGAAATTCTTTAATCGAATAGGTATTTTCTCATTTTCTATGCATTTAGTTATTTGGTTTTAAATATTTTAATCAAAATATTTTGTTTTTAATTCTGGAGTAATAATATTTTGCAATGAATATAAAAAAAAATTGTTCAATACAGGAAAAATTAGTTTTGCATAGATTTGGACTATGGTTGAATCTAGAAGATAACACTGGTCAAACCTTTGGGTGTATCATAATGACATAATGGCTTCTTAGAGGAGGATGGGACCAATAATTCAGTCCTTGAATGAACGAATTAGGTTCGCAAATCACGGTACCACTGGTCAAAGGAGTCCTGTACCTTGCCCTGCTGAGGGTTGCAACGGTATGGACCTTTAAACAGCACCTGAAGTAGAGATAACGTGGTGGGTGTTAAACCCAATTGTTGGGAGGACTGCAGAGATGAAATTCGACATATGAGCGTCCTTGGCTCTCCAGTATCGAAGCATTGTAAAGGTCAATACGACTATTGCTTTTGTTTGGCTGATTTGATATGGTATGTAAAAAGAGTAAAATATAATAACGTTGTGAATTGTTGCCCATAGTATTATAAAACTGAAAGGACGAATGATAAAGGACCCTCCTGCGTTGAATAGGGAGAGTAATTGCCATTGGAGACAGAGAACTAATTTAACTGGGTATCACAGGCAGACATACACATTTCCAGCTGAAATACCCGACAGCTAGAGATGGTAATACTAAAATAGAAGATGATATGTAATTTCTAATGACTTCAATAAAATGTTAACCGTAGAATTAGAAGAGAAAAATGTTTCAAGTCCTTCGGAAGTTTTTTTTTAAGATGCTCTAATAAAGGGGCGTCAAACTCATTTCCATCCGCAGCCTACAAACAACTCAATTTGCTTATTCAGACCACCCACTTAATGCGCCCCTCTCCACAACTGATTCCAATTAGAAACACCGATTTCCAGTGATATTTCAGGTTTTAAAAAGCAATCACAACTCACTGCAACAACTATACATCATTTTAAATGTTATAAGAATACGTAGTTAAATTTTTGTTCTAAAAGCACAGTTGTACATTTTTGTTCAACACTTGGCAGTAGGTCGACAATAAACTTAAAGTCTGAGTTGAAACAGAAGTCATATTTATTAATTATTGTTTTCATTTATGCAGTAAGAAGGGAATGAACTTTGAAACCATCTGAGGTTGTTCCATAAACACTAAAGAAAAACTGATTTATATATGGGCTACTGAAGTCCAAGTCTACACTAAAAATTAGTATTACTTGTTGAGAATTTAACTGAAGAATTAAAAAAGAATTGTTTTTAAACTTTCACAGAGGTTTGAAGTACCAGTTCAACTCCCTGCACTAAAGAAAGGCGTGGTGCTTCACTGACGAAACATACGATTTTGTTTAACAGTTACGATCCACTGAATGCCTTCCACCATCATGTAAATGATAGTTCTATCCATAGAAGAATCGAATTATTATCAAAGTGTGTCATAAAATGATTATTTACATAAAAATCGAATGACCACTTCAGATTGTTTCATTAGAAAACCTTGAAGACAGACATCTCAGCTCAGGTGTTACGTTTCATCTCTACAATGTAGCGACCCAGTTTACAGCCGTTCAAGGTAAAATATAGAACGCAAAGCATTTATGTTTCTTGATAAAGGAATAAAGACTGCAGCTCTCAGACATGACTCTCCCTCTTATCTATATCCCTCCCTCTTATCTATATTCCTCCCTCTTATCTATACCCCTCCCTCTTATCTATATTCCTCCCTCTCATCTATATCCCTCCCTCTTCTCTATATCCCTCCCTCTTATCTATATCCCTCCCTCTGTTCATCACTCTTATCCCTCCTTTACTCA
Organism: Hermatobates lingyangjiaoensis; assembly: GCA_026182355.1. Taxonomy (NCBI): domain Eukaryota; kingdom Metazoa; phylum Arthropoda; class Insecta; order Hemiptera; family Hermatobatidae; genus Hermatobates; species Hermatobates lingyangjiaoensis. The sequence goes on along the minus strand of JAPFBL010000122.1, from coordinate 520,663 downwards.
CACTCTTACTCCCTAACTATAACCATTCTGTTGTAACTCAATAGTCCCTTCCATATCTTTCTGTATCACTCTATATCTGTCATCCTCTCTATAATTCTCTGCTTTACTCTCCCTCTGTTTATCCCTCACTATTTCTCCCTCTGCTTATCCCTCACTATCACTCCCTCTGCTTATCCCTCACTATTACTCTCTCTGTTTATCCCTGACTATCACTCCCTCTGCTTATCCCTCACTATCACTCCCTCTGCTTATCCCTCACTATCACTCCCTCTGTTTATCCCTCACTATCACTCCCTCTGCTTATCCCTCACTATCACTCCCTCTGCTTATCCCTCACTATCACTCCCTCTGTTTATCCCTCACTATCACTCCCTCTGCTTATCCCTCACTATCACTCCCTCTGCTTATCCCTCACTATCACTCCCTCTGCTTATCCCTCACTATCACTCCCTCTGTTTATCCCTCACTATCACTCCCTCTGTTTATCCCTCACTATCACTCCCTCTGCTTATCCCTCACTATCACTCCCTCTGTTTATCCCTCACTATCACTCCCTCTGTTTATCCCTCACTATCACTCCCTCTGTTTATCCCTCACTATCACTCCCTCTGTTTATCCCTCACTATCACTCCCTCTGTTTATCCCTCACTATCACTCCCTCTGTTTATCCCTCACTATCACTCCCTCTGTTTATCCCTCACTATCACTCCCTCTGCTTATCCCTCACTATCACTCCCTCTGCTTATCCCTCACTATCACTCCCTCTGCTTATCCCTCACTATCACTCCCTCTGCTTATCCCTCACTATCACTCCCTCTGCTTATCCCTCACTATCACTCCCTCTGCTTATCCCTCACTATCACTCCCTCTGCTTATCCCTCACTATCACTCCCTCTGCTTATCCCTCACTATCACTCCCTCTGCTTATCCCTCACTATCACTCCCTCTGCTTATCCCTCACTATCACTCCCTCTGCTTATCCCTCACTATCACTCCCTCTGCTTATCCCTCACTATCACTCCCTCTGCTTATCCCTCACTATCACTCCCTCTGCTTATCAATCACTATCACTCCTTCTGCTTATCCCTCACTATCACTCTCTCTGTTTATCCCTCACTATCACTCCCTCTGTTTATCCCTCACTATCACTCCCTCTGCTTATCCCTCACTATCACTCCCTCTGCTTATCCCTCACTATCACTCCCTCTGCTTATCCCTCACTATCACTCCCTCTGCTTATCCCTCACTATCACTCCTCTGCTTATCCCTCACTATCACTCCCTCTGCTTATCCCTCACTATCACTCCCTCTCCTTCACCTATCTGTTTACACTCAATATTCTCCTCTCTGATCCTCTATCCTGTCCCTCATTCCGTTTACTCCTACTCTATTTCCCTCACTATCACTCCTCTGTTTATCACTCTTTCACTCTCACTCCGCCTATATCCCTCCTCATTATCTTATTCTCTATCCACCTCACTCACTATCCCTCACTATCACTCCCTCTGTTTATCCCTCACTATCACTCCCTCTGCTTATCCCTCACTATCACTCCCTCTGCTTATCCCTCACTATCACTCCCTCTCCTTATCCCTCACTGATCACTCATATCTTCCATTCTCTTACTTCTCTCTATCACTCTATTTTCTCACTTCCTTTCCTCTGCTTATCCCTCACTATCACCTTCCTCTGTTATCCCTCACTATCACTCTCCTCGCCTATATTCCCTCTCTATCTACTTCTCTCTATCCTCATATCACTCCTCTGCTTATCCCTCACTATCACTCCCTCTGCTTATCCCTCACTATCACTCCCTCTGCTTATCCCTCACTATCACTCCCTCTGCTTATCCCTCACTATCACTCCCTCTGCTTATCCCTCACTATCACTCCCTCTGCTTATCCCTCACTATCACTCCCTCTCCTGTCACCACTATTCTGTTTACAACTCAATATTTCTCTCTCTGATCACTCTATTGTTCATTCCGTTTACCTCTATCTATTCTCCATACACCTTCCTCTTTTCATCACTCTTTCACTCTCACTCCGCCTATATCCCTCCTCATTATCTTATTCTCTATCCACCTCACTCACTATCCCTCTCTATCACACCCACTATCCCATCATTCACCTTTTCTCTCTTTCTCGCTTGACATACCTCTCTATATCACTTAGGTCACTATTCCTACTTCTCCAGTTCATTCAGTTCATATCCCCACCATCTTCGCTATAATTTTTCACAATTACTATTAATTCCATGATGTGGCTTCCCCGTAATTCAAATGGGTAACATTTTAATTTTACAATTAAATTAACTTTATTTTTTAAAATAATAAATTAACAAAACTTTCCTAACCTAGAACAGCAGTATAAAAGTTGGATATAATTATTAATAATATATATATTTTTTTTCATTCCAACAATGGAATAAAGTTCAAACGAATACATCATTTAAAATCTTAAAATAAAAAATAAACATAGAACGTGCTTGGTAAGAACATCACTGACTGGTTAATGCCACAATGTGAACACGCGGCAAATAATGTTAGCTTTCAGTGCTTTTTGTGGTTTGATGTCATCTTTGATAACGTTACAGAGAAAAATGATACGAATAAAAGTTGTACAGATTAAAATTCGTAATCGACAAAAAGTTTTCAAATTTTCTGTAATTCTTTTTAAAATATTTTACTTTTAAACAAAATATTTGTATTTCAATGTTCTATATACATGGGCCATTTAAAGAATACCTGAGCAGGTTGAAAATAGCTCCTAGTCCATCATGCGCATGTAACGCAGAGACACCCCAATCTCCTAGACACTTGGTGTATGAGTGCTGTTTGAGGGAACCACAAAGACTGGCTCACATACGTAAGGTCTTGGTTTGTGGAGAGGAGTGGCCCGTTAGGCCTTCCTCATTAATTAAAAAACGTTATAAAGAATTATAAAATTTTTATACAGTATAGACACATAAGAAAAGGAAAAAAACATGGATACTACATATTGAAATATTGTAGAATTATGAATCAATATAAAATAAGTTAAAATAAGTATTTTGTAGTGCAAATTAAAGAAGTATTGTGTACAATTTGACGTTGATGCATGTAATACACAGTGTAACAGTTTGGAATAATATATAAAATAATAAAAAAAAAAAGAATGTTCTATATCTTTCATTGCAATAAATTTCAGATATTTAGACGTTTGCAAGACATACAAATAATTCTCTAGAACTTATCAAGCTGTATTTCATTTGTTGGCAACGGACTGTTAGATGATCGAAAGAAGTACCAAAAAATGTACTTCCTATACATTAGTACTTTTCTAATCATACAAGAACTAACTTTTCGATATTTTTTACACCAAAACTTAAACAATAAAGACTGACTATATAAATGAGATCTCTCCTGTTTAAAATGGATGTCATTTGATGATTTGCATAGTGCAAACGGACTCAGAGCCAGGCACTAGAGGTTCATAAATAACATATAGATGGCAGAGAGAGTTAAGAGTGCTTTCTGAAGAGGTGCCGAGGTTCAATAAAGCATTTTATTGAAAGTTATGAAGTTTCAAATTATAAGCTTTTGATGGAAATAATAAACTCAGTAGTTAAGCCGGTAATGGCTCATAGAACTTCAGCCGACGTAAAGGAATGCCAAAGGTCGAGATTTGGTACCTGAGAAAAGAAACACCGATTGATTCCGTTAATGCTAATTACAGCTGAAACGTCAACAAACTTGACTTCTAAACAGCTTTTAAAATTCAATCATATAATAGTGTTATTGTCAGAATCAGAAATGAAATGTTAACTCTTTATGATCATTAGTAGAAAAAATACAGTAGTTATTCATAAAGCACTAATCACCTTTTCCATAGTGCCACTTTGCATAAAAACGTCGTAAATCTTCTTCTAGTCAAGGATAGTTAAGAATTAAATTATCATTACCCTTCAAACTGTGAAAGGAGTGGACAGACGTAATAAGCGGCACAACACTGAAACACTTGGAAACTGGAAAACGATTTTCTTTTCATCCTCAATGCTGATTACTCAAGTATAGAAAAATGAATTTAGGGTAGCTCTAAATATGTTTATACCGTTAACCGTATTTATCATTCAGAAATAGTATTTTAACTAAAACAAAGTGAAAATATTTCAGTATGGGTTGAAATATTTATTCTTTATCAAATTTAGAATCTGCTCTGTAAAGTGCGTTAATTTACTGAATGGTTCTGAGAACTGCAGAATTGTAAAACCCTAAAATCCGTTTAAAAAAGTAAGAAGAGAGACTAGTAATGTGGTTTGTTATGCGTAGTCCCCTGCTAACTTGGCAACAGAGCGAGTGTCTCCATTAAAATTGATTAATTAATGAATTGGGTTTTCTTAAATGGTCGCACTGAGCAGATTGTTTGTAACTTGAGCTGGGGAAGATGTCTGAAGAGAAAATGAAAAGTGTAAGTAAGGGGGAATGGTTTGTGGAGGGGAGAAGGGATGGTTTTGTGGCAGACGAGAGGGCATTTAAAACAGGTCTGACGGGTTACTCTACGAATGAGGAAGAGAGTTTGGCTAAGACCGTCTTGAGGCGGAGCGCGCGGGATGAAATCATCACAGCGCTATGAATCAGGCCCCAAGGCCGCGCCGCGCCGGTCCAAACACGTCGCCTCCCCTGCCGCCGCACTTGCAAAACGGACAAGTGCATTCAAACTCATCACCAGCCTCCAATCGCGTCTTCTGCCGCCTCGACCTCCCGCCACCCTGCGCTCGCCTGTCTAGGCGCCACCATCATTTAAAACCACAACCCCTTATTAATAACACAGGAGCATGAAAAAGCTCACAACTCAGAGAATCCTTCACTTCTCGTTACTGAAATATACAAAGACACCTTTTACTGAATTATTGGAAAACTTACCCATCAAGTCAAGACATAACTATTTCCAATTTTAAATAAATAGATTTATAATCTGCTCGGTAGGGATAAGATCCTAAGTAATAAAATTGACCCGAAATTCGGGCACAAAATGTCAACTATTACGTTTGGGTCGGGTCGGACCTTCTCTTTCGCTAACGTTTTTTTAAATAAATAAATATAATAATGATATTATATGCACCAGTGGTGTGATATACAAAAATAAGCGTATATATTGCTAAGTGGATCAATCACTATCTGTACTACCTCCAGGAATGAAAGACTAATAAACATCTCCAATTTAGACATTTATATTATGCCTAAATTGAGGCATTATATATTTTGTACCCAGGAAGTATGATTTTACGTTTATTTATAATAAAGTTAAGTATAGGCCACTCGAGATTTTGTTATATCTGTTATCGCTACAAATTGTAAAGATTTAGACGTATCTGACTTATCAAGATGTATTTAACGATACAACTTTAGTTTATTAGTAACAGACGGTTACAAACATAGCTGTGGAAGGCAATAGAAATGAATCCTTAGAGTTTCATACTTTAAACATAAATAAATAATCAGAATAGAATGATTATATCATTTTATGAAGAAAGAGAAGTTTAAAAGTAGGATATCACACGACCACACCGACATTACGATGAAAAAGGAAGGCAATAGCTTACGCATGAACTAAAGACAACAATATAAAGATAATTAAGTTTGAAAACAATATTTATAATTATTTTAATTTAATTACTTTCAAGCTGTTATTTGTAGTTCTTATTTAATTAGAACACATCTCATTTTAAACCCAGAAGATGAAGTAAACAAATAATACTTTATTTAGTTTATCTCATACACCAAGACGTTTTTCGTTGAAACATTTAATTTTATTAAGTCAACATTATAAAGGTTAAAGAAAACACGGTAGAAGACCAACAAACTAATAGCATTTGCAATATATTTCAGTCATCAATGTGACGAGCCTGAAGGCAGAAACTTGGACAATTAACTTAAAGTTTAAATTCATTCTAAACACTCCCCCAGTCAATCTTGACTGCTGCCAATCTTGGTCGACAGGAGTGTTTAGAATAAATTCTAACTTTAAGTCAATTGTCAAGTTTGTACCCTCAGGGTGAACTCGAGGGTGCCTCACCGATGTTCTTAATTGTATTGCTTTGTTGATGAACTCTACTATTATTCTTTAACACTCGCTTAAACAATAGCATACATCTCATTTTTAATTTATATAATATTCTAAATGGATAACATATATATTTCAAGATATCGCAGTAAACAGGTGAAACCAAAATCAACGTGTTAACTAAAGTAAGAAAATCAGATTTTTAGTCATTTATCTGATTATCATCCTGTTGTTTACACGTTGATTTATATGTACATACACGGGTTAAAATCGAAGAGGAGTAACACACAGAGTAAAGAAACACATTTACAAACTCAAATCTTAGGGCAAACCGTCTCCCAAGAAAGGGAGACCAAGCACGTTGTAGAAGCAACAGCAAGTAACCCGTTGCTTGTTACTCCTGAAGATTCCCCGAAGATTTTAGTTTGTAAATGTGTTTCTTTACTCTGTGTATTACTCTCCTTCGATTTTCAACTCGTATTGTGTCCATTTTGGATCGTATTTCCGATTTTTTAATGAATATATATATATTATCAACAAGAAAACGATCTACAAAGGACAACAAACGTTTCACAATAAACTATAGATAAAGAGTAAATATACGAACATGCTTACAGTCTCTAATTTTCAGTTGAACCTTCATCAGGAGAGTAGAGATAGGGACACATATCAGACCTGAGTCGAGAGGCCATTCACCCCACAGGATTAACGACCAGCTTATCTTAAACTTGAAGAAAAACAACCCCTACTGTCTTCACTTTGCATTTATTATAAACCAGAAAATTCACCCAAGAAGTTATTTACGTCCTGTTGATGAATGTTGATCATTCGAAACATGTAGAATAGGAAATGCACTTTATTGTGTAGACTAAATAACAAGAGTGTTATTTAGAAAAATTAAGAAACTTGTATCAGCTAAGTAAGGTGTCATTTTGAATAATGTGTTTGTCAAGGAAGAACTGCACAAACATTTTCAAATATATATATATAAAAGCTTTCACAATAAACACGTGAAATAACAATCAGTGTTCAAAATACAATAAGAAATGAGGCAAAATACAAAGATCACTCAACCTTAACAAGCGGCCTGTTGGGTTTTTGACTCTGACGAAGACCGCTTGTTACGGTTGAAAGATCTTAGTCTTGTTTTCCCAATGGTTTTATCATTTATATATATATATATATATATATATATATAATATATATATAATATATATATACTTTCACGATGAATCACAAACACAGAACTAAGGAACAAACACACTTACTGTCTCTAATTTTAGGTTGAACCGTCATCAGGAGAGTTGAGAAAGGGACACCAAGAGCACTTGTGAAGCGACGGTTGGAGACCAACCGCCTCCAACCGTCGCTTCACAAGTGCGCTTGGTGTCACAGTAAGTGTGTTTGTTCCTTAGTTCTGTGTTTGTGATTCATCGTGAAACGTTTGTTCTCCTTTTGGATCGTATATATATATATATATATATATATAATATATATATATTATAGGAAAAAGTCAGTAAAAACTGCATTGAAATCATGGAAATCCGTGTCAATATCTCTCAGTTATAAATGAGAGAGCAATAAATTGCCTAACTTCGTACACCTAAGCTCAGATAATAAACCCCAAAAACTATATGTGTGGTTTTTTTTTATTAATAGTACATAACTGTAAGACATACTAAGAAGGGAATACTAGAGACATTAACCTTGTCGATGCCGGAGTGAAGAGGCTGCGATAATCATTAGTAAAACACTCGACTCAAGGACCTCGGCTCTGTCCTCTTCATCACTAACCTACATTCGTCACACTAGGTGCCAGTTCAATCAAAACTAAATACATATTGCCGAAATCCTTACAAAATAAACATTACGTGCATCCATTCGTCATAACACAGAAAACACAAAAGTGCCATCGAATCGAAAATTCTGTTTAACAATTCCATCGTACTAAATGTTTCATTTTCCGCTGTGTTACTTGTCATTTTATTAATTGCGCTTGGACTACAGTTTTAATATTTTCAAAGCACATATAGGTAGAAATGTGCCATGAAACTAAACAATAAAAGAAATCACCACAAAATTAATAGGTAAATGGATAAGTTTTAAGGCCATTCGAGGTTATCAAAGAATTGAAACAAGGAGGATATAATTTTCCTCCTTAATCGTAAATTTAACCCAAAATTTAATCGTAAATAACGAAAATGAAGATAATATAATAAATATTAAAAACTACCTAAACTCACTAAATAATAAAATAAAATTTACACACGAAACTAAGAAGAAAACAATTACTGATAAATTTTATGGATCTGAACTCATCAGGAGAGTTAGAAATGACACAAAGCTACTTTTAGAAGCATATATAGGAAACCAACTGCGACCATATAACCATGCATTAACTTCAATCGCATGGTGTCACATAATTAGGTTTTTCCTTGTTATATGATTGTAGATTAATTAAATTCCGATTTGAATAATAACTACTATAGATAGCGAGTTATATTATATATAATAAACAATTAGGAAAAACAGGGTATAAAAAACGAATAGAAAAATGAAAACCGTGAAATCAATAATATTTTAATAAATGAGAAGAATAATTCTAACTTCGCTAACCTTTAAGCTCAATAATATAACCACTACAAAAAATACTATAATATAGGTGTTTTATTTTTATTAATATCATTAACTAAGACTAGTACTCAAGAAAATACTAAGACTATAACCTTGTAAAGCCGGGTATATGACGATAACATAGTAAAACATTGACATCATAGGACCACGGAGGCCCTCAAAACCTAAGATATACAAGTCACATTAAAGCAGTATCTAAATAACAAAACTAAATACATATTAGCTAACATCCTACAATATACTAAGACAGTTTAGATTCAATGACCATTCTCATAACAGGCAAAAAGGACAAAAGTGACTATCGTAATCGAAAATTTAGATATTTAAAATATAAAATCGGGTACTAATAAATGATTTCAATTTTCCCAAAGGATACATTATTTTAAACCTTAATTGGCGACGACTTGGACTTACAATTTTAATAATAATCAAAAGAATTAGTAAAAATGATGAATTAAAATAAAAAGTAAAAAAATAACCATAAAATAATAGGTAAATGAATTAATATTAAAACAGGCGCATTCGGGAAGTAGGTCAAAGTATATATAAACAAAGGTAGGATCATAATTTTATTGAATAGTTTTATGAAGCAAGACAAAGCCCGAAGGACCGTAAGATGTTCAGCACAGTGGCGAGGTTATCAACGTCCTCCTGTTATTTCATATTGAAATATCTTAAAAGCCTGACCATATTGTCATTTTTTTATTGGTTTTAAGGTGATACCTTTCTAATCGGCTGGTAAACAGCGACTAAACACATGTCGCGTACGGCTTAGCCGTACCCCATGGTAGGGGTTTTCATAAGCCCAGTATGCGCAATTATGACGTTTGACTGGACCATTTAACTTGAAGGGAGCCTCATCAGTCCATACGATTTTCTTTGGAAATGTGCATCCAAATGCAACATTTAATTAATTAATTGTCTAATAAATAAATAAATTAATTAATTAATTAACCACTGAATTAATTGGACATAATTAATAGTCTGTCAAAGAGTGAGCACATCTTTTTGGGAACCCTGTATGTATGGTGATTCTTGAAGATATATGGCTAAATTTGAAGTATCCAACCAAAAACCTAAACCAGAAAGCCCTAAATTAACTGAAACATAAACAAACAAATTACATATGGAGTCTCCAGGTGAAGAAACTCAAGTCTAACGTTAATACAAGTTTCTCAGTAGGGACAGTGCACCACCACTATTTACTGGCCATGAAGGCAAAGCCCTTTAACCTAGAGGGCTATACGTGTATAGTGGAAAAAGAACACACATACAGTCAGAAATAGAATAATAAACCAATACAAAAAAAAAAACAAACCCAGTAATAGAAATGAACCTCAATAAACACTACAAATGGAAGCACTTGTTCTCTGTCACTGTTCTTTATTGAAAGAGGGATTGCGCAGCCTCCATGTTCATGGGTAGTAAGACAGTGGTTTCCCAGTGTAGGGAATGAGTAACTAGGTCGTTTCAAGAGCAAACTCCAATTTAACTTGAATTACAAATACTTTTCCTACCCATTAGTTCCGTCATTATATAAATGACGATTTGACTTTCGCCTTCTCAACACACCAATTTCTTTCTCAAGGGCGACAATTAAAAACGTCAAATATTGAAACTGAGTTTTAGTGTCTAGTTTCCATTGTTTCTTTCTGTTTTCAAAGTATATATATATATATATATAATAAGGTATTGTTTTCTTGACCACAATTTACCAATAAAAACTTTTTCTTCTTCTTGGAGTTTGGTCAGGTATTCCATATATTAACCCTGACTAAACTCCAAGAAAAAGAAAAAGTTGTTATTATTATTATACATATATACAGATTTCGTTAAACACTTTTTGCACCTTTGTTTTAGTTTCTTTTCTTGTTAACTGATGACATCAAAACACTAATTAGAAAATTAGAAAAGTTAACAAGAAAAGAAACTAAAACAAAGGTGCAAAAAGTGTTTAACGAAATCTGTAAGAAAGAAAATCTGCTCCCTAATTATACAAATATATATATATATAGGTGTGTTCTCTAATCGGGGTTCGGTCAATTTTCCAGGATAAAAAATTAAACACTCGTTGCCAACGTTTCAGTTTTATTTAAAACCTTTTTCATAGGCAGAAGTAAGAATTTTTTAACTAAGAAAATGAAATTTACATTGTTGTTTCACATAATAATAAAATTGTTGTTAAATAATGTAAATTTCATTTTCTTAGTTAAAAAATTCTTATTTCTGCCTATGAAAAAGGTTTTAAATAAAACCGAAACGTTGGCAACGAGAGTTTAATTTTTTATCCTGGAAAATTGACCGAACCCCGATTAGAGAACACACCTATTCTATCAATTGGTCGATATATTATTGAATCTGTTATATATATATATAAAGCAAAAGAGAAGCAACACGCAGAGAAAGAGACACGCTTACAAACTCAAATTTTCAGATGATCCGTCTTTAGGAGAAAAGAGAATGGGCGACCAAACATGCCGGAAAACCACACAGGGTTTTCCTGCCGTTGTGTTTCCGTCTGAAACCAAGCGCAATGGTACAAGAGATTGGAGTTTGTGTTTTTAATTTCTCTATGTTTCTTAATCCACTCTGAACTTTATTTGTCCGTTTCGGATGACCAAATCACAATATGAAATGGGAAAACAAGACTAAAATCTTTCAACCGTAACAAGCGGTCTTCCTCAAAGTCAAGACCCAACTTTTTTCCTTTTTCATTTTGTAGTTTGATCATTGATTGTTATTTCATGCGTTTATGTGAAATCTTGTTATATATATACTTTTTTTATGAAAATACGATCCGAAATGGACAAATACAGTTCAATGTACATAAAAAAACGTAGAGAAATTAAAAACACACACTTACAGTCTCTAATTTTCGGTTGAACCGTCTTCAGGAGAAATAAGAAAGGGAAATCAAGCGCCCTGGTACAGAGACGGTCAACCGTCTCCAACCGTCTCTGTACCAGGGCGCTTGATTTCCCTTTCTTATTTCTCCTGAAGACGGTTCAACCGAAAATTAGAGACTGTAAGTGTGTGTTTTTAATGTCTCTACGTTTCTTTATGTACATTGAACTATATATATATATATATATATATATTATATATATATATATTTAAAATAAACTGTGACACATAGAAAGAAACGTAAAAAATAATTCACTTTTCAATGTTTCGACCGTTATGTTGGTCATCCTCAGGAGAAGAAGTGAATTGACGGAAGGACTACAATCAACAGAACACACATATATATATAATGAAGTATGGTTGGGCCCTGTCGTAACAAGCATTATGCTACCATTGATTTATTAGTTCCCCTTTTAGAACATCCACCATACTGAAGCACAGACTGCTGTAACACAATGATCTTAAGATAAAGCTAGAACATTAGAGGTGATGTACTAACCATGTGATCCGAGAAGTTTATAGAACCTGTACTCTAAATGGAGCTGGGGAGCCTTGGACTTCATGGGTTCCTGCAACAAACAGGTTTTTTTTTTATTAACCTTAGAAAAAAAAAAGAATATAAACAATTTGATTAGTATGAGATAGTAAACTTAATTGAGACATCTGCCCAAGGTGTTAACTATATTATTGCTGAAGAGCTCTCTTTGACGAGCAGCCCTTTGAGTTGAGCTCCAGTACTTGTAGTCAAAGGGGAGGTCTTTGGGTCCTCCAAAGGCTTTTCTGTCAGCTCATAACATACCAAACAACACGCTTCATTCTCATAAGCCACTAAACACTTAAAATGAATATCGATGTTTTATAGTGAACCTTACTATGAAAAATATATAACAAAGAAATACAAAAAAATTTAATCCAACTCCACATATCTCTTTATAGAAATGAAATCAAAAATTAATTCTAACGCAATCTTGCAGTTCAAAATCAGTAGTTTATTAGAAGTAAATTTATTTATAAACATACAATAACAATAAATTATCATATAAATAATTTATATTTTATTAATTACATTTTAAAATTATATAACGATGACAACATTTAAATTTTTTTTTTAATCTAAAGAAAGAATGATTAATTATTAATAATTAATGATTAAAAATAATTAATAATTAATAATCAAGACTTATTTCAATTTATTTACGTTTTTGTAAACATCACTTATTACCAAAACTAATGGGCAGTAACTACATAACCCCCCCCCCCCCCTCCCCAAACGATACAACATAACATTTAGTAAGTTCACAAGCAGCAGCTTTCAATAAGTGTAACCACATATGTAGAAATTAGTTATGGCTTCTGATGCTAACATTGGAGACGTTATTTGCTACATTATAAGAATGAAATTGCTGCTGCTAATGTCGCTAGTAGCTTTTTGCTATTGAATCATACTGTACAGCAGCATACTGAAGTAACAATAGTCATTAATCATTAACATCATCATGCCCAACACGCTCTTACCAGTTGTAAACAATCACCCCAATTACGTTTTCGTAATAACTAGCGATATGTAGCAGCACAATCAAGATAAAGCCATTCATTACACTGATCTCATTCATTCTGATAATGGGTTCACTAACGATAACTCTCAGTGCAGACTTTCCACATTTGTTTGACAGAAGATTCAAAAGAAGAATTACTAGCCAGTTCAATCAATATTTATCACAAGCTATATTTTTCGACTCATAAAAAACAACTAGTTTGATCAATTTGAAAATACTAGCTTTCTTCGTAATCACAGAGCGAGCATTCCGTATACTAATATACTCGTATACTAATTTCTATTAATACGCCCACTACCGATGAAACGCTCTTCAAGCAGGTTGAAGAAAGGTAAGTATTGCAAGAACAAGGCTAACATTTCTCTTTACTGAGTGTTTTCATGACATATCAATCCTCAGTATCTAGAAAGAACAGAACCAGCACAATATAGGAGTTTATGCTACATATCTTTGTCCACAACATCGCAGAAAACGCATTTTAGTGAGTCCGTTAAGTTGAATTGAAATATATACTTCTGAGTTTTGCTACTGCTGAGTTCGCGATATTGCTGTTAAATCCATGTAGCTATGTTTCCCTTGTAGACATCCTAACTTAGAAGGTTCATTTGAATTCTGCGCAGATATTGTCAACAGACACATACTCCCTTATTCCGCGCCGGCACTCTTACAATACAGTAGAAAGCAGACCTTTCCACTGCTTGTTGTATTGAAGACGATCTTCACCAGGTGAAAGAAAGTGAAGAAAGGGCGCTATGCTGCCCTTTCGTTCACTGTTACCACCTGATCAGAAGCCAGTATGAGGACACTCCAAGCTAATGAAGTGCCTTAAAAAGGTAAGACTGGTAGGTCCCTTGTACGAAATTCCTAACAATTCAATCACAGACCGCATGTGCGTATAGAGATCATACAATTTTTACATTTGACAAAGTTTTACATTTCAACATTGTCATAGCAGTACGAAGTGTGACCAATTCGTTAACTAAAAACTAATTGTAATTACAGTCGAGCTACATCAGTACCATACTTTTATTCAAAATATATATATATATATATATTAGTAAAGGAAGGAAGCAAACCTTCTTTTATACATATTGTATTAAAATCAATTGACTTGATTGCACCTATTTTTTTCTGATTGAGTTTTTCAAATCTCCTAGCTAACTTTCTTTCCTCAAGGTTGAATTTATGAATAATTTATGCAAAGCTACTTTTAGACATCGCTATTTATTATAAGTTGAAATTATTCTAAATGTAACATATAAATTAAATTAACCTACATTATTGACATGTTTTTGTTGTCTTTAATTTAGGTTTTTTTTTAAATAATTTAGATTAATTTAATTTCTCTGTTACATTTAGAATAATTTCAACTTATAATAAATAGCGATGTCTAACAGTAGCTTTGCTCACATTATACATGAACACAGCCTTGAAGAAAGAAAACTAGCTAGGAGGTTTGAAAAATTCAATAAGAAAAAAATACGTGCAATCAAGTCAATTGATTTTAATACAATATGTATAAAAGAAGTTCTGTTTCCTACCTTTACTAATTTATATACATACATATATATATATATATATATATTTAATATAGAGTGCTTCAATTATTTTTAATCTATTACTATCACTGTTCATCTGCAAAATAGTTATTCCTTCTTCTAAGATCTTCCGTTTAAAGCCATACTATGGGCTTCTCTATTGGGACGACAACTACTAAGCTTTCAAGACGATGGAGTATGCATTTAGAGAATGGGGCCCTCAAGAACCATGCAAGAGAAGCCCATAGTATGGCTTTAACACGGAAGATCTTAGAAGAAGGAACAACTATTTTGCAGATGAACAGTGATAGTAATAGATTAAATATACTTATAGTAACAGTTTGCTTCTCAACGCGAGTACTTCGCACTTCTTCCCGATGACGACAGATGTCGAAATATCGAAGTGAGTTCTAAAGTGACTTTCTGTGTTCTTTGCTATGTGTTAAAGTTTATATATATATATATATATATATATATATATATATGCTATAATGCCAGATTAGATATTGAAAAAGACGAGCCAATCCCTGGAATGGCTCGTCTTTTTCAATATATATATATATATACGTTTCACGATGAATCACAAACACAGAACTAAGCGTCGGTTCACAAGTACGCTTGGTGTCCCTATCTCAACTCTCCTGATGACGGTTCAACCGAAAATTAGAGACAGTAAGTGTGTTTGTGATTCATCGTGAAACGTTTGTTGTCCTTTTGGATCATTTTACTGTTTACAATAAATATATATATGATTGAAATGCACAGCAGCCTCTGCGTTTACGATTTTAAAGCTGGTCTGCTCCAATTTCCTCACACCTTTGTGGTGGGCTGGTGTTAAATGACATATTAATTGCCCAAAAGACATCTTCTTAATTTAGCACGAACAGATGTAAAAAGAAAATCACAATTTTCAAACGAAAAACGAAACATTGTAATGGGGAACAAAATTCAATAGAAAAAACAATCATTTATAATACTACTACTACTACTCGTTGGCTCTACGTCCCGTGGAGGGACTGGGCCTGACCAATTATTGCCCTCAAGGCTGCCCGGTCTGTGGCGACGGTGCGCCACCGACGTACACCTAGCTTCCTCAGGTCCTCTTCCACACCATCGATCCAGCGAAGCCTCGGTCTCCCTCTTAGTCGTCTCCCACCAGGGTTTCCTCGATATAGCTTTTTCGCTGCTCTGTCCTCAGGCATTCTCTCCATATGACCCGCCCACCTAAGCCTTGCTTTCCTTGCTTCAGCAACTACATCGGGGTGTCCATATAGCTCCATCACTTCTCTGTTGGGGCGGATCCTCCATTCTCCATTTATCCGGACTGCTCCAAAAATTTTCCTCAGGATTTTTCTCTCCCACCGGCACAGCATATTTTCTTCGCTCTTGGTGAGGGTCCAAGTTTCCGCTCCATACAGAACCACTCATTTATAATATACAATAATATATATATATTATAGTAGCCATATATTATTAAAATAAGCAGCAGCTTCTGCATTGACCAACATCTTGTTGAAACTCTCTAGTTTTCGTATCACTTTGCGGTGAGACTCTGGGAGCTTCCAAAGAAGGTTAGTGAAAGACATTAACACACACAATAAACTAAGTCAAACACGAAAACATTTGAATAAACCACTTTTTTAAAAACCGTTTTAATCACTAAAATAGCTATAACTAAATGAAGAATACATACGAGCTTTCGGCTGTCATTCGCCATCTTCAGGTATAAGATAAATTAATTATGGTTGATACACGGAAGTTACAATGGAATAAAATATTTCAACGGTGTCTACACAAATACTGTGTGTATTTGTAAATACACCTGTGCTTTAGGAAGTAAAGGTAAGGTATGCATGGTGACAGGGTCGGCTAAAACTACCTGTGTCCAGTCACCTCCTCGTCTCCCTTACAAGTTTGTAAACAACTGGACCACAGGTAGTTTTGGCCGACCTTGTCACCATTCACACCTTAGCTTTACTTCCTAAAGCACAGGTGTATTTACAAATACACACAGTATTTGTGTAGACACAGTGTAACTTCAGTGCATCAACCATAATTAATTTATCTTATACCTGAAGATGGCGAATGACAACCGAAAGCTCGTATTTATTGTTCATTTAGTTATAGCTATTTTAGTGATTAAAACGGTTTTTAAAAAAGTGGTTTATTCAAGTGTTTTCGTCTTTGACCTAAAGTTTATTGTGTGTGTTAATGTCTTTCACTAACCTTCTTTGGAAGCTACCAGAGTCTCACCGCAAAGTGATACGAAAACTAGAGAGTGTCAACAAGAAATTGGTCAAGCAAGAAGTTGCTGCTTATTTTAATAACATATGCTTCAGGGAAGACCTGCTGCCATTGTACACAAATATATTTTTTTACATATATATATATATATATATATAATATATATATATATATATATATATATATAATATATATATATTACTTAAAATAAACAGTGACACATAGACTGAAACATAACAAAAGACTCACTTTTCAATATTTCGACCATAATGACGGTCGTCCTTAGTAGAAGAAGTGAATTGACGGAGGGACGACAGTCAACTTTGTTGTCTACAAGCTTTGTTGTTACAGAAAAAAATTACGGTCGAAATATTGAAAAGTGAGTCTTTTGTTATGTTTCAGTCTATGTGTCACTGTTTATTTTAAGTGTTATCTGTCCTGCCGGACCGTTTTTCGTTTATCATGATATATAACAAAAACGAAGAAACGTTTCTTTTCTGAATTGTGCAGTGTCTAAGCGAAGTTTCAAGCCAACCGTGATTTGCCAAAATTAAAGTATCAAGAATAATATTCACGATCTCATGGTTATTATGAATAATGAATTATAATTCATGGTATCAATCAGTTTATTGTTATATGGAAAAAGTTAAAAGAGAATGATATTTAACAATTGGATTGGTAGCTCGACTTATGAATGCACCGACATATAAATATTTCGATGTACTACGTAAATTTCGAATCATAATTCTTCTCGATATACGATATTTGATGAAGAGCTGCATCATAATGAAAGGTGTGGGAAATGAAGCAAAGGAAAGAAATCCTGAAGTAAGTGAAAGTGTAGAAGGTCAAGGTGACAATTAGAAAGAAAAGAAAAAAAAACGTAACAAATATTCTCTCTGACTGAGCAAACGCAGTGAAGTAGGCTTTGGTTAAAGTCAAATTAAACAAACGATTCAAAACAGGAAAAATAAACGAGCTAAGTTACGTAGTGTAAATTAGAGTGTATGTTACTGTAGGCTCCACATCCCATCGTATCCTCCTCTACCTCAACACCATGCGTCTCCTCCCACCTCTATCCACCAGACTCTCAGGTAAGGCGATGTTCTATGCTTATTACTTGATAAAAAGATTTCACATAAACACGTGAAACAACAATCAATGATTAAACCACAATAAGAATGGGAAAACAAGACTAAGATCTTTCAACCCTAACAAGCGGTCTTCGTCAGAGTCAAAAACCCAACAGTTGGGTTTTTGACTCTGACGAAGACCGCTTGTTACGGTTGAAAGATCTTAGTCTTGTTTTCCCATTCTTATTGTGGTTTAATCATTGATGCTTATTACTTATTTATTTATAATTTGTTTGTGTTAAATCTGCCTACTTTAACTAATTTCTATTTATATATGTGTGTAATTGATATTTATAACAAATTTATGCAGTATACATTAGGAATGTATCCTCATGTTGGGCTATGGAATAGATTAATCTATTTCTAATGTATTCTTATGGGAAAATTAGTCTGGAAATACGACAATTTCCATACACGAAGTCGGTCCCGGAATGACTTCAATTCGTAAGTCAGTACCACTATACTCTTAAGCCGATATATGGCTCCAACATCAGTAAAATATATGCGAAATAACGAATGACATACATTTCATAATATATTATGATAGAGAAGAATTCCCTATTTTAGCCCTGATGCATGTGAGTTGATTATTAACAATAATTATTAATTTACATAGAGTTAGATCGTAATTTCAACAATGGAATAAATTGCAAAGGAATACAACATTTCAGATCGTAAAAACTAATAAAATATAGAACGAACTTTCTTGGTAAGAACACCTGCATCATTGACAAGGCGAATGTCACTATATGAACAAGTGGGAAACCCCAATTTACAAACTCATTGTATTTCGAGGTTTTGAAACTTTTCATGACGTCACAGAGAAAAATGTTACTAATAAAAATAGTACAGGATAAAATCGAAATGTTGTTCACATTTTCTGTATGTAATTCTTTTTCAAATATTTTAATTATTAATTAATTTTAAATATTTCGTATATTTATCACGACAAATTTCACAGATTTAGACGTAGGCAAGATATAAAATAAAAAGTCTTCCATGTAGAACTAACTTATCGAGCCGTGTTTAACGATAACACTTTGGTTTATTGGACACACATTGTTCTTTTTGTGAATATTGTTTATTGAGTTCGTGAAATCGTATATATATATATACATATAAATATAACAAGATTTCACATAAACACGTGAAACAACAATCAATGATCAAACTACAATAAGAAATGGGAAAAAAAGACTAAGATCTTTCAACCAGAATAAGCGGTCTTCGTCAGGGTCAAAAACCCAACTGTATGGGTTTTGTGGCTGGATCCCAATTCTTATTGTGGTTTGATTATATATATATATATATATATATCATTAAAATTAACCGCAGTCTCGGCATTCACGATCTTAAGACTGAGAGATTCGATCCTACGAACTAACCTCCTGCTAACAGGGTTCAACTGGAAAAGGAGTTGGCGAAGTGACATGTTACATTAAAATCGATGAGTCATGCTTAATCATCGCTATATATAGATTAAAAAGATAGTACAGGTTAAAATAAAGAGAAGGTCAAAGGTCAATAATGAACAAGAAACAAGCGGTTAGAATAAAAGAGTTGAAAGGTCAACGGTATAACTGGACTAATAGAAAATAAATAGATTAAGAAAATTAATAATAATAATAATAATAATAATGTTAATAGCAATTAATAATAATAATGTTAATAATAATTAATAATAAAAATGTTAATAATAATAATTAAGATTAATAGTAAACTAGAAAAGATATATTAAATAAAGAGTTGAAAGAGAGTAAGAATTAATAGGGAAGGTATAGTTAGTTAGAAAATAAATATATATATAAATCTTTATATATATATATATATATATATATATATATATATATAAAGATTTCACATAAACACGTGAAATAACAATCAATGATCAAATCACAATAAGAAATGGGAAAACAAGACTAAGATCTTTCAACCGTAACAAGCGATCTTCGTCAGAGTCAAAAACCCAACAGGAAATCCAGTTTGATATATATATATATATATATATATATACTTCTTCGATGAAAATGCTATCCAAACCGGAAATAATTTTTTTTTGTTTGAATAGATTGAAATGATCGAAATACATTAACAATATTTTTTGATTTTGTACCAACTAACTTAATTCATTGGTGCATCACGTCAAATTATAGTAATTAAATCACTAGAAAACTTAAAAACTGTAATTTAATTAAACCTTCTTTTAATTAAATTAGGTTTCTTTAATTCTTATGTTTATTTCATATTTACTTACTATAGATTATTCTTATGATATTTATTTTCTTTAATTCACTTAAGCCAAGTTGAACCTTTTTCTTTTATTCCTGTTTCCTAACACCTCTCTGTCCCCACCGCTCGCACTCATCTCATATATCCGCTTTCTATCTAACCAATCAACTAGTCTTCATCACGACTCTTATTTGGTTGAAACGCTGAGTTCTACTTCAGAATCTCTCACCATGTTCACGCATTTCTATGTATATATAAACTATAAAGAACGCACATCAAAGAAATCCCACAAAAACTCACTACTATATTTCGATTTCCTCGTCATCAGGAAGATAGATGAAAAGTGGTTGTGAGTTTCAGTGATTTCTTTTATTATATTCTGTTTGTGAATCTTGTTTATTTAGTTGGTAGAATCGTTTATATATATATATATATATATATGTATATAAAGGTTTCACATAAACACGTGAAATAACAATCAAAGATCAAACAACAATAAGAAATGGGAAAACAAGATTAAGATCTTTCAACCGTATCAAGTTGTCAAGCGGTCTTCGTCAGAGTTGGGTTTTTGACTCTGAGGAAGACCGCTTGATACGGTTGAAAGATCTTAGTCTTGTTTTCCCATTTCTTATTGTGGTTTGATCTTTGATACATATATATATACTATTTTTTTCAATGAAAATGCGATTCAAAACGGACAAAGAGAAATTAAAAAGAAACACTTATAGTTTCAAATTTTCGCTTTGAACTGTCTTCTAGAGAGACAAGAGAGAAACCAAGAAGCACTCTGGTACAGAGACAGAGAAGATGGAAAATTAGAGACTGGAAGTGTGTATTTTTAATTTCTCTATGTTTTTTGTCTACATTGAACTTTATTACACCGTTTCGGATCGTATTTTCATCGCAAATATATATATATATATATATATATTTTTTTTCTATGGGTTGTCCGGGGAAAGGAATATGATTCGATGCGATGTTGACCAATGGGAGTAGAGTTACAGGTCCAACCGTGAGGTCCCAGTTGCCCGCTGCTCAGCAAAAAGCCTTTGCGTTCTGCCAATAGGTATAGAGGTTGCACAGTCCCTCTGTGTTAAATGATGTTTGGCAGAAAACATTAGCCTCACTTTACAGTGAACTCCTGTTCCCTTTCTATTTTTGATTTTTGTGGTGGTTGGGTGTTGTTGTTGTTTACTATTTTCTGTTACGGATATTGCTGGATATTTAAATGATACTCTCGGTTGTTTACTGCGAAAAGCCGCCTTCATCTTCATGCCAACAGGGGTAGAGGTTCCACAGTCCCTCTTGATTATTAAGAGATGTTGACACTGGAATCCAACTTCTTCTCGTAGAAACATCTTCAAGTTGTAGGTTTTGTATATTGTTCTCTTCGGTTTCTTATGTTCATGTTTTTTCTTCAGTTGAATGTTATTGCTGCTATTGATGGGTGGCTGGTAGGTGATGAAAAGTTCTGCACTGTTGACCTGGTGGTCAACTGCACTCATCACCTACCAGCCACCCATCAATAGCAGCAATAACATTCAACTGAAGAAAAAACATGAACATAAGAAACCGAAGAGAACAATATACAAAACCTACAACTTGAAGATGTTTCTACGAGAAGAAGTTGGATTCCAGTGTCAACATCTCTTAATAATCAAGAGGGACTGTGCAACCTCTACCCCTGTTGGCATGAAGATGAAGGCGGCTTTTCGCAGTAAACAACCGAGAGTATCATTTAAATATCCTGCAATATCCGTAACAGAAAATAGTAAACAACAGCAACACCCAACCACCACAAAAATCAAAAATAGAAAGGGAACAGGAGTTCACTGTAAAGTGAGGCTAATGTTTTCTGCCAAACATCATTTAACACAGAGGGACTGTGCAACCTCTATACCTATTGGCAGAACGCAAAGGCTTTTTGCTGAGCAGCGGGCAACTGGGACCTCAATCTTGGACCTGTAACTCTACTCCCATTGGTCAACATCGCATCGAATCATATATATATATATATATATATATATATATATATATATATATTATATATATATATCAGATACAATAATATATCGACCGTTTGATAGAATAAGTGTGTTCTCTAATCGGTATTCAGTCAATTTTCTAGGATAAATTTTTTTTATTTTTTTTTATCCTAGAAAGTTGACCGAATACCGATTAGAGATCACACCTATATATCTATTATATGCTAATAAAAGGGTTACTAACCGTTGCGTCTACAACGTACTTGGTCTCTCTTTCTGTTTTCTCCTAAAGAAGGATTACCCGAGTTTGTAAGTGTGTTTCTTTACTTTGTGAGCTACCTATCCTCAATTTTGAACTGTTATATATATATATATATATATATTCAAACCACAATAAGGAATGAAACAAAAAAAAGACTAAGTTCTTTCAACCGCAACAAGCAATCTTCGTCAGAGTCCAAACCCAACTAAAACACAAAATGTTGTTTTATATATATAGTGAAATATATAACAATATATATTTAGTTAAAGACTTTAACCTACTTTGTTTTATGTTCTGGTGCAGCGTCAGAGAATAAATTGTTCTGGACCTCAATGGTTGCACTGAATAAATCTGCTTTTCATACAAACGTTGATTGCAGACTTATTAAGTCGTTCTGGGCATTCAAATTTGCCATAAATGCAAATCCTATTGCATACAAAACTATGAAACTACTGATGACCTTTATTATATTAGGACGTCGATAAATAGCACCATTTTATATTATCAGTTTAGACTCGAAATTCCTTTACCTTACAAGAATATGATGACGTAAAACCCTCATTAAAACCATATTTTAACTGAATAGTAAAAAACAGTTGTTATTTATTTTTTTTCTTTTTAATGTAGATTTTAAAACTCTCTAGATTACTGTTACACTTCTCTGGTAAACTCCTTTCAGAAAATGACGCTAAACCCAGTAGAAATTAGTATACAAATAAATGAAATTAGCTTATGGATCAGTGAATACACCAGCAGCAGCAATGATATATGCCCGAAAGGAAGTTGAGCATTAGACAGAGAAGGGTTGACAGGGGTTATGAAAGAGTAAAGGGCTAAGAAAAGAAGTAAAGAGACCACGGAGTCAGGGCTGGCCAGAAACAGACAAGCAACTACCTGCCGATACATACCATACCGGTATAAACCACAGTACAAGGTACACAGTACACAGTACTCCCCCCCTTAACATTGAATCTAATTTTAATAATCCATCACCAATATTCATGTATTTAGTCAGTTAAATCTAACTTCCCTTACAACCACTAATGTCCTCATTTTGGTTCTGCCCATCCGAAAAATCTTAGAATATCAGTTTTTCGAAACAGAGCATTTACTACTCTGAACTCTTAAATGATTTGGTTAACATTTTTCCTAATGCCCACTCATTACTATATATAACCTTTTATAGTGACAAAGCTTTAAAAGCTGCTGAGAAAACGTTATCCAATGCAATAACACAAACCCGCTTCTGTCATGGTCAAACGTCATAGTTTTTGCCATACCATGAGTCATTAAACTCACTTTATACATTGTTCGTAATCTTGACGTTAGGAATTTTTTTCCTAATACTGATAACGTAGGTCATAAATTAATTGATAACTCTCCTAGCCAACTAAAGTAAACTGATATAATAAAAAACCATGAACATGTTAGCATAAAACATATATAGATCTAGTCCAGGCGTATGTAACCCACGACTCCGGAGCCATATGCGACCCTTTCATCTAAGTACCACGACTCCGAAGCTGCATGCGGACTCGTTCATCTATGTACTGCGACTCCGCAGCCATATGCGGCCCTTTCATCTAAGTACCACGACTACGAAGCCGCATGCGGGCTCGTTCATCTATGTACTGCGACTCCGGAGCCATATGCGGCCCTTTCATCTAAGTACCACGACTCCGAAGCCGCATGCAGGCTCATTCATCTATGTACTGCGACTCCGGAGCCATGCGCGCCTCTTTCATTTTCATACGCTACTCCTAGTGCCTTGGGAAAATAAATCATAAGCATTTAATTGAAGTAAAACTTATTTATGTAAGTTCCTTTTTTAAAATTTTAATTCTAAATTTGAAAACTATTGAGTGATCTTGAAATTCTGCAATCTGTCTATATACTTATAAAACTCTGATGACCGATCTTGTTTAGAAGTTTTCTTGCCACCCACCGTGCATTGTCTGAATAAATAATAAAATATACGTAATTTTGTGGGATTCGAACCGTCGACTTTTGTATTAGAAGTGCAGTATGCGATCTGGGCTATGGGGGCTTTCTTAAAAAAAAATTCCAAAACCTGATATAAATTATGGTTTGTGTGTATAAGTCAACTAATGATGAAGCCTTGGATATGCGCACAGGTGAAACGAGGTCTACTGTATACGAGTTAAGACGATGTATTATATTGTAATATTAATAATACTAACCACAGTGATAATAACAAAATGCATAAATGTAATACATGAGTTGGTGATGATCAGTCTCTTGGATTTATAGCCTTAACACACTGACACACCCAACACACACTCATTCCAATGTTTACATGTATATAGAGGTAAGACCCAAAGCCCGAACATGACCCGTAATTCGGGCCTGGTCGGGCTCAAAATGATAACTATTACGTTCGGGCCCGGCTAGAAAGGGAACCTGATGGGGATCTGGAGCCGCCTGATATAGCTGACAAAGATATGTTAAAATAAGTCTAAATGACCACTCTTGGTCAGAATCACAAATGTTGTCAACTTGAGAACCTTACAAGACCAGACAAGCATGGAATGCCATCCTCGACACTTGACATATAAACTGTCCTATGCACATATGCATAACACTATGACCTACTGTAACAACAAACACACATCCGCATATGCGTATCACAATGAACTGCTATAACAACAAACACATTTCCACATATGCATATCACAATGAACTGCTGTAACAACAAACACATATCCACATATGCGTATCACTATGACCTACTGTAACAACAAACACACATCCACATATGCTATCACTATGACCTGCTGTAACAACAAACACCATTTCCACATATGCATATCACAATGAATTGCTATAACAACAAACACACATCCACATATGCATATCACAATGAACTGCTATAACAGCAAACACACATCCACATATGCATATCACTATGACCTACTGTAACAACAAACACATTTCCACATATGCATATCACAATGAACTGCTATAATAACAAACACATTTCCACATATTCATATCACAATGAACTGCTATAACAACAAACACACATCCACATATGCATATCACAATGAACTGCTGTAACAACAAACACATATCCACATATGCATATCACTATGACCTACTGTAACAACAAACACACATCCGCATATGCGTATCACAATGAACTGCTATAATAACAAACACATTTCCACATATGCATATCACAATGAACTGCTATAACAACAAACACACATCCACATATGCATATCACAATGAACTGCTATAACAACAAACACATTTCCACATATGCATATCACAATGAACTGCTATAACAACAAACATACATCCACATATGCGTATCACAATGAACTGCTATAACAACAAACACACATCCGCATATGCGTATCACAATGAACTGCTATAACAACAAACACGTTTCCACATATGCATATCACAATGAACTGCTATAACAACAACCACACATCCACATATGCATATCACAATGAACTGCTATAACAACAAACATACATCCACATATGCGTATCACAATGAACTGCTATAACAACAAATACATTTCCACATATGCATATCACTATGACCTACTGTAACAACAAACACATATCCACATATGCGTATCACTATGACCTACTGTAACAACAAACACATTTCCACATATGCCTATCACTATGACCTGCTGTAACAACAAACACATATCCACATATGCGTATCACTATGACCTACTGTAACAACAAACACACATCCACATATGCGTATCACTATGAACTGCTGTAACAACAAACACATATCCACATATGCGTATCATTATGAATGCTGTAACAACAATCACCGCTCCCGCCACCGTGAGGCATCTCACGGTCCTGCGCCAAAACGAGAGCAACTTCTCGCAGTCCCGATTTGCAGAAGCTGTGGGCATTATTTACCCAGGTAAATAAATTTGTATTTTAATTTTTTTCACTGACTGTGGTTTTCTCTAATTTATTTTTTAAATCAGGTCAAGGTTCCTCTACACGCCACAAAGCCCAAAGGCGACGTAAATATGACGGCTCACAGCACTCTTTTCCCTTTGTTTGCTTCATAGATAATAAAAGCACACTTTTTTAATTAATTGGAAACAGACATTAAACTCGGAGTGTAACCTTTTTGTCTTTAAAAAAAATAACTTAAAATTAAATCTTTAAAAAAATGAATAGAAATATATATTTTACTAAAATGAATTGAATAAAAAGGTATTCCTACAAAAACCGAGCTTTCCTTATTTCTTATTTGGTTCCTTGGTAGAAAGATACACGTCAGGTTATGTACTATAACAGGTTATTATTTAACAAATCAAATCAATTTGATTTCTTATCTAATATTTAAATCAATTCAGACCAAATTAAACACTTTTATATATTCTTATTTAGTATTTTTCATTTTGTTTCCTATGATCTACTTGTAAAGTTTATATACATACCTACTTCAGAGATCACCCTGACGGACTATTTTCACGCACGTCCCTCCCAGGACACATATTAAACGACAACAAAGAAGCCAGGACCACAGTGATCTCAATGAATATTGTGTCGACGGACTTCTACCACAGATTTTTTTTAAGATAAAGTCCAGCTTAAAAAAACGCGACAGAAATGCCTAGAATGCTGGTGTGTATCAGGGCTGACCGTAACTTTAATATATATGTTGGTGATGATAACTCTCTTATCACTGACACTGGCACACACTGTCACACTAATGCCCAATCAGTTGGGTTTTTGACTCTGACGAAGACCGCTTGTTACGGTTGAAAGATCTTAGTCTTGTTTCCCATTTCTTATTGTGGTTTGATCATTGATTGTTATTTCACGTGTTTATGTGAAAACTTTTTTATTTAATGCTTACATGTATATAGAGTTAAGATCCAAAACCCGAACCCAACCCGACCCGAAATTCGGGCCTGGTCGGGCCTTAAATGTCAATTATTACTTAGTTCGGGTCGGGTCGGCTTGGGTCCGGGTTTCTTTCTAGCTAATTTTTTTTTTTAAATAAATATAATTTTAAATATTATGTACACAAAACGATGTATTGATATTAAACTAAGGAATATTTGTTATAAAATAAATAATTTAGATAAAACAGATAACCGAGATTTGCTTGGCTGGTGGAGGATGAACTCCAATATAACCGATCCTGGTATACAGGTCAGATCGGGCTGGGTTTTTTAGGCTTGATCCTACCTCTACATGTGTGTCAATCAATTTCACAGCTCTGAACACTTTGGCTTTTTAGACGAGGCCTTCCAAGAACGATTAGACGACGATTAGATTCCAAGAACAAAGTAATTAATACTAGCTTTCAAAAACACACACACACGCACGCACGCACACACACACACACACACATACACACACACACACACACACACACACACACACACACACACACACACACACACACACACCACACAACATGTAATTTCATTGAAAACTTGACCGAACGCAATACTTCACGTACAATTATACTTCTCTATTTCATACAAAAGGTAAATGAAAGTAACAATGCATGCTCATACACAGTAACTAACATGCTCATATTTAGTGACTTGATAACCGAATGTACCGTATAAACTAAGACTTGCTTTCACCACTCGACTTTAAATGTTTCCACAAGAATGCCAAAGGAAATATTTTTTGTTTTGTTTTAGATGATGAAGAGATATGAGCACTGAAGCTGTGAAGCTGATGCCGTGTCTGATACATGGCTGAGTGTGAGCCACACTCTTTGGTCCAATTCGATTCATTATCATTAGTAATTTGATCATAAAGCATGCGCTGTGTGCGGGTGGTCTAACTCACCCCAACACTTCACTTAATCATATTAACAGACTGGCATCAGGGAAAACCCCACAGTAACCTCTAATCAAATCAACAACACACCATAAATGCAGCCTATAGTCTCTTATCACTTTTGACAAATGTTCTGAATTTCTGTTATTCTTCTACTAAGTTTGAGCCACTCTCTTCGGCTTGGCTGTCCTCAGTCTTGCTGTACATTGCTACTAAGACGCTCACTACTATCATGTTGCTAACCTGCTACAAAGAATTACCACTTAACATACCTTTGACTGAAATGCCTCACAAATACAATAAAGGTCACAACATGCAGTTCATTTTAATACAAAACAACACTAATCTTTAAAAATTTGTATTATACATGAAATACTAAAGTGTTGACTCACCATTTTAATTGCGACATGCTCGTTGTTATACAGATTTTTTCCTGAAACAAAAAAAAAAATTGAATTAAATGCATTAAAGCCAAGTCACTGTATTCAGCACTGTTGAATAAAGGTTTATACTAATTACAGTAGTGATTTAGAATATAGCAGTATACACATGTCTAATATGTATATGTAATATGTATACTCATAATATAGTTTAAAAACATGTCACAATGTAGTAGAATGAGCGGGAAATCGTACAGGGGTTACATGGTATATAGTCAGTAAAACAATTGGTCATCACTAGTGTTTAAAACCGGTTAACAATAACCGGTTATTAATCGGGTAAAAATTGATAATTCACAACCGGTTAATCGTTTATCGTTCATTTCAAACCACATCTAATGTTTTAGAACCTTATTGCATATTATAAGCTTTATTTTTCAGATTTTCTAGCTAATAATAATCATCATGGAAATGATTATTAAAGAATACTCATGTAAAAGAAAATAATATGTTATTTTCTTATTATTTACTCAAAAGATGAAAGCAACTAGTGTTGTGTGGCTGAGAGAGTTTTCTCAGCTGCTGGTTCATTTGTTACTAAAATAAAAGCAAATCTTTCAGACAAACCATCTGATTCAATATGTTTTTTGAAAGATTATTTCAAGAAAAATGACTATCTTGTGTGTGAGTGTGTGTGTGTGTGTGTGTGTGTGCGTGTGTGTGTCAAAATCGAATTGTTTTTTCTTTTGTAATTTCAAATCTAATATTTTTGTTATTAAAGATGGAATCTTCATTAAACTCATTAAAATGAAAAGGCAATGTTTCATTCATCAATGAGTTTCATTTTTTTTTGCACTTTAACCAGTTTCCGTTTGAATTTTATTAATCGGTTATGAAAATTTCCGACGACTATTAACCAGTTTTGTATTTTCCGGTTAAAGTTAAACCCTGGTCGTCACTCGACTGGTTACCTACCATGACAGCTACATTAGGAGCCTACTTCTGCCAGTGTCCTATAATTCAGGAGGTTCCCAAAGGTGGAAGAAATGAGAAACCGACTATACGAGGTTTAGTTACTCTACCAATTGCGGCATAACATAAAAACGAAGCGCTTGCTTCATCAGGGATACATCAATGATAACTCATTCTGAACATATGAAAATATTCATTCACTGTGCAATCTGTTATAGTGTGGTATTTACTCATGTCAGGAAAAGTATTAAGTCTCCACACAAAAAAGTTTATTACAAGAAACTAAACATCGCGTTTCGAACACTTGATGTTCTTCTTCAGGTTACATCTGCTCTGCTGGGGTGGTTGTCCTTGCTTGGTCTCACCTCCCGAACAACCATCCCAGCAGAGCAGATGTAACCTGAAGAAGAACGTCAAATGTTCGAAACGCGTTGTTTTGTTTCTTGTAATAAACTTTTTTGTGTGGAGACTTAATACTTTTCCTAATATTACAATATGTTGAGATATTGGAAATGAAAGAGTTATGGCATATTCTGTACTTCCTATTCAATGAAGATAGAATAAGCTAGCGCAAAATTTCAGAAGTCCGTGGTAAATAAAGTGAATTAGGAGGAACTATACAGTCTTGGGATGAATTGGTGTGGAATTCAACTAGATGTTTGGTGAAAGTAAAGCCAGATAACATTGGGTAGCAGTCCTCTCAGTTCAATAGTTTAGCTAAGTCAAGGTGTCGATCCTTGTCACAGATACCTAGTTATAATCCAGTATCAATATTTTCAAATATTCTTATGAACAACTTTATTCAACTATATTACGCTATTCAAACTATAAAACCATTGTTTTTAGCCACAGAGATGAATTTATATCCAAAAAATGACTAACTCCTTTTGTTCATACATAAACTAGACCAGGGGTCGGCAACTTTTAAAACGAAAATAGCCATTTGAACCCGGTTTCAACAAAAAAAAAAAAAAAAAAACCCAATGAGAGTCGCAAATACTTTTTGACATCTAAAATGGGGAAAAACGCATTTATTAGAAAGTAAAAAATAAACATACACTTATTAGTGCTTTGACTACTCTTTTAAAGATGGGCTATAAAGTGTTGCATATGAAATCCACAAGGTGCTACAGAGAAAATTATGTAATTCTGTTGAGATGGCATTCGGGCGGGAATACCGGCTTTCGCGAGTATGACGTTTATTTTGAACTACAAACAACAATAAAATGTACATTTTTTTATTATTTTAACATTTAATATCTCAAGATCGTATAAAGATCTTCCAATTTAGAACTAAAACATTAAAAAAATAACTAACACAAATAAAATACACTTAAATACTTTTTTAAAGTAATTTATTTTCACAAGCCACTCGGAGCCGCAGTGTAAGGATGAAAGAACCGCATGCGGCTCCGGAGCCGCAGGTTGCTGACCCCTGAACTAGAGCTATCTAGTGTTGAAGCTCTGGTCCGTCCGTACTGTCAAAATCATAAACAGAATCAAAACAAAAAGACTGAGTTTACCAACATCTAATGATATTGACGTCAAAAATAAACCTGATTCTCAAAGGCGTTGAAGAAATTGATACATTAAGCAAGCCTGTTTCTTATGAAGTTTCCCAGAAGCAAGCACGACAAGTGACTCTACCTCAAATAGATCGTCACTGCAGGGATTACTTTCCTAATGAATGACCTCCTCGCATCCTCTGACTCAGCAGAATGACGAGTGAGGTCAAGTTGAAGAGCTTGATTGTTAATAAAGGTGGCATTAAGGGCTTAGAAGGGACTCACGGCTAGAGTATTACAGCTGGGGATACCAGCCACTCTCTAGCCATAACGCCAGCACTGTAGAGCAGAAACGTGTCACAACTTTGTCATCATCTAGCATCATTCTTACAATACTTAAACAATAAGAGCTTCGGAGCAGGTATTCCATTCAATAATAAATCTCAGCTATATTACACCAGACCTGCAGACATATAACTAAAACTCCATAGTTAGAAACACAGAAGAAGATAAGGCAGACATATGATTCAAAATAATTTCGGCAACAAGCCGTCTTCAGGTGAAAACCAAATGGTTCACAGACCATTACAGATATAAGTATAGAACACCATTTTCTTTGTTAACGAGGTTTGGTCTAGCGTCAAACAGTAAAACACCTTTAAGCCAACCTTTCATCTATATTTCTAGACTACAAATGTAAACGAAAAATATTTGTTGGTCTACAAATATATACGAAACGTTGGCTTAAAGGTGTTTTACTGTTTGACGCTAGACCAAACCTCGTTAGAAAAGAAAAATAGTTTGAATATTTGTGGTCAGGATAAGAAAACATTAATAATGGTGACATTATTAAAATAAACTGTGACACATAGACTGAAACATAACAAAGACTCACTTTTCAATATTTCGACCGTAATGGCGGTCGAAATATTGAAAAGTGAGTCTTTGTTATGTTTCAGTCTGTGTCACTGTTTATTTTAAGCGTTACCTGTCCTGCGGGACCGTTTTTCGTTTATCATGGTATAAATATATATATATATATATATATATAAACTAATTAAAAAGAAGGTAGCACACAGATAGACAAAGAGGTAAGCATAGTTTTGGGAGATTAGGGCCGAGTGGTTGGCCTTTTCTTCTATGTTGCAATCTGGAAAGCACTACTTGTAAACAATTTATAACTACATTTTATTTATAAGAATATTTATTGAAGTAAACAAGTTTTCCATAAACAACGGTTACTCAAACAAACACTTGAACATTCTCAAGCGGTATTTTCAACATAGATTTAAGTCAGAAAACATAACATATTAGGAACAACTCATAAATTGATTTTAATGCACTTCATGCTTGATTCCAGACTATTGGAATAACCAACATATCATTTGACTTGCAAGTTAATACATGGATTCCGGTTTTTTTATATTTAGATTTAGAGTTTGAAGTGGTTGGTAAAAGGCTACAATGCCTGTCTACTAATTTGATGCACAGAACTTTATTGAATTTAACTAGATGACCTTTGACCTATGTGCAAAACCTTTTAATTATATAATTTTGTTATGTTATCTTCTTTCTGGATGATAATAGTGTTTCCAACTATTTATTTTCCTGATGACGTTTGAAACCAAAAATTTAAGAATGTAAGTTTCAGTTCTTTCCTTCTTTTTGTGTGTTTGTTCATATTCAACTGTACACAGTTATCACGGCAATGATGATGAAGGAATTATAACACAGTTACATGATTTCTTCATTGTACAGTTAGCTAAGTTCACTGTGAGTCAACAAAACACCACAAAAAATAGAAAACTAAACTTTACTTTCATACTGTATATTTTGATGCATTACCCATGTAATCATTAAACAAATGTGAAGCATTTAAAAAACTTATTTAAATAAAAGAGAGCAAAACATATTATTACAAGAGTCCGATCTAAAACAGGTCTACCTGAGTGCTTTAATAGAGGAAGTCGAACAAAACAAAAAAAAAAAGCGAGATAATGTTATTACACATATCTGACTTTGCACACGTAAGAATCATGTATCTTCCTGGAGAAAGGGTGGACTAGCTGGCTGAACTAGCATGTTTAGGGACGTTGCTAGATGTACTACAAAGCTGGCAGAGATAGCAGTGCACCAGACCTGTCGGCAGAACATGTATTTCGCAACCTCGTTCTTCTGTTATATTATCTCTGTTCCACGGCACATATTTTTCTTTACGTTGTCTACATTGACTTCAACTTTTCTACTTTCTTTATTAGGTTGCTAAACCTAAGTTGATGAAAACAAAACCAGCATCTATTTGCAAACGTTTCATGCAGTGTTAATTTCCTGACTCTAAGATTAGCGACTTTCTCTTAAATGTCCTCTTTGATTATTGACTAAAGATAGCATATGTTTCTTAACCATCTTTCGACAGTAGTTCCCTTTCAATCGTATTCCATTATTTTACATCTCATTGTATTAACAATGAACAGGTGAATACACGAGCGTAAACATTATTATTACAATCAATTTACAAATGATATTGCTATAATATTGTTCATTCTACTACATGTTATTTACAAAATCGAAAAGCCTATCTAAACTCGATGCAATACGAGTTCAAAATCGAAGAAGAGTAACAAACAAAGTGAAGAAACTTTCGGGATATTCGTCTTCAGGAGAAAAGAGAAAGAGAAATCAAGCAAGTTGTAGACGCAACTGCAAGTAACTCTTTCCCCTGAACATGGATTTTTTCAAAAATTTGAGTTTGTAAGTGTGGTTCTCGCTCTGTGCGTTACTCTTCTTCGATTTTGAACTCGTATAATATTGTTTATTATTACGTCAAACAATCGTTTAAGATTAAGTTATGTTTGATAAAAGAAACTCTCATACAGCATTCAAATACTGATCGGACAGACAGATTCAGAAACAAACTGGAAATTCATAAACAATAGCAACAAACATATAATTTATAAATTTCAAAAGTTTGTTTTAAACTTGATCACAATTGTGAGGATTAAGAAGAGGCACCCAAAACGTCTGTATTAGTTGCCCACCGCAGTAAGATTGTGTCATCTACTTTGGACTAGATGAAGCACCCGAAGAGCCACTGCATTGGTTATGGCCAGTGTCAAAAGAGGAAATATATTTTAAAATGTCTGAATGTACGAACTGTATTAAACGCCACATGTGAGTATAGCTCATTGACAGGAGAACTCATACCTGCCTCGTACCTCTTGATTTGTCTTAACCCTATGCCTTTGGGGCCGTGAGCGCACTTTAAGAGTTCTGTCTTCTCCCCTAAGTTCCCAATAGTATATATCCGAAGACTTTCGCAGGCACATCTTCATTGATGGCCTCTAATAGGACATGCTGGATCCACACCAGTATGCGGTGATGCATAGTTATTTCTTGGATCTTTGGGGCCGTGAGCGCACATTAAGCGCACTTTAAGAGTTCTGTCTTCTCCCCTAAGTTCCCAATAGTATATATCCGAAGACTTTCGCAGGCACATCTTCATTGATGGCCTCTAATAGGACATGCTGGATCCACACCAGTATGCGGTGATGCATAGTTATTTCTTGGATCTTTGGGGCCGTGAGCACACATTAAGCGCACTTTAAGAGTTCTGTCTTCTCCCCTAAGTTCCCAATAGTATATATCCGAAGACTTTCGCAGGCACATCTTCATTGATGGCCTCTAATAGGACATGCTGGATCCACACCAGTATGCGGTGATGCATAGTTATTTCTTGGATCTTTGGGGCCGTGAGCGCACATTAAGCGCACTTTAAGAGTTCTGTCTTCTCCCCTAAGTTCCCAATAGTATATATCCGAAGACTTTCGCAGGCACATCTTCATTGATGGCCTCTAATAGGACATGCTGGATCCACACCAGTATGCGGTGATGCATAGTTATTTCTTGGATCTTTGGGGCCGTGAGCGCACATTAACCGCACTTTAAGAGTTCTGTCTTCTCCCCTAAGTTCCCAATAGTATATATCCGAAGACTTTCGCAGGCACATCTTCATTGATGGCCTCTAATAGGACATGCTGGATCCACACCAGTATGCGGTGATGCATAGTTATTTCTTGGATCTTTGGGGCCGTGAGCGCACATTAAGCGCACTTTAAGAGTTCTGTCTCCCCTCCTAAGATCCGAATAGTATATATCCGAAGACTTTCGCAGACACATCTTCATCGATGGCCTCTAATAGGACATGCTAGATCCACACCAGTATGCGGTGATGCATAGTTATTTCTTGGATCTTTGGGGCTGTAAGCGCACATTAAGCGCACTTTAAGAGGTCTGTCTCCTCCCCGAAGAACCCAATAGTATATATCCGAAGACTTTCGCAGGCACATCTTCATCGATGGCCTCTAATAGGACATGCTAGATCCACACCAGTATGCGGTGATGCATAGTTATTTCTTGGATCTTTGGGGCCGTGAGCGCACATTAAGCGCACTTTAAGAGGTCTGTCTCCTCCCCTAAGTTCCCAATAGTATATATCCGAAGACTTTCGCAGGCACATCTTCATTGATGGCCTCTAATAGGACATGCTAGATCCACACCAGTATGCGGTGATGCATAGTTATTTCTTGGATCTTTGGGGCCGTGAGCGCACATTAAGCGCACTTTAAGAGTTCTGTCTTCTCCCCTAAGTTCCCAATAGTATATATCCGAAGACTTTCGCAGGCACATCTTCATTGATGGCCTCTAATAGGACATGCTAGATCCACACCAGTATGCGGTGATGCATAGTTATTTCTTGGATTGACCAACACCTTGCCTTAAACACATGGTTACGCAAGTGGCCATGGACACCCACACCTGCCCTACGTGATGCCTTCACAATTTCTCTTTTCCCACTAGGCCTCTTCCATAAACTGCCTTTCCTACTTCCTTCTTCACTAAACCTCTCTTCCATCATTATTACTTTAAATAAATAAAATATAATAACGATGACAAAATTCTATTTCAAGGTTTTGAAGGATTTACATGTTTTCAGGTCATTTGAGTCCATTTTTAAAGTTTGTACATTACTATAAGTAAAGTATAGTGAATACAGTAATCCCTCGTTAGGTCGCGGTTCAGTGTTTCGCGGGGTGCTGAAATGTTCAATTAAAAATTAAAAAATATAAAAAATATTCAACTGTAATTGCAGTAATAAATAAAAAAAAATACAAATCGCAATAAAAAAGTACAGCAGTTAGTACTAGAGAAGAAAATATACAGGATTCTTCTTGTACGATCGAGAGAGATATCAAACAGCCAGTACCTCGCTGGGTCAAAATATATTCTACAGCAGGGTTGCTCATACTTTTTCAGTATGCGAGCTACTTATAAAATGACCAAGTCAAATGATCTACCGACCCATAAAAGCGTATGCTACTATTATCTTACCTTGCATTACTGCATGAGCCAATATTGCAACAAAATAAGCTCTCAACATATTTTTGTAATTACCATATTATAATAATAATAATAACAATACATTGAAAATGTATAATAATAATAATAATTAAAAATAATTATATAATAATAATAAAATAAAATCATAATACAGCTGTTTTTTGTAGCTTTTCATTGTGCTCAAAGACAGAGGCTTTACAGGAGGATCAAAACACACACACACATACACACACACACACACAACAACTACGTACAAGTTGTATGCGATCTACCACTATTGGCCTCGCAATCGACAGGTAGATCGCGATCGACGTATTGAGCACCCCTGTTCTACAGCATTAAATTAAAGGCTAATAAAAGCTATTAAAAATATTCAATAAAGACTAAAAAATAATGGAAAATATTAAAACGTAATCAATTGTAACAATAGAATAATAAAAATATCAAAAAATAGAAGTTAATATTAATAAAAAAATAAACAAAGATGTTTGCTTTGATCTGATTGGCTAATTCATATCGCCCAACTTCCTGTTTCCTGTAAAGGATAGTTAGGAACTTATTTATTTTATTTACTTGCATTATTATTTACTGTACAATACATTAAGGATATAATTCTCTCTCTCATTCTCTCTTATAGTAGGTAAAGATGTAATTTTTTTTTATTAATTATTTCTTATTTTTTTCCTTTTTGTTTTTCATTTTTATTTACAACACAGTACAGTATTCAGTAAGGTCAGGATTCTCTCTCTGTTGGAAAGGTCATTGTTTGAGCTTTAGAGGCTTTTATAAAGGCGCGTCCCTTATTCGCGTATTTTCGCTTTTCACGGGTGTCTTCGTTCCCCATTATCCGCGAAAAGTGAGGGATTATTGTATTCATGAAAAAATTCGATCTCAAAATTTTGACGGATTTACATCTTTTGACGTCTCCAAAGTCCACAATATCCATGCTACACAGTCCACAATATTTCATGGACCAAATTCATATTTTACACAAATATGGGCCTTACAGTGAAGAAGACCCTATTGTTTGGGGGCAATATTGCATGATGGGAAATAACTTTTTTGGCAAAAATGTGTTTTTAGATTACTAACTTAAGAACCTTGAAATTTTGCAAGTATAATGGACGTGACAAGAGCAATTCTCAAATTTTTAAAACAACTAGGATGATTTATTGTTCTAGAAAACGTTGATACATTTCGAATGGAAAAATAAAACAAGTCAAAAAGAGTAATAAAAAAAATAATAATATTGCAGGGAGAGTATAATACATTAATAATACATAAATAATACGCACATAAACATATTAAACTAAGTAATAAATACAGACAATAGAATACCAATAGATTATGCCTGAAAGACAAATTATTATACAAGTTTGTCAGGATATATTCTAGGTATTCCAATTTAAAATATTTAGTATTGTGAAATCTTCATTTACCTCAAATGCTATTCTGAGGTATGTTTTGATTCACATAATTCATTCTAACCACAGGAGCATTTGAGGTAAGCTTAAAATTCAACATTACCAAAATTTTAAATTGTAATATCTAAAATATATTAACAAAAGAAATGTAATAATGCTTCTTTTAACTTTAAAATGCTTCTTCATTTAGGTCTGCACTTATCTACAGTATTAGATAAACGAGTTTTAATCTCCATTAATCCCATGAAAAAACTGTTTTACAGCATTCAAACACTGATCGGATACACAGGTTCAGAAACAAACTGGAAATTCATAAACAACAGAACATAACAGACAAATAATTTCTAAATTTCTGAAGAACCATCAACAGGGGAAGTAAAGAACGGTATCCTCAGTACACCAACCAAGTGAATGTCGGCAACCGAAAATTAGAGATAGAAGTGAGTTTTTATTGATTGTTTTTGAATCACCAATTTATTTCTGAACACTGTATATATATTTGTGTACTTAGGGAGCAGGCCTTTCTCGGACTGTCTTATTAGTAAATTGATAAAAACACTAATTTCTGTTTTAGTTTTATTTTTTCCTAGTTAATGCTAATTTTCACCTAATAAAAACTATATTTTCAGTTGCAATTCTGATATTTTTCCTGAAGCAATTCTTCTGATGACGGATTACCCGAAAATTTGAGTCTGTAAGTGTGTTTCCTTACTCTGTGTGTTACTCTTCTTGAATTTTGAACTCGTATATATATATAAATTATATTGTGCGACTGGATAAGAAAACACAATATCACAAAGAAAAGAAAATACAGTTACAGTTTAGTCTGTAATAATCTATGTTGTTTTGTTTATGTAAAATACGAAAGTATTAACAGGTAGATATTATAGTACAAAAAAAAGTTGTAAAATGTTCTTTTAGGTTTATACACATTTTTAAGTTCTTCTTAGTGAAAATTTTTCAATTATAATAAAAACCGGCGCCTGTAGCCATGGAGCGTTTTATAACGCTGCTAAAGTATATATTGGACTCTTCAGAAATATCGTGAACATAGACGGTATCCTGGCAAGAAGTACCAACTCAATTAGTTAGAATAAAGTTTGTAATTGATAAAATAATAAACTGGCAGTGAATAATGTTTATTATCAATGAAGAATAATAAAGAGGAGATAAGCGAAGGTCTACTAGGAGCGGCGGGCCAGTACGTGATTGATTAAAAAACTACTCGGATCAAATATTGATAGGAAGGCGATTTCGACAGGCAACCTTGTTATCGCACAGGCCAGAAATACAGCCTTGCAATCACTGCCTTACCGGTCAACACTTGATTATGACTTAGCAAACGGCTGCATTCACCCAGCGAGAGTCTTCACACTTTGAATTTAAGCCTTCTAGAAGACAAAGGAGGAAAGTCATGTCTATCAAAGGCCGGATTGGAATCATTTAAACCACAACCATCAAGCGACTTATAATTATATTATGCTTATAAGTATAACTATATTAATATTTCTTCTTATATAAACCCAAATATATATATATAACAGATTCAATAATACATCGACCGTTTGATAGAATAGGTGTGTTCTCTAAAAAGGGGTTCGGTCTATTTTCCAGGATACAAAATTAAACTCTCGTTACCAACGTTTCGGTTTTATTTAAAACCTTTTTGATAGGCATCTTCTCCATACACTCTTCTTATACCCTCATAAAAACCCATATTTCTTCTTATATAAACCCAAATATATATATAACAGATTCAATAATATATCGACCGTTTGATAGAATAGGTGTGTTCTCCCTATTCTATAGAGAGTTTAATTTTTATCCTGGAAAATTGACCGAACCCCGATTAGAGAACACACCTATTTTATCAAACGGTCGATATATTATTGAATCTGTTATAATATATATATATATATATATATATATATATATATATATATATATATATATATATAGTTCAATAAACAAAGAAACATAGAGAAATCAGAAGAACACACTTACAGTCTCTGTAAGTAACTGTGTAACTGTGAGACTGTAAGTGTGTTCTTCTGATTTCTCTATGTTTCTTTGTTTATATTGAACTATATTTGTCCGTTTTGGATCGTATTTCCAACGAAAAAAAGTATATATATATATATATATATTTGGGTTTATATAAGAAGAAATATGGGTTTTTATGAGGATATAAGAAGAGTGTATGGAGAAGATGC
Source organism: Hermatobates lingyangjiaoensis (assembly GCA_026182355.1). Lineage (NCBI taxonomy): Eukaryota > Metazoa > Arthropoda > Insecta > Hemiptera > Hermatobatidae > Hermatobates > Hermatobates lingyangjiaoensis. The sequence continues at coordinate 480,424 of JAPFBL010000122.1, read as the reverse complement.
CTATGAAAAAGGTTTTAAATAAAACCGAAACGTTGGCAACGAGAGTTTAATATTTTATCCTTGAAAATTGACCGAACCCCGATTAGAGAACACACCTATATTAATATTGATATAGCTTCTCGACCACTGATATTTCAAAATCACCGAAGGGGTTCTTGAGGATTTTGGTCATAAACATACAACTCCTGATTGTAAACAACAAAAGTTGTTTGGCATTTTCAAGGCTTGTTTTAGAAATAATTAGAAATACGAGTAAAATGGTCGTTATATAATTAATTCTTGATCAATGACCTAACACCCTACAAATAATACTATACAGGACTGGCAAAAGTGGGCCATTATGTTCTGACTCCAAAAATGTTTTGCTTGCGTGGTAGGATTGTTGTAACTACTGAAGGTATAAGATAATAATTTAAGTAAATGACAATATGGAGATAAGTCCTACAATAATTTAGCAGACGCAAGAGGCTAAGAATACAGAGTGAATAGAGGAGAATGCAGTCGAGTATAGAACATTAGCCCATTCAAAGGGCTTAGTCTTAACACGCTTTGAATTTGTCATCAAGCAGGTATTCCCCTATTCGCCTCACAATACACACCGCAAATGAGCACAAACATAAATATCCTCCGACGACTTAGTTCTCAAGCTGCTCAATATTGAATACAAAGAACATTTATGAGAGATCCTTGCATCTTAATTCAAATCATAAAACAGAGCCATCCCTAGCAAGGTGTGGGGCCGTGGCAACTCGACCACTCCTGGGGCCTCCTTCACCCACAAATTATATTATTATTTATTAATTTATTATTATTTATTATACATATATATATATATAAAGATTTTACATAAACACGTGAAATAACAATCAATGATTAAACCACAATAAGAAATGGGAAAACAAGACTAAGATCTTTTAACCGTAACAAGCGGTCTTCATCAGAGTCAAAAACTGATTCCGTTCAGTTGGGTTTTTGACTCTGATAAAGACCGCTTCCTACGGTTGAAAGATCTTAGTCTTGTTTTCCCATTTTCATATTGTGGTTTGATCATATAATATATATATATATATATATATATATATATATATATATATATATAATAATAAAATAAAAACGAAGGAAACACAGAGAAAGACACAGACATAACTCACATCGATATTTCGACAATCGTCGTCATCAGGAGGTGCGAAGAGCGAAGAGCGAAGAGTCCCGCAGGAAGACAGGGCGGTACTCAGTGAGTTGGAGATACTCACTGAGTACCGCCCTGTCTTCCTGCGGGACTCTTCGCTCTTCGCTCTTCGCACCTCCTGATGACGACGATTGTCGAAATATCGATGTGAGTTATGTCTGTGTCTTTCTCTGTGTTTCCTTCGTTTTTTATTTTATTGTAAAAAAGTCCGCTGGACCGTTTCTTTTAATTGTGTATATATATATATATACTTTAACACATAGAAAAGAACACAGAGACACTACAGAACTCACTTCGATATTTCGACATCCGTCGTCATCGGGAAGAAGTGCGAAGTACTCGCGTTGAGAAGCAAACTGCTACTGGCCTCCAGAGTAACTCGTGGAACCACCGCAATGCTGCTCCCCAGCGGAGGAGAGGAAAAATAGAAATCCTTCCAATATTTATTTAGAAAACAAGATAAAAAATATATAAAATACGAAATAATAATAATAAAAAATAAATAATAATAAAATAATAATAATAATAATAAAATAATAATAATAATAAATAAAATAAAAAAAATAAATAAAATATATAAAATATATATATATATATATATATATATATATATATTATATAATATATAATTAAAGTTACAGCTAGAGAACACAAGAAAAAGGACGAACACTCACGAATCTCGATAATTTCGGCGTCTTGCCGTCTTCTGGAGAGTAGAAAGAAAGAAAATAAAAGGAGAAAGAATGAAGAACGGAGACGTAAATGCGTCCACTGGCCGATGTAAACTCCATATATATATATATATATATTTTTTCTATGGGTTGTCCGGGGAAAGGAATATGATTCGATGCGATGTTGACCAATGGGAGTAGAGTTACAGGTCCAAGCGTAAGGTCCCAGTTGCCCGCTGCTCAGCAAAAAGCCTTTGCGTTCTGCCAATAGGTATAGAGGTTGCACAGTCCCTCTGTGTTAAATGATGTTTGGCTGTTTAAATGTTTTGGTGTTTAAATGGTGTTTGGCCAAACATCATTTAACACAGAGGGACTGTGCAACCTCTATACCTATTGGCAGAACGCAAAGGCTTTTTGCGGAGCAGCGGGCAACTGGGACCGTACGCTTGGACCTGTAACTCTACTCCCATTGGTCAACATCGCATCGAATATATATATATATATATATATATATATAATATATATACACTTTTTTGATGAAAATACCATCCGAAATGGACAAATACAGTTCAATGTACATAAAGAAACGTAGAGAAATTAAAAACACACACTTACAGTCTCTAATTTTCGGTTGAACCGTCCTCAGGAGAGATAAGAAAGGGAACCCAAGCGCACTGGTACAGAGACGGTTGGAGACCCAACCGTCTCTGTACCAGTGCGCTTGGGTTCCCTTTCTTATCTCTCCTGAGGACGGTTCAACCGAAAATTAGAGACTGTAAGTGTGTGTTTTTAATTTCTCTACGTTTTCTTATGTACATTGAACTGTATATATATAATGGTTATATTGTGCAGTTACTAGAAATAATAAGAGTAGAGAGGTTTCAGTTTTATTTTCATATTTACAGATTTTCGTTCCACTCCTATCATTCTTACTACCGCTGTCCCGCGGGAGGTCCACAAACCCTGAATCCAGGGTGGTGACCCCGGTTCACCCTAGCTAAGGGAAGTAAACCTTTCGTATCGAGTTGAACACACAGGAATTGCTTAACTCGTGGTACTTTCATATCGTGGAGAGCAGGACACTTGTAATAAATGATGACAAGACATATTTCAGCACCAAACATTTCTATATTTGGGACTATAATGTACTTGTTACTAACGAAAATAATAATTTCTAAAAAAAAAAAACTAATGTAAGCAACAGACATGTTGGAATTATTTGGTCAAATTTGTTGAATTTAAGTTAAATATTGTTAGATATGAGAAATATTTTATCAATACAAGCAAAGTATACAATCCAAAGTCAACGCTTCAAGAAAACAATTGAGTAAGTACAAATTAAGGATTTTTATTGTACAATTGAATATAATGTTTACTATGATTTCAGTAGGATGTGCTTGCAAATGACATCTAATGCCGGGAAAGTAACATTCAACCTTAGTGTTCTCTGTCCTACGTTCGTTTGTAGTTACGACTTACTAAAGTAAGTTACGACTGTAGTTACTGGTCTGTAGTTACGACTTACTAAAGTAAGGATTCAGTAAATGTACACCTTTTAGCACTATCTAAAGCTAAAACTAAAATAAAAACAAAACGCTGGTCATGATTGTAATAGTAGAAACTCGTCATACTGTTCTGTCTTTAAGAATAGACGAGTGTGATAAACCGGAACAATATTAATTGTAGATAAGTGTACCAGACATATTGACCCACTCTCCTAGGAGTGGAGGTAGGAGGTAAGTAGCTCTGTTAGTATAACAGTTTACAACTGCGATACGATCGCTTTACCTTCCGTTCAACAAATCACTTGGGATGGGACCTTAAGTTTCAATCTTAGTTTCAAAAACAGTTTGTTAACTATACATAGGCACAATTAACCGACCAAAAATACATATAATTCGTACTAATAGATAAAAGGTTATCTAAGAAAATATGGTCGTACGCATAAACTACCTATAAATTTACAGAATAATTATCTATTCTCCAACTCAGTTCAACATAGGTCCGATAGACCTTCAGAGGCGTTAAACCGTGTTTCAAGAAGATTATAGCTCAGAGAATACGTTGCTATAGAAGAAACCTGATAGAACCAACATAACTTTAAGTAACAGACAGTTTTCAATAACTAGTCTTATAAATAAAAGCTGTTTTCCTGCTTAACGATTGTAATAATTTAATGAGGTTGATAAAAGGCGGTTTGGTTTCATACAGGATGCAATCACGCCGTGTCTCGGGCTGATATCTAATCTACCTGCTTCTAGAGTGATAAGGCCAACATCCACCAGCCACACATCACAACTTCACTCTTCCCCTTTAACTACAAAAAACAATCACCCAAAACTTAACAAATGATCACTTCTCCAAGTTAAGGTATATGAAAAGGGAAGAAAACATCACTCGAATCTTATTGATTAAACTACAATGGAACTATACAGCAAAACTTATTTATTTAACCTCGCAGTGGTTAACTAAATCAATGATTCTACTTTTCAAAGAGAAAAAAAACAAGAGGCTTCTAATTTAGTGATGGAATTGTACAACATACTATGTACGATAAGGATATCATCAATGTTGGTACGCCAGTACCAGTTCACACTGGTACACCCGTACCCTTTAAACCAGTACCAGTACACAATGGTACACACTACCTGTTTCAGCCTACATCAGTACAATAGAGAGAAGTTCACAGTAATGAAACACTATCCTGTCAATTCAGTACATTATGGTACACCAGTACCCCTTACTCCAGTACTATCAGTACACAATAGTACACTTGTACTCGTTACACCAGTACTATCAGTACACAATGGTACACTTGTACTCGTTACACCAGTACCAGTACACACTGGTACACCCGTACATGTTACACCTGTAACAGTACACAATGGTGCAGATGTTCCTGTTACACCAATACCAATACACAATGGTACACTCGTACCCATTACATCAGTTCCATTAAACAATGGTACACCTGTACCTGTCATAACAGTAACAGTACACGCTGGTACATCCGTAACCTTACACCAGTACCAGTACACAATGGTACACCCTACCTGGTGCACCAGGACCAGTACAAAAAGGTACACTAGTACTAGTACACAATGGTACATCTGTACCCGTTACACCAGAACTAGTACACTCTGATACACCAGTAACAGTACACACTGGTACAGCGCCGTACCCGTTATACCAGAATTAGTACTCACTGGTACACCAGTACCAGTATTGATGATGACCTTAAGTAAATGGTACGATTTTACGCACTTTCTTCAGAGGGATCAGCTCAAATGGTCAGTTACTGTTGACGTGCTTAGAATGTGTTAGATGGTATCTAAGATCCCGAGTCCCTAATCCCTCTCTGACGAATTACTCACCATTTATCTTGTTTTGCCTTTTCAAGACAGGCATGGACAAATCTTTTTCATGCCACCTTACTGAAAGAATACATAAATACAATCGTCGGAAGCCTATACAATGCCAACTTGGGGTTATAAATTTCGAACCCCAAACATCATCCCGAGAAGAAATCTTGCACGTGTCGGCACACTTTTAGTACACCTCAACCCCCCCCCCCCCCACACCTCGGTATCATCTATCAGCTTCTAGCAACCTTTATGTCTAGACACCACATCATATCATGCATCCAAGTTTCATTGGTTCTGACGCACCCTTCTTAGAATGAACACTCACTCAATCATGTTACACATCCATTTTATCTAAAATATTTCAAAATGTCCCTTTAATTGAATTTAAAACTAAAAAAAAAAAAATCTGGTGTCAGACTTCACACCACTTCATTAAAAATAAACTAGCAGCTAAGCTAATATTTCAAGTAAATCGGAATTTGGCACAATTGACCTAACAAAAATACATATAATTCTTACTAATAGATAAAAGGCTGGCTACCTAAGAATATATGGTTCTACGCATAAATTATCTATATATTTAGAGAAGAATCATCTATTCTTCAACTATGTACTATTTGCGAAATTATTTCACAAATAGAAAGAAGTTCAAAGTAATGTAACATTATCCTGTCTTAATAATGAACAACACCTGGAGTGGGCTACACTCACCTTTACTGTATGAAGATTTATTTTCTTGTAGTAAATAAGGAAATATATCTTTCTTTTTTAGTAAAAACTGTATAAGTATTATGTTCCAGTTGGAATCACATGCAGAAATATTATTTTAGTTTTTTGAATTCATCCATATAATATATTGATTTCACATAAGTAATGCTAAAGTTTGCGTAAATGTTAGGTGTCTTGTTCTAGTAAAATGTACGGTCGTAATATATATTATTAATTAAGTCCATTATAAATATTGCTGTTAATATTACAGTAATTCATATTCTAAATCCATTGTGTATATTACTTATTAATAATTTGAATTATTATATACTTTCGTGATTTTAAAATTCAGATTGGATATGGTAGAATTAAAATAAATATAATGGTTCTTATTCACTTCATTCAGTTTACTCAATATGAATTAGATGTTGCTAGAATAAATGTTGAAAATAAATCAATCATTTTAAATTTATATTACTTTTTTATTTTTTTAATCGAAACATTTTGTTGAAATAAATTATTGTATTATAATTAATATCAGTGAAGCAATAAATAAAACAAAAATGTTGTTCATCATATTGGAGATATTTCTGTGATTATAAAGCACTAATTAATATTTATAATTTGACAAATCATTGTTGTTTATAAACAAACTTTTTTCCATTAAGTGGATTCTTTGTTTACTATTTGTTTACAAGACCATGACTTTACTTTTAGCCAGACAATGAGTAATTTTTTATTCAGTTAATCAAGTCATTAACTTGTTAATTGCTTCTACGGTAGTTACAATCAAACCTGTCGTTTGTTTCACAGATTTCTGGCCAAAGTCCATATATTATTCCTGTTTGGTCCACGATTTAATTGCCCCGGAATTACTTCATTTTTACCTCTAATGACGTAATAGTTCATCAATTCAATACGCTTGTACCTTCTTTTTTTCGGTAACTAAAATAATCGTTCAGAGTGTTTCAGTAGTTTAATTATCTAAATTAAATTATTATTTTATATTTATTATTGATAATCTTATAATTCCTGTAATTATTATTAAAATAATTATTATATTGTAATGAAAAAATATTAACGGCCAATTAAAGGAAAGTGCGTCTTGAAAATTAATTTAGGATAATTTTTTTATAATAATAATAATAATTAGAAAATTATGAAATATTATTATTATTTCTAATGAAATTTTTTTCCATTATATATAAATCTAAAGTTTATTGCACTACTCTGTCATAATGGAAATCATTTGTTATAAGTAATTCACCAAATGAATGTTCTGTAGGTGGATAACTTTGTATTCATTCAATTCTTCATGTTATTCTTTTTGAAAAAGTGATTTCTCGTTGAGCTACTTTACTTTCTCATGTAATAAAAAATAAATATCACTGTTACTGTAATTGGGATTGTAGATCCTACAGTTAATACAATATTCCATGAAGTGAATTTATCTGGATAATCTGAATATCGTCGAGGTAGTCCTATTAAACTTAAACAGAGTTGTAGGAAAAATGTTAATCCATTCATATAAAAATATAATTATAAATTGTGTTTTTAGTCACTTAGGATTTACTGTTATTCCCGAAATTAATAGATGTCATTGAATAGCATAAGCTATTCCTATTGATAATACATAAAGGGAATGAGCTATTACATAATATGTAATGTCAAGTATGGCTACTATAATTCCTTTTAATCGTATTGTAATGAAAAATATATTATTTTAGAGCTCATAGCATTGCTGGAGAATGTGTAATGTTTGATTCATGTATACTAGCTAATCACGTGAACATTTTAATTCCTTTTAGTACTGCAATAATCATTGTTGCCTTGTAGAATACGATCATGAGTGTACCTCTGTTCTTATTGTACATATGTGATATGTTCACACAATACATTCAAGTAATACAATTGCTACTACCGCGTAAATTATTTTCGAAGTTTCAAAAGTTGTTCATTTTCTTGCCTTATCCCTTCCCTCTATTTACTACGTCATATTTCACAGCTACCGCACTGAAAGGTACTGGGGTGCGAAGATGCGACTCCTTCCTCCGACAATCCAACAAAAGGTGGCGTGACAAGAGAAAGCGCACTAACCCTTACTCGATACACAACTGATAACCCATCTCATCCAAGCACAAGTTTTATCTTTTCAGATGACACAAAATCTTATTCAATAACCCTAATCTGGTTCCCTCAAATCAAATTGTTCAGCTATATCCCCTCCCAAGGGGCCAGCTTAGTTCTGTGGTTAACGTACTCGCCTCTGAAACTGATAAGACCGGGGTTCGATCCCCACCTGACCCTCGATTTATTCATGCGGAAGGTGAATAAATCTGAGCACGTCGTCCCTCAGAGAAGAACGTTAAGCCGTCAGTCCAGAGCCTGTACGATGTCACGTATTCGTTAAAGATCCCTACTGTAAATACACTTGAGTTAGGAAAAATTTAGGACTCCCACTGTAGAATCAATCTTCATTGTGTGGTATCACAAAGGGCTGATGCTCGGCCTAAGTGTGTTCTCTTGTGGGACTACCACTGCAACCTAACCTAACCTAAATCCCTCCCATGAAGAATCGTCGTGTCAAAGAAAGGAAATTACATTAAACGCACAGTCATTACATTACCTTAATAACACTAACTACATTACATCCATATTACCTTAATACTGCAAAGAAAAACATACCCTCTCGAATATATTAACAACTCTCCCCTCACAATAGCAAACGTAGTGCGATATCTGGAGAATCATATCTATAAACAAACTAACTTGGAATCCTCACAGAAGACTAAAACCCTGTGAGAACATAAAAGACAATAATAAGCGATCTAATACTTTAGGACTTAAACCCCCTTCTATGTCACCACAGATATCATCTATAGTGACCTCGATAATCCTCTTGTCGACAAAGAGTCAGACTCCGAAACCTCCATGAATCCTTACCTACTCCTCTAAATCCTTTCATTCAGCAAATGGTATTCCTCATAAACCCTGCACGAAGACAGCAATGAGCAGGAATAAGGATATTTAATAAGTATTAAAATTAATTTCAGTTGAATAAGTAATGAATAACAACTCATAAATTGTATTACCCTTGGTTACTTGCCCATTCATTTTTTTTTGTCAATCACATCGGTCGGTATTACAGATTACCTTCATAAATGTATTGTAAAAATAAAAAAACATTGTTGGGAAACATTGTTTTGATAACACTGTTTATATACGGCACTATATATTACAAGTCTTATTTTGTAACAGTAATTATTGCAAGTTTCAAAAGAAATTTGTCAAAAAAGAATTTCAGCATGATATTATTGGTGTATTAAGAATTAAGAATGTCCCTGGTTACGCGCATCGCACTAGTATCCCCTGCAGGTGATTGATCAAGCAAACTAGTCTCTAATGGTCTCTTTTGCCAACCGCGGGAATACTAAACCACTTGGTGGACTCTTCGCGAGTACCAATGTGTGGTTAGAGGTGGACCAGTGTTCACGAAACATTAATGAACCGCCTGGTCTTCAGAAACACTGACGTATTCTCAGCAAACAAGGGCGTCTGATAAACCATCTAAACCATCTCGTACCGTCTTTTGCCGAAAATAAGACACTGTCTTACTTTATTTTTGGCTCAAAATCCGTGCTAGGGCTTAAAAATCCGTTCTCTGGGGAGGGTTTCAAGTACATTAGGCAGATTTAAATATATTTGTTTAACATTTATTTTTATACAGAAATTTAAATTTATTCGATTACAGTCATGTCATCTTCTGGAACATGGTCATAAATTATCAAAATTTTGAATTCAGTTCTGATTTTCCTCCAAATCTATTTCCTGTAGAATAATTGGTCTGAATCTCTCATGCCTTGCAACATAGCTGTGTTTAAATTAATACTTCTTGACTAAGTTGCCTCCTTGAAACGAACTTTAGAGGTGAACAAGGAATTTCTTGGAATATTTTTGGAATAATTCTCTGAAATATTACTACAACTAGAGATACCTACTACATTGAACAGCAATTTTTAACGAATTATATTTTTCACATTATCTTAACCAGGCTTCTTTTCAGGAGGGCTTATAGTCCAAAACGTCCCGAACATCACGCTATGTCTTATTTTCGGAAAAGGACGGTATTTAGTGCGCTAAATGAAGCACTTGCTATTCCATTCAATCACTATTCTAATAAAACAGAGCTGTGGAAAATATTACACTACCAAAAGTTAGAACTCATAAACTACTAAAAGCTAAAACCGATCTACTCAACTCTGACTCGTCAAACTTCAAACTTATCCACTCAATTACCACAACTCAGACTCTGATTTCTACAAGTTAGAACTAATCTAGCAACTCTTGACCCCAACTCAAGAATGCCCTCAAAGCTGTGTTTGAGAACTCGACTCTCTTCCAAGTTATAGAACTGCGACGCCGGCTATTTCATTTAATTAATAATTTTATACTGTACTACAGTCTTTAACAATTACACCACTGCTGTATTCCACAGTGGCACTTCATTACTTGTCTTATGGCACTGTGAGTACTGATCACTAGTACTGAGCCAACTATTTCATAATTCGCTGAAATACTTTGCTACTCTGAAAATGTTAACAGTCAATGCATTGGTCATACAGTAGATGTTGAAATGTAAGACTCACGTAGAATGATTAGAACATTAAATGCTGCTTATTATTGATAAATATAAAAATAATCAAACAATGTTTACATTTATACTGTCACGTTTAATATAATTTACCTTTTTATATGTTACTAGCTGATCTACCCGGCGTCGCCCGGGCGGTAGATTATGCCCCGGTGTTTTGGTTATGGACAGTAGATCCCAAAAAAGGACCCTGATCAAAATACCATAGTTAGTTATCCCGAAAAAAAATATATAAGGTTTTGTATATAAATGTATTCAGTTTTATTTCTATAGCGGACAGACAGACAGACTTTGTGTTTTATATATACAGATATGGCTTATTATATGACTACTATGAATTATTTGTTATTCGGTTCAATTTTACGGATTCCAACTCGGAGCTCTCTCTACACTAAGTCCCGTCCATATTTCAACTCTCACTTACTGTTTTTCAGTTTTTTTTTATTTACTTATATTACTTAGCTGAATGATAACAATCTCGGTTTTCTTTATGTTTTACTCTTCCATAGTTCTTTTATTTTATTATTTTTTAATTTACACTTTTTATTTTAGTTACTTTACTCTTCACCCTTTTCCTCTTCACTGCACTTGCACTGCTGCTATGTTAAAGGGATTCTTCAGTGTGACTTTACTTCTCAATCTTCACTCTTATCCTCTTCACTGCACTTGCACTGCTACTATGTCGAAGGGATTCTTCAGTGTGACTTTACTTCTCAATCTTCACTCTTATCCTCTTCACTGCACTTGCACTGCTACTATGTTAAAGGGATTCTTCAGTGTGACTTTACTTTTCAATCTTCACCCTTATCCTCTTCACCGCACTTGCACTGCTACTATGTCGAAGGGATTCTTCAGTGTGACTTTACTTCTCAATCTTCACTCTTATCCTCTTCACTGCACTTGCACTGCTACTATGTTAAAGGGATTCTTCAGTGTGACTTTACTTTTCAATCTTCACCCTTATCCTCTTCACCTGCACTTGCACTGCTACTATGTCAGAAGTGTGATTCTTATCACAGTGCTGACTTTACGTAATCGTCTTTGACATCGATCATTATCTTTCACTGCACTTCAGACTATTCTGATCTTCAGTGTGACTTTACTTTATTTTCTTAGCACTTGATGCTACTCACTAGTTCACATTTGTAATTATGAATCTTCGTCTTGACTAGTAACATTGATACATTCATGTTTATTACCAACATTTGTTCATTAATGTCCTCATACTTGTAAATTGATAAGCAATGCCTTTATTTCTGACTTGAAGATGCAGAAAGTTGAGTTGCAATTAATCACAATCAGGCCTGCTTAACGTAATGCTGTGTGAGCATTACGAGATAGTACGGCATTTTTCTCTTATTCTGCATTCTCTTATCTGTTTATCTTTTTTTCTGTGTCACTGATGCCCACTGTTTACATATTAAGATGAACTCATTGAACTGCTTCCTTTAGGGCTAGAGCTAAATAGATAAAGCGATTTCAAGGATATAGAAATATTAGTAATAATGTCCGTCATACCTCGTAAAGTTTCTATAGAGCTCGACCGGTTTCGAGTTCGTCTGGTTCCCATCTTCAAGAGCAACTGACTGTATTTTATTTTTTCTTGCAACCTACCTAAACTTGTTATCTACATTGTGGAATCAATGTTCTGTATAGTTAAATCTTGGTTTGCATGTTTGTTTAATTGTTACATTTTTCTTTTATTTCTTATTTCATTATCTATTTCCAGGTCTTTGTGTCCTCGTTTGAATGTTAGTAGAGGTTTTGTTAAAATGTCACTTTGATGGTTTGTCTGTTCATTTATTATGTTCTCAGTCATTTTATATTTATATTTCTTCTTTTATGTTCATTCGTTGTCCGCTGTCAGGGATGCTGAAGGTGATTCACATTCAAAGTTGTCTAATCTAGTAAAACATGGTGGGAAATGTGTACTTGAACGTTAAACAACCTCTATCTTTAAGATGATTAATTTTATACACCAATATATCACTTTGCGTTGGGGTTACGTTCCAAAAAAAAAAACACAACGCAAATTGAAACGACGCAAAGTGAATTAAGATTTTCTATAGCAATCTATGTAAACATCGAAGATAGTTTCCACGGTTACGAAAATACTACTTTTTAAAAAGAAAATTGAACAAAGTAAACATTTAAAAATAAAAGTAATATACAATTTTATTACATACATGCAAAAAATCAAAAACAAATTTAATTAAAACAAAATAAAAGTTCGTTTAGAAAAAAGGAGATTTCAAAAAAAAAACTGAAACCCAAAAAAAACGCAACCTCAAAAATTTAAGGATGCACAGTGAAAATTAGTACTAATTAAGCAGGGACGTAACTTCGAAAAAATGCAAAACGAAACGACGCAAAGCCAGGGGTATTGGTGTATACATTTTAATTTTTTAATATCTGATGTACGAACTTAATGTAATGTAACTTTTTACATGTCAACAAAAGTAGTAGAAAATCTAAGTACAAAAGGCGCTTTTCTGAAAACATTTTACAATTTATAGTAATGGTCGAAGTACACTGGTTTGAAATAGTTTTATATCAAATGGTGTTTGGTTGAACACAATCTTGTTTTCACAAGACTTCATAAAAAGAAAACATTTATTTTTCACTTGTTTTTCTCCTGAAAAAGAAGTATTTGATATGTTTTAAAAGACCGTTAAGGCAAGTAAGTGGTGCAAGCAGTAAGTGGAAGCTTTACTACCAACTTTACTTTGAGTAGGGCGCATTAATCTTCTGACGCTGTTGTCTTTAATTTTCTTTTAACAAACAGTAATAGAGTTACTGTGCTCCGTGCACTCGCTGACTATCCACCCCTTATATTCAACACAGGTATATTGCTGTTAGGAAAGCACAACATATACTAATGAGAATGTCATAATAGTTGGCAGCACTTCATTAATAGACAGCTTCTGAGATTACGTTCTCTTTATTGCATTTTCTCCGTAATATTCTGTTTTTATTGTTTAAACCCATCTCCTAGCGGGTGATAACATCAGCCGTTTACCTGGTTTTTGTTTGATCGGTGATTTTACAGATTCTACATTGGGAGTCCTAAATTTTGGCTAACTCAAGAGCATTTCGAGTGGGGAACTTTAACGAGTACCTGACATCGTACCGACGGCTTAAACGTCCTCTTCGAGGGACGCTGCACTCAAATTTATTCACCTCCCACGTGATTAAATCGAGGGCCAGGTGGGGATCGAACCCCGGACTACCAGACCAGAGCCGATTACACCGAGCACCCTCGGTAAACCACTGAACTAACCTAGCCCTTTCTCCGTAGTAAGCCTGTAAATTCATTTAATCCCAAGTGTATTCTTTTAATGTTTTGTTTAATAAGAGAGAAGATACAACACGCCGACAGAACAACAGTTACCAAGTCAACTGCTTATTGTGTATCTTTACTAGTGCGGGTCGCTATGAACTATTATTGTCCACTTTTGATCGATTACATACTGCATACTACTCGATCAGGACATTACAGTACTCAAATATACTATACATGAAAAAGAACATGAAAACGCACTTAGAACAATCGATAATTCGAATAATAGTTCGTCATCAGGGGAAGATCAGTAAACAAGAAGAAGAGGAGATGCGGTCAGACTGCTTCTTCTACCTTTTTGTTCATCTTCTGACGACGAACAGTCGTTCGAATACCAAAACTAAATTTTTCGAAATTTCTTCATAAAGAAATGGAACATTTGTATAAAATAGGATCATCGCTGAAAATATATACCAGAAGACTGATTGAAACAAAGTAATAAAATCCCTGAGTAATGGAAATTAAATAATTCTTCAAATAAAGAATCTATCAGTGATCGCTATTAAGCAACGTATAAAATACATCAACTTTTGATGAAATTAGATATTTTAGTTATGTTCAGTGGTGGTGGCAAATTATTAAACAGACTTCTCATCAATCATCAAGGAAACGAAAATGAAGGCTGTGTGTTAAAGATTCCATGTGGGGATCGTTGTTTGAACAAACTGGAATAAGCTTGCATACTTGTGTTTAATAACATAAACACAAGTTCTGCAAGGAGACAGGAGTCAAGTGACTTGTTCAAACACACCAGAAGCAAGAATCAATCACCCCATTTAACAGAAAGAAGTGAAAAGATTGCCTTTTCTGTCTTCAATTGTTGAAAGGAACATTGCAGAAAGTGCCTAGATGAAAAGTAATTTTAAAACGCTGATTAGTAATATCTCAAAGCTGTTTAGGTTGGGCAAAATATAAAACAAACTGGACCCATTAGATCATTCGACTTCGAAAGGCCTAAAAACACCTCTTTCACTTTATTTCTTCTCATCTTCTGCTCGTGACATATTGTTGAGAATATCAATCGTAGAAAGGTTTTATTCTTTTCGTTATATAAATAAATTTCACATAGTGAAAAGCAAAATAAATGAATAAAGGAGAATTTGAAAATGTTGACTGAATTGATGGAACACAGGCAGGTTGATAGATAGACTGGGAGTAAAGTTTGACCCTTGTGACGGGATAATCCAAAGGGCTGAATCGATTCGCGTAATTGGCTGGGAGTAGTTAACTGGACTACTCTGGCGTCCCATAGAGACGATGAAAATATAGCCTCTTGATTACCACCTACAGCCACAATGTCCCGCTCGCACAAACAGTACTCCAGTTTCAAGCAAAATTATACACTCCCTTATATCACTTCTATTTATATATTCTATTATAAGCATTTCAACAGCCTACTAGGAAATCAATAAAGACCAAACATTGAAACATGCTAAATCAAGTTATAGCAAAGAAAAACTAAATCGAAAAACAGCGTAATAACATTGACCTACTTAAATATAAATGTAATTGTTAATGTACTCGTATGTTATGATCGCACTATATTAGTCAATTCAGAATCAGAGAAAGTCTGCGAACCACTATCAAAACCGGTCAAGTTCAAAACTTGGAAACAAAGCTCAATATGACGAAGCACATATCAGACAACAGAACCCTATAAAGTACAATAACCCTCTCGGTGAAGCGTACTAAATTTAATATTGATTTAGCGTCGATATAACGTTATTGAAGCATGTAATACTTATATCGTTATAAGAACACGGTTCTGGACTTGAGAAAAAGTCAAAGATAAAAATCATAGCTGGCTCTGACACCCTAGTCTACAACAGTTTTCGAACAATCTGTTTATTAACATCATTACAAGTTACTGAAAATTACATTAATTTTGGGCGAAAAAATATTACTTTTATATGAGCTACTTGTAGATGGAGGTAGTATTTCTCCTACTCTGTTATTTTCATATATGTTGTAACAAAGAGTATAGGACACCACATAAATATTTTTGTTATCTAATTTTGGTTTCATTCTACGATAACACATATATTTCCCCTTAGGTAATATTTTAGGGGTGGAAAGGATTTTCACTTGTTAAGTTATGGGTAAGACTTATATTGGGTTTATTTTTACATCAGGGGTGCTATATTCTTCCTTACTAAACATCTTTTAGCGTAAGTATTTTTAACGAATATATCAATTATGTAAAAAAAATTTCAACTCCAACATGAAAAAAAAAATCTAATAACAACTCAGTATGGTACAATGAAATAATAGTTCAGATACATGAAATCTAAGAAATACAAACCAGCAAATAGAGTATGTATTGATATTATTGTTCAAACTTGAATGGAAAGAATGATAGAAAATGAATGATGAAGAAAGCATTTAGTTTGAATTTTTTTAGAATTAAGAGGTTTTTTTGTTAGTACATATAAGCAACCTTAGTGCCAAGGTCCTAACAATACATGTGGTATGAAGATGACAATACCTAAAGAAACACAATGCCAGAGTAGCATTGTCGCCTTAGGGTTGGCATCAGTGAATAGTGCTTTTACTCTTTTTAAAACAACTTTCTGTACTGATCGAACGGATTACATTTCAGACTGTTACTCATTTTAATATTGAATGATCATCATTGTACTTCCAAATATCTGTGAATATAAAAATCAAATCCGTCCGTGTGTCTGTTCGCAATATAGAAATAACGGAATAATATTCAATTTGAATAGGAGAGGGCTCATCTCTTGTAAAGTTTCCTGGTTAAGTTTCAGTGTAAAAAAAAAAAATTCGAAAAATTACTGCCTATATAATTAAAAAAAAATTTAATGCATGAGAAGTTATGCCAAATTTTTCTAATAATTTAACAGGTCGTATTTCCTGAATATAACCACAAATATGTTGGTCTAACCGACAGCTAATCTACGATAATAATAAAACTACTTATCACCATTACACAACAACAACCAGCACTTTCATATTCATATTACCGTTTTTTTTTTAAAAAAAAACTAAATTTAACATTGACGGTGCTCCGCAGCAAGCACGTGAAGTAATATTAATTAAAACATACGTGAACACTATTGCAAACGCATATCGAAAGACTTCAAGTGTAAACACGGACAAGTATTCTTAGGATGTCCGTACTGGACACCAGATGCATGGAAACAACAGAATGATGTATGGGATAACGAAGGAAGGAAGTAGGACTGGTTGAATGGAAGTCGTAGAGAAGACAATAAGAAAGGTGTCAGCTACCCGACAGAATCAGTCTGTCTGCTGCGGGAGGAGTAGTTTTTATTTAAAGACAGTCTGACGACCATATGGACAGCTTCCTTTTTTACCGTTAGCCAGTAGACTCAAGAGTCCTCTGAGGTCTGACTTCTTCTTCACAACACCACTCGCTTCACCCGCATTCCCTGACACTTGGAGCCGTTACTTTTTTTAAGTTTATGGTAGCATAATATACTAGAGTAAATCGAGGGTAAGTAGCATAGTATAGCAGAAATGGAAGGTAGGTTACATAGAATAGTAGAAAATCGAAGATATGTAACATAGTATAGTAGAAAATGGAAGGTAGGTAACATAGTATAGTAGAAAATCGAAGATATGTAACATAGTATAGGAGAAAATCGAATGTAGGTAACATAGTATAGTAGCACTTTTAAGATGGCCCTCTATCGGAAGCCATGTATGCTACATGATGGAATATTCGTACCTACAGAAATATCCAAGAATTATCGTAATAATCTAAAACATGATAACTGTTACTTGTTGAAGTTATCATCTGACACAGAAGATGTTTACATTTCACTAAAAGTTAGAGACCATTTCAAAAATACTGATGCCTCTCTCAAATTTACAAGCAGCATAGAAAGAACCATAACTAGAGATAAGGACAGGAAAAGTAATTTGAATCCGTCTTATATTAAGGACAGGGGATTGGCCTGAAGAGGAAGGGTGATGTCCCTAGCACCCGGAGTCTCAGCCCAACTTCACAACCGTTTTATCTATTTTCACTCAAACATCAAACTAACAGTCCTTAAATATAGTTAATGGGTTAGTTCCACTGAGGTTAGTAATATTAGAATTAGTAATAATACAATCCGTCATACCTCGTAAAGTCTCAGAAAAGCTCGACCGGTTTCGGGTCCGTCTGGATCCCATCGTTGGGATCCAGAAGGACCCGAAACCGGTCGAGCTTTTCTGAGACTTTATGGGGTATGACGGATTGTATTATTACTAATTCTAATAACAATTCTTAGTTCTTACTTTTGCTTCATTAGCGTAATTTATATCATAATAAAATCCATTATTATAAAAATGGAAATGTAAAAGTTTCCATCTCACAAAAAAATTCTAACAGAGCCTCAACTTTTTCTACTAAGCTATATCAAGTTAATATTCATTTTATTTAATATTTATTTTTAAACATATACTAATTCCTTTCAAATTTAGCGGAGATACTTTAAAACAAAGAATTCATAAACACATATACCACAGTTCAAGGTAAAAACCTGTCAAATGAATTGTTGTTGTTTTGTTGACTCGTTCAAAGGAAGGGTAAGTGTAAGAATAAAAACATTAGAGAGCACACTAACTCTAACATAATACTTGCAAAAAAATGTATATATCATACACGCGATATTGTTTCTGCCAGTAAAATCACGAATTTCCTCCATAAACAAATTTAACTACATAAATGCGAATTTTAATCACAGAACGGATAATTTAGGCCCACTTTAATGTGACCAGTAAAGCTGTTGACTAGGGTTTATACAAAAAACGACATTTTAGAAAACCGATTTTCGAATAGTAATTTATTCAGAAAACCGGTTTCAACCGGTTTCGAATTTTTATAAAAAACTTTTTTGCTCGAATATTCTGTAATTCGAACAAAAAATTTTAACAGAAAATTTAGAGTTAAAAGCAGTTTTTGACTGAAATTATTTACTGTTCAATTTTATTTATAGTACAATTTTTTTATGCAATTTAGTAGAACAAAGAAATAATAGTTGACCAGGATTAAATAACTTTAAAAACAATTATTCGTTATTTATGTATAATTTACACATATAAGGATGTAAATATTTTTATAATAGTGAAACGAGTTATTCAGCAAAGGATTCGAATAAATAAAAACAATATATTTCCATATTTTTAAATAACCATATTATTAAATCGGACCGATACTACGATTTCAAGAACCAAACCGCTTGCAACAGTATTTTCACCAATCTGGTACATTTGGCAACATTTTTCATTTTCAATTTTTTTTAAAGTGTTATTCATACATTGAAAACCGATATTTTCTACTAAAAACCGGTCTTCGAATTTCATAATTTTCTCCCCCCCCCCAAAAAAAACCGGTTTTTAAAAACCGACAAACCCTACTGTTGACTACTAAGAATGGAAAGGAAGGGAATAGTGAAACTGAACAAGAATTAATCCTCACTCACTCAAAGCAAAGCACCAATTGAGCTTTCCTTAGTAGACGACGGTCAATCTGAAGCCTGCTATCCCTTAGAGACGACTAAAGAGTCGGAATCAAATCTACAGGATGACATAAACTCGATAAATATCGCTAAAACTAAATAAACTTAAAAATACAGCATTAGGAAACAGCCGGTCAGGAATTAAGAAGGCAAGGCGGCAGGACCAAAACGAAAATAGATGTAAAATAAGAAGTGAGTCAGATTGTGCAAGACTGAAAGTGTATGCGATAGTCTAAAACAGTCGTTGACGTCTACCTTAGAGACAACGCTGGCTAAGCGAGAGACAAGTTGATTCAGGAGCACAGTATGTACTGCTTGCTTGACTAAGTGTTGGCAAATAAGGCAATTAAAAGGCATTCGCCTCAGACTGAGAGCATCGCGAGCGAGTGATGCTTCGGTCGGTGCATGAATCATTGGCGACACCACCTGCAGGTCGTTGACTGTTCACGAGGCCAAAGCTGCACGTCATCCTACAACGTGAGCAGTCCTCTTCATTAATGCCCCTCCAATACTTCCACAATCTCGTTTTCCCTATTACCATTCTTTATCTTCCCAATGCTTGACTCCTGAATTATATATTTAACGACTTTGTATTAAAAGGCTTTTTTCTCAGAGTACCTCATTACCGGTCATCTTCACCTCTACTGCTCTTCTAGCATCGGAAAGAAGTCTTCCCATTTACAAATATTTAACTTTTAAAATAGTCATCATTTTAAGGAACACCACAATCTAAATGACAGAGATACTTAACTCCCCATTATAAAAGATTATAAATCCTTAAAGTCCTATATAAGAAATTCATGCAGAAAAATTATAAACAAACACGTGAAGCAATTAATGAAATTAAACCACAAGGAAAAAAAAGAATACAATAGAAAAAATGCTCTGAGGCCTTTCAATTATGTCGTCAGAGAACAATTGCTCTCTGATGACATAAATTGAAAGGCCTCAGAGCATTTTTTCGATTGTATTCTTTTTTTTCCTTGTGGTTTAATTTCATAATAATTCATATATTTATCTATGGAATTTATATATTTATACATTTAAACATAAAATTTTTTTAATTTTTCTTACTGTACTCCTTTATTTCCCCAAACATCCCTCCTTTCTGGACATTTGTCCTTTCCTGCGCTTTCACCCTTTTAAAATACCACTCTTCCCTCCCACTTTTCTCAACCCCTCACCAGATGTTTTCAGCAACTAGTGTTTTAGTTGGGTTTTTGACTCTGACGAAGACCGCTTGTTACGGTTGAAAGATCTTAGTCTTGTTTTCCCATTGCATATTGCGGTTTGATCATTTATATATAGAAATTAGATAAGGATTTAAAAAAAAAAACTGAAATAAACATCAATGAATAAACCACAGTATACGATGATCAGATGTCACTCCGATGTTTTGCCTAGTAATGTTCGGACAGTTCTATTGAAAGCTCTACACGCAAGGACGTACTGGTCAGAAGAACTTAATCCTATTCATAGCAATCACTTCTTCAAGAGGACTTAAGTCACAGGACTTAAAAACTAAAAACGCCACACTAAAGCACCCAAAGCGAGCAAAAACGTTTCATTTGTCACGAGAATACGAAGCCAAATAGATGTCCTCAAATATATAAATCAAACCCGCGTGAAGTTTTTTTAAAAAAGGAAATTATTCTTTGCAAATGTGGAAAATTGAAATAAGTTTTTGATTAATATATGACTCTATAATTAAGTAAATAACTAAATAGAATATATTATTTAATAATTCGTCATATAAATATATAATAATATAATAATGTAAGAAAACATGGTGAAAAAATAACAAGGTAAAAATCTGGAAATATCATAGAGCAAGGTCCTCAAACTTTTTTCGACGCGGAATCCTTTTTGGTTCAGTAACTTTCCCGTGAACTCCAGATTCTAATGATTTCATACGGTTATGACATAAATATTTTCATATGCTTTCATAAATAGTATATACGTTTAAAAACAATTAAAAAGTAATACTATTGAAATGTGTATTTTTCTAATTAAAATTTAAAACTAAAAGATTTTAATTTCCATATTTTTAACAATTGCATACAACGTTTTCTTCTCTTCATCTTGAAGATGGCCAAAATATCGATCATAGTAATTGATTCCTTCTATTCTGTTTTTTTTTTTTTTTAAATAATGTTTACATCTATTGGGATCAGTCAGTTTCAATTTAACAATATACAGGGTTTTTGACTCTGACGAAGACCGCTTGTTACGGTTGAATGATCTTAGTCTTGTTTTCCCATTTCTTATTGTGGTTTGATCATTAACAATATACGAATATATAAATTTTAAACTAAAACACCTGTCATGGGAATTGAATGTTAACATTTCTCTATAACTAGAACTCCTGATGGCATGGTCGTGAGAATACTTGATGATTGTGTGGTATCAATCACGAGGGGTCTGTCTGTATACGATGTTTATACGATTGCTCAGGGGGAAGTTGATGAAGCATTGAATGACTCTCACCCGCCATTCTGAATACTAATCACTAAAACGCCATAAGTAGTAAGTGGCGTTAATGCAAGTTAATACTGATGCACTTGTTATGTGATAAACAATAACTGAGGCACTAGAAAAAAAAGAAAAAAAAAGCAATCCAAAATCAATGCTCCAAGAAATACATTTTTAGAAGCAGCTACGTTCCACAACAACAGGCTTGCCAAAAGGCAAACTGCCAACTGAAACACTAATTTTTATAGAATAATAACACCAACGAAGTATAATAAAATAAGAATATTACTTACTGTTTAATTTCAAACTCATTTATTCAAGTAGTAAATATTAAACCGTTAAAAGACTAGTTCAAAACATTCTTCAAAGTAAAGAATATTATTTGTTTGCGTGTTCTATAAAAGTAAATTAAGTGCATATTCAAAGAGGCTTTGAAATTATTCCCGACACCCTGAAGAAGCGCATTCTATCGTCTTTCTCTGTTTCAGCAGCATAGAAACCCTGGGAGTTCACTCTTCTGGTACGGTTTTGAAGTACATGAAAAGTATACGAAAACATATGACTCAATCAATCAAAACATATGGCTCTTGTAACAGTTAACACTGCTGGCTAGGAAATAAAAAAAAATGTTTCATTAATTTTGTGATAAAGGGGCCAGGTTAGCTCAGTGATTAACGTACTCGCCTCTGGGCTGGTAGTCCAGGGTTCGATCCCCATCTGGCCCTTAATTTATTCACGCGGGAGGTAAATGTCCCTCGGAGAGGATGTTACGCCGTTGACCCCAAGTCTGTACGATGTCAGGTACTCATTAAAGATCCTGCTGCTAAATGAACTGCTAAAACCATCATATGTATCACGTAAGAATTCAAAAACTAATCATAATAATCCAAAATGTGGACTGGCCTGCACTCAATTCTACTATAAGTAAACATATTATCATACTTCTTTGGTATATAATACATAATGTCCCATTTAGGCATAATATAAATGTATAAATGGAAGATGTTTATTAGTCTTTCATTCCTGGAGGTAGTACAAATAGAGTGATTGATCCACTTATCAATATATATGCTTCTGTTTGTGTATCACACCCTTGATGTATATAATATCATTAGTATAATTACAACAGTAATAATATTTTTGAAACGGGAAAAGGTGGATTTCGTATTACGAAATAATCTCTTATAGGAGAATATGGCTTTTGTTCTAATAGACAGTGGATCTCTTAAATAGCTATTAAATAGCTCATAATATTTTTAAACCTATAATAATAAATATAATATAATAAATTTAAGCTATTAAATAGTTATATATTTACAACTATAGTTCATCTGGCCTCCTTCTTCATTGAAGGTATAAGACAAAGTTTCCCATTTAAAACTTGAAAATATTCCTATTTCGTCTGAAAAATATCAGAAACATATAAGAAGAAATGTTGTTATGTGAGACCTAGTTTTATGTTTAATATCAATTTGATCCATCAAAGATTCTGCACCGTAGCGTATACACAAACTTTGATTACACAGTTACCCACCCACATACACAGACATCTACGAAAAACCTTGATAAAACAACTTTTGAGACCTCAAAATATGTAATTCAGTCAAAATTTGAGATTCACTTTTTCACGATCATAGTAAAGTAAAAAGAAAGTAGCAAAGTCATTTGTAGGCACAAACCAATCAGCTGTAAAGACAGATGGCATTACTATTAAACGAAAGACTTCAAAATGATTGCAATATTGTTAAAAGGAATACTTTAGGGCATGTTTGTAAATATTTATTAACGCTAGTAAGGCAAGACGGGAGAGGTAGGGCAGAGCCTAACAAGCACTCTATCGATTGCTTGGCCCCGTAAACTGTCATTCCCTAGAAACGAAATCTCACTTTTGCTGTGATGATTAGTACCAGCTTCGTCAGTACGTAACGAACCTTAAACACCTCCTGCATCCAATCTATACTTAGACTAGAGAGTCTCAAATTAATACCCGTATGTTCTCTGCGAAATGCATTTCCCCTGTAGATACAATTTTATCATATACTAATACAATTATATTTTAAAAGTAAAACCGCTAAAAGATAGAATAAACAAAAAAGAAAAAAAAATTAACACTGCTGTCGATTCTTAGATATGTTTCTAAAACATAAATTTAGATCACTAATTATCAAACTTATTTGCCCTTAATTCCCCCCTTTGAAAATCAATTATTTTTCAGCGCCCCCCCATTTTTTATACACCTCTAAAACTTAAAAACCACAATATTATTACTTTAATTAATTTAGTTATATTAATTATAACTATATTAATAACGTAATTATATTAATTATATTGGTTATGTTATAACAATTTACGTTAGTTTACGTATGTATAATATTTAAAACTCTGCATGGTAGTTTTTTTTTCTAATGTTTAAAATTTTAATGTTTTAAAGTTTAAAATTTCTGGTGCAATGTAATTAAGGTAAAATTGCCTTAATTTTTTAACTATCATCGATCATGTTTCTTTATCCGCTGAAACTGTTACAACTTGATTGCGTACGGTGTGCGGGCTATCTTACGAAATCTATGTTAATTATTTTAAGTTTTTATAAGATCATACAGGGTAGAAATATAAACTAATTATTCGTTATTGTGTAATAGGTGGGTTTTAATTTTAGTGAAATTTAAAATACTACATAAAGTAAATGAAATTACAAATTATACATCGCCCCCCATTTTTTCTGGGCCCCTTAACGCCCCCCTCTAGGTTTCAAACGCCCACAAGGGGGCGTTATCGCCCACTTTGAGAAGGGACTGATTTAGATGGTCATAATAATA
The DNA here is from genome assembly GCA_026182355.1 of Hermatobates lingyangjiaoensis. Classification (NCBI taxonomy): domain Eukaryota; kingdom Metazoa; phylum Arthropoda; class Insecta; order Hemiptera; family Hermatobatidae; genus Hermatobates; species Hermatobates lingyangjiaoensis. Next base: position 455,723 of record JAPFBL010000122.1, on the reverse strand, counting down.
ACTTGACCACAGTATGATTGACCAGTATGGAAGTCAGCTGTCCATAACACCATCGATCACAACTGGCATAAACAGAAATCACTACTCATTGTATGGTAAAAAGCTAATGAAATAGTCTCCACATATAAACATTTAATGATATAAACAACGTGTTTCGAACATGTAGGGTTCTTCCTCAGGCATTAACTAAAAAAATTGTATTTTTTTTAAGTTCAGTTTAAGTGTCATTGTATTTTTTAGTTAATGCCTGAAGAAGAACACTACGTGTTCGAAACGCGTTGTTTATACCATTAAATGTTTGTATGTGGAGACTATTTCATTAACTTTTTACCCTACAATGAGTAAATACCATATAATAACTGATTGCACTACATTAGAAATAAATCACTACTACATACACTAGCAATGTAAAAGTTTCTGTGAATTATGAAAGTGTGTAACCTGCCGATGGCAACATTAATAAATAACACACATTATTTATGTAGTGCTTGAGGAACTAAAGTCTGGCTAACTTTACAATTTTGCGGTTCTCAAATCAAATAGTAATAGTAAGACAAAACTTTTAACTCGCATGATTTTTTATTTTTAGGCTTTTAAATAAGACATATGGTTGTTTTTTTTTTTCACCAACTTTTCAAACAAAGCTTGATTATATTGTTGAAGAAAGCGTAATACTCAAAGGTGCACAGATGATATGAATATATTCGTAATTAATCCGCTAGGACTCCTCTAAGACTCTTAACACTTAATGGTATTAAGAAGTGTAACGAAGAAAAAGTGAAATTTGAGTTTCGTACTCCTTGGTCATAACGCGATGTGTAAGCTTGAATGAGCACTTTTAGTCAAAAAAAGTTGAAATATTACACTGGCCAACACATTTATTGGTACCCAAGATTTCTAAGCTGATTTAGAGGTTCTGATTCCGAAAATCATACTAATTTTTTTCTTATCAGCTTAAGTTATTGTCATTCTTGCTATATCATACAATGTTTACCTTAAAATTAGGAGTATTTCTAAATACATTCTAGCATCATACAATTTTAGGTTGTTATTGTGATCTAAGTTAAATGATTATGACATCACAAACTTTAAAGCTTTTACTTGCGTTGCAAATTTTTGGCGTAAAAATTATACATGGCTACATCCTCTCCTAAGCAACGGAGAAGCCTATATTAGCAAATATATTTCAACGGGGGAATATACGTTGAAATCAAAATATTTGCAATACGTATTGCAAATATTTTGGTGCGATTAATGAATATGTGTCTTAAAGTCAAATAAAAATATTATTTCTTCCATTTACCTGTTTTATTGTAACTATCGCCTTCCTACTATACAAGAAAAACTAGATCTCACAGAGAAAAAAAGCGACAGCATTTCTGGAATCAGTGCCCTAAATTAGCTAAAAACATGTTGGGCAACATGAAAAAAATTTTTTTTTTGTTAGCCAGTGTTAACATACCACTTTACTATGGCGATTCAAACTTCTTTACGCCAAAAACCACAAAGGAATATGAATAACAGGTAAAAGTTGAATTTGAATTCGCCGTATCTGCTTGTCTTAGAACTACAGACCCACAAACTACTTTTCATTTTTTGATCTAGGGCGGAGGTTCCCAAAGTGGGTTCCGTAAAAACATTTTTCTAAAAAAAATTTTTTGTGGGTATGGATTTATTCTATATTTCTTGTGAATCATAAAACCGAATAATGTTTATATCTACATATACCCGCTTATATTCTACATATAAGTAGAAGTGGTCAAAATCTTATTCATATTTAGGATGAATCACTAATCAGTTTTGGGAACTATCTGATTTCCGAATTTGCTGCTATTGCAAAAGTAGTACTTCACATATTGCTGCCATTTCCCACTACCTACTTATATGAATCTGGATTTTCCCTTTAAACTGTCATAGAAACGAAATACCAAACTAGACTTCATGCTGGGACTAACTTGAGAATAAAACTCTCAACTATAAAGCCCAAAAATCATTACAAAACAAACTCTGTTAAAATTGCTAGTAATTCTGTTTTATGCATTATGCACTTGTCGAAAATATGAAAATTAATTCGAAAAAATATACATATAATATTACTTTTTTAATTCTTTTTAAACATACATACTATTTAAAAAGAGATATGAAAATATTTATATTATGATTCTATGAAACCATTAAGACCTGGGGTTCCCGGGAAAGTTACTGGATCCAAAAGGGGTTCCGCATCGAAAAAAGTTTGAAAAACTCTGATCTAGGGCATTACAGCTGAAGCAAAACTTACAGGTTTACTTCAGCGCGAGATCTATAAATTAATTCATAAAGAAAAAACAAAGCTCTGACCTGATGGGTGTAAGTGCTTGGTTTACTTACGATAATAATGTCAGGGAATTGTATTGTACTTTAATCTATTTTGTTATTATAACAAACAGTAACGTATTTACAATAAGCAGTAATAGTTTGCTTACTTAGTACATCATTGTGTATAAGCAAATGCAATAGAATCAATAAACATCTTGAATACATTGTTTTCTTCATTAACATATTCGATAACCCAGTGTAATTCCCATAGCTTGATCAGGTTGCTTTCAGAATCCCTTGGTTTATTTAGCTTTAAGAGTTTGTCGACCATTGAATGGTGGGAGTGATTTTTCTTTTTTCATTCCTACCTGTTTCACAGGCGTCTTGGTACTGTTATAAAGGAGTTGTCTCCTCCCTGTACTTCAATCTTTAATATCATTAAATGTGCAATCCGTAATTGTGTGGTATTTATCCATTTTACCTCAGAATGTTTAATCTGCCTATTTCTCCTCTATTTCTTACCAAAAGCCACTTAAGTTTGGGGCCTAGGACTCTTCCTAGGCCACTCCTCCTTAAGTGAAGCCACTTAAATACCATATAAGATTTTTAAAAAAATCTTAAGAGTATTTTTCCGCCAAAATCTCCCAAGCGTCTTAATCCTTTTGGAGGAATAGAACAATATGAACGCCACAACTGTCAAACTTACCTAATTATTAACCCTACTACACATTTCAGCACTTTTGCAACCATAATTACTATACCTTCCATATCAACACCTCTCGTATTTCCCACTTGAACTAAGCTAAACAATCATATACCACATATAGCTACCTATTACTAACAGATATGTAACTTATTATTAACCCTAGTACACATTTCAGCACTTTTGCAACCATAATTACTATACCTTCCATATCAACACCTCTCGTATTTCTCACTTGAACTAAGCTAAACAATCATATACCACATATAGCTACCTATTACTAACAGATATGTAACTTATTATAAACCCTAGTACACATTTCAGCACTTTTGCAACCATAATTACTATACCTTCCATATCAACACCTCTCGTATTTCCCACTTGAACTAAGCTAAACAATCATATACCACATATAGCTACCTATTAATAACAGATATGTAACTTATTATTAACCCTAGTACACATTTCAGCACTTTAGCAACCATAATTCCTATACTTTCCAAATCAACAACTCTCGTATTTCTCACTTGAACTAAGCTAAACAATCATATACCACATATAGCTACCTATTACTAACAGATATGTAACTTATTATAAACCCTAGTACACATTTCAGCACTTTTGCAACCATAATTACTATACCTTCCATATCAACACCTCTCGTATTTCTCACTTGAACTAAGCTAAACAATCATATACCACATATAGCTACCTATTACTAACAGATATGTAACTTATTATAAACCCTAGTACACATTTCAGCACTTTTGCAACTATAATTCCTACACCTTACATATCAACACTATCACACTTCCCACTTGAACTAAGCAAAGCAATCACATACCACATATAACTAACTTCTCAATGCTATCCATACGAATTCTCACAGTCTCAGTTTTAACGACTGTTTCTGAGTTCAAATCTTTAATGAAATCCTAAATATCATGCTAACTATAGAACTTCAGTGGAAATACACAAGGATGGGCATATCAAGAGATTTTAAACGAATTTTATTTGTTTAGTAAAACAATCAAAGGGAAATTCGTTGATTGAACCAAACGACAAACTAAAACAGGAGCTTATTATATATACATATATGATCAGTGTCTGAAGCTTGATTGAGATAACAGACAGCAATCAATCATAAGGCAGAGCAGCAAATGTATTATGTACACGGCACAGAAGTCAATAAGACACGGCAGCATAACCATTTGGCACTTTACATCTAATAGTATAAGTATATATTTATTTTTTTGTCAATACATTTTTCTTACAATTTTCTTTATGTTTTAACATTTATCCATTTCATAATACAAGAATATTAATTGAAACTTCTCAACAATTAAAACGAGTTATGTTTTAAAGAACTTTAGTTAAAATGTATTTCGTTTTCATATATAGACTTCAGAAGAAGACAACTGAAATGAATTTCTAAAAAGTTGTTTTTAGGTCTCGTAAAACAAAAGATTTGAAGGTAAAAAAACTCGCTCTGAAGCCCAGAACTGATGTGACCTTTAAAGAAGCCAATAACTTCTACAAGATTATTTCCAAAGAGGGAATCCGTACAGATGATGCATCAACTTCTCAACTTTAAATAGCAAGGAGAAGGAGGGGTCGTTGTAAATATATTAGCAAGTGCGATAAACTCAGCCTGCCTGAAACACATTACTACCAGGCCTGTGCACTCCTCTCATCAAATATTAGTAATATGTCCCAAAGGTGGACAAACAGAATTACTAAACAACTTCGGTTCAATAATTTACCAATATTTCATTTTAGTATCTTTTGTTACCTTTTTGAAATATTCTTACTCCCTAGCACCATTTATATTCATCACTCAATTTCATTCTGTTATTTAAGAAATACAATAAAATACATATATAGTTACGTTGAATTGACATAAATATTTCAGAAGGTAAATAAACTAAAGATAAAGTGAAATAACAATTGATATTTGATAGAATTTGACAGGGGCGTTGGCAGATTTCTTTGATATAATAAGGGAGAGGTTTGCAGGAGAAGAGGCTGTAGGTTACAATAATAAGCCCATGGAAGAGACGGGGTTTTTATTTTTTTTAGTGCAAGGTTCGAGATGAAAGCTATATTCCTCAGGCTCGTCATTCTCTCTCTCTCTCTCCACACACATATCTCTCTCTTGCTCCCTCTCACCTACCCCCCCCTCCGCTTCCTCTATCTAACCATCTCCTCCATAACTCTCAGTCTTCTGCCTTTCCTTTACTCCCTGACTCTCTGGACAACAAGTCGATTTCATGATGCCTTTTAGATGACTTCTGTTACAGGTAAGAAGTATCAGAGATGTTGGAACATGCAAAATACATCATCAGTCTCCCTTAAGCCATTGATAATATTTGTAACTTTATTCTGGCCATTCCAAAAGTCTATGCATACAGAACAGGTCTATAACTGGACTGAACAGAGAATATCTGGCCAGTCGCAAATTCATACGGCTAAATCAGAATAAAACTGGATTATTTTTGTGAGAAAACAAAACCAAGGAGACCTACGGACTTCCAGGATGACTGTTACCATTGAAGCAGTATCAATAGTATATCAATACTATATCAAAAGCTTGGGTCATATAAGAATCTGCTCCCGTGTCATAATGACAAGAAACAACAAATAATATTATCCCTGTCAATCATGTTCAGTAAGTTAATTTCAATACCTATTGTTATAATTTCTGAGTGACACAAAGGGTAGTCTAGTATATACATATATATAAAGATTTCACATAAACACGTGAAACAACAATGATCAACCAATGATTTTCCCATTTCTTATTGTGGTTTGATCATTTATATATATATATATATATATGAATATTAATAAATAATAATAAAAAATAAAGAAATAGAAACAAATAGTGTCACGTGTTCATTCAAACAGTTGGTGTTGAAATCGACAGACTACTTTTCTTTGTAAAATAATCTTTAATGTAATACTTAATTTTTCTGTTTCAAAATTGTATACTTCTGTCTGTGAAAAAGATTTAAATAAAAACTGAAACGTCGGCAATGAGAGTTTAATTTGTATCTGAAGAACTAACCGAATCCTGATAAACTTTAATTATATTTATATTTTCCGAGCAAAACAAATTTTGATTTTTTTATTCCCCGAGCAACTGAGAAGAGCCTGTAGAAACTCTCTAATACGGTAACCAAGCATGAAATTGGCATAAAATTTTTAGAAACATGTTTGCAAGAAGGACTGCTACCAACCTTCACTCACTCTCTCTCTCTCTCTCTCTCTCTCTCTTATATATATATATATATATATTATATATATATATATATATATATATATATAGCTGTGTGTGTGTGTGTGAACGAAAAATAGGTAGGGTCTTCGAAGACCCTAACGCTATATTAATTACAATTATATTTACTCAGAGACAAAGAAAGAGAGGAAGTGAAACAGATACGGAAAGAGAATGGTGTTAAAGCATTGAGTTTGACGGGTTACTGCTTGTACTAGTTAACGCTGATATCTTAATTAAGCAAGCTCTGTTAGCAGGGGGCTTGGATGACAGAGCAGCCTCACAAAGCAGCTCTTTCCTCCCATCTAATCTCAACGGTGCTCTATCCGTGTCAAACCCGATTAGCTTGCAGATATCAATGCAACAATAATCTCAAACGGCGTATTGAGTCTTTTTCTGGAAACAGATACCGGTACGAAACAAATCACTTTAACTAAGACAATGAATATATGAATAATGTTTGATCGGTGATTCAACACACTGGAAATCCCAAATGTTGTCTAACTCAAGTGCATTTCGAGTTGGAACCTTTAACGAGTACCTGACATCGTACAAGTTCGGGACCGACATTTTAAGGTCCTCTCCGAGGGACGACATACTCAGATTTAAGTACAATTAATAAAATTAAGTACATTTTTTTTATTTATTCAACTACATGCTAGGGGCCAGGTAGCTCAGTGGTTAACGTACTCGCCTTGGGGCTGCTTCGATCCACACCTGACCCTCGATTTATTCACGCGGGAGGTGAAAAAATCTGAGTACGTCGTCCCTCGGAGAAGACGTTAAGCCGTCGATCCCGAGCTTCTACGGTGTTAGGTACTCGTTAAAGGTCCCAACTCGAAATGCACTTGAGTTAAGCAAAGTTTACTCCCAATGTGTACAATCACCGATCAAACAAGCTGACGTTATTCTGACGTTAGGGATCGGTTTAAGCATAAAAAAAAACTACATGCTCCGTCAGAAGGCATTACATGAATCACAATACTACTTATTAAGTTATAACAATAGTAGCTTAACAATGATAATAATTCAATATCAATAATATTAAAGCAATAATAACAACACAATGATGATAGTTAGACACAATTATGATTGTGCAACCGTAACAACACAAAAAAGACAGGACAGACCAATATAATAGCCCAATGAAGTATGTCGAAATATACCCAACAAGGACTAATTAAGTACAGTATGACTGCATGACTCTTTATGACCATGATTTTACGTTTAATAAGAGATCCGTTATAGCCAAAGTGACACTATAGTGGGTAAGATATCTGGATGTGAAGTAGACCAGGCTGCAGTGGCAAAGCAAGTTCAGCGGTGTGATAGCAGCTACTACAATACGCCCACCTGGCCCTTTGTGAAACCACATCAGTGGCGGCCGACCGCACGCCCAGGATATCCCATTTCCCAATTATCTTAGATCCCTTTTCACTTTCACTCGCCTCGGTTGTTTCACCTTCAAAAAGTCAACTATTGACGACATCACGTATTTTATATATTTATTAAAACAAAATTCTACTAGCTTTGTATTCTATTTCTGTTTTTTTTTTTCTTAATTAACACCACTGTCTTTCGTAGTATATCATTTAAATATTTGTTTAAACCTCTGTAAATCAACAAGTAACTTTACTAGGAGTTACGCATTTCGGTTCACGCATTCATCACATTTACTGAAATGAACGGTTATTTCTTATTAATGACCAGCAATAAGCTATAAACAATACACTGCTCTTGTCTCAAGGACTGTAGGCCGTTTGTACCTAGTCGACCTTTCGACCTGTTCCCCGTTAAAGTCTCTACAAATCATTCCTTTATACAGGGGTCTCAAACTCAAATGCTCCCAAGGGCCCAATGGGGACTTATACCCCAGGGTCGGATTGTGACAAGGATAAGAAATAGGCCTCAATAAAGAATATAATAACGGCTTTTTCTAAATCTTAAACAATCGTAACGGTAAGAAACATAACAGAATGGACATATTAGTATTTTAGACAATCCATTTATTATTCATAGCCTACTAACTGTTATCACAGTATCAGTTAGATTTTGTTTTGATTACTCATCTGGCAGAGTTTTGAATCAACAAGGCCATGAATATTAGACTTGAATTTATTCAATTATAAGAAACCAATCTCAGCGATATTAGCAAAGTTCATTAGTACGCCGTGATCTTAATGAAGACTTGTTAATCTTCATGACTGAGAAAAATTGTTCACATATATATGTACTTCCAAACATTTCTAAAATCCTTGAAGTAGGTAGCAACAAAAAAAAGTAAAGGCGATAGCGCCTTAAAAAGATATTTGATTTTTGAGGACTAAAATAAGCTAGTAAAACACCTAAAAGCAACCAGCGAATAGGGGGCCAGGTTAGCTCAGTGGTTAAAGCACTCGCCTCTGGACTCGTAGGTCCAGGGTTCGATACTCACCCAGCCCTCGATTTATTCACGCGGCAGGTGAATAAATCTGAGCACATCGTCCATCGGAGAGGACGTTAAACCGTCGTTCGCGAGTCTGCACGATGCCAGGTACTAGTTACAGATATCGCCACTCTAAAACACACTTCAGTTAGTCGAAATTTAAGACCTCCCAATGTAGAATCAATAGGAAATGTTGCTCGCCCATTACTAAAATAGGTGCAAAATAACAAATAAGCCATAATTTCCGCCCCTAGAACCGCACTAAAAAGATGAAAGCATGAAAGTGTGGGCGTTAGAAAACAAACAATAAACAGTATTTTAGCGAATTTAGTTACCCGCAAAAAAATACGTGGCGGCCACACACTATCTACGTCAGTGTTTCCCAAAGTGGGCGGTACAGCCCGCCTGGGAGCAGTGCTTTGATATCGGGGGGCGGTAATGCAAAAAGGAGCGAGGATTCTATTTCAATAAATTGAAAATGTTTATGCAATATAATTTCAAATTTTAACTGAAAACACGACATGTGAACTTCTAGGAAACGGTTTCTTAAAATTATTTGTTTTGATAATTCATTTTTATGTTAAAAGTATATTCACACCTAAGTTTCTTTTATTGTGTATTAATTCTTTTGCATAAATATGGTATGAAACAATACATCTATTGGATTCTAAATAAATATTCGGTTAGTAATTATTTTAATTTAATTATTAAAATGTTACTCAGTCTAGGAATCTGATTGTTATTCAAGGGTGTTGAGTTATAGGTTTATGGACCCAAGGGGGCGGTCACTCGAAAAAGTTTGGGAAACACTGGTCTACGTGCTTGGGCCTCTGATTCACATAAAACACAAAGAAACATGTTTAACACAAGTTTTCAAAATTTGTGTTACACTAAACTGCCCACACTACTAGTTGTCTTTCATTATAGTTGGAGTCAAATTAATCTATTGGTGTCAAATACATTCAAAATTAAAACTAGTATATTAGTCATTTATTAGAACTAGTATAAAAGGTCATTTATTAGTAGAAATAGCTGAATACATAAATAGACTGTAACATATAAGTATACAGCGATAAGATTTCGATTAATACTACTTTGATCAATTATTGACTGTTTCGATATTTTAAAACCCTACAGCCAGACTTGGTTGCCCTTCAAAGAGCCATTAGCTGACTCGATACAAACAAGAATTCATTGATTACTGGGACAGTTATAAGGAAGGGTTCTGAAGCATTCTGCATGAGAAATTCATCCAACCAGCCAGGCAGGTTGCCAAGAGACTTCATCACTGCCTCAGTGGACAGGAAACCTTTCAAGCCACTAATGGCCACTTACGTGTCCCTACTTACCAGCTGAGAAAAAAAAAATCAAATCTATACATCTAATAAAACAAACCCTGTTAACTTTACGACTTTGTTTACTAAAGTCCCAACCTCAAAAATAAATTTATTTTTTTTTCCTTTTAATTAAACTTTTAACAACTAAAATTGTATTTTTCATTTAAATTGACTTCAGTTTTTAAGTAAGGTGATCAGATGAAGAAATAGGCTTCCTACAATCTAAATCCCACAATAATGAAGTTAGTCGATAAGTTTAATCCCCTTAGTAACGACTGCAGCGTTCCCCCAGAGAATATTTTGCCAATTTCCTTTACTCCTCCCCTCATTAATACGTTTACGTCTACAGATGAACCTTTTCGAAAGCAATTCTTAAACAGATCCCGTTCATAATTTTTATAATGGTGTATACTGGTGGTTTTCTTATTCCCTTCTCACAAAAAATGACTAACTAAATTGATAATTCATTTATGATATAAAACATCATGCAGCTTTTTCAATATGAGCAAATTAATATCTTTAGGAGAAATTTAATAAGGCATAAACAGGGCTATTTTTTTTATTGTTTAAATCGATCCCCTAGCGGGTGATAATGTCAGCCGTTCACCGGCTTTTTGTTTGATCGGTGATTCTTCAGAGTCTACGTTGTGAGTCCTAAATGTTGCCTGACTCAAGTATATTGCGAGTAGGGATCTTAAAGGTGTATATGACTTCGTACAGGCTTGGGACGGACGGCTTAACGTCCTCTCCGAGGGACGACGCACTTAGATTTATTCACGTGGGAGGTGAATAAATCTAAGTAGTTCGTCCCTCAGAGAGGACGTTAAACTGTCAGCCCCCCGAGCCTGTACAATGTTAGGTACTCGATTTTAAAGATCCCTACTCGAAATGAACTTGAGTTAGGAAAAATTTAGGACTCCCAATATAGAATCTGTAGAATCACCGATCAAACAAAAAGACGGTAAACAGCTGACGTTATCACCCGTTAGACGTAAGGTTTAAACAATAAATAATAAAAAAATAATAAGTGTTCGTGTTCTCGTTCTTTATGTGTTTTTTTCAGTTTTATATAAATATATAATCGAATGTTTTCCTTATCTCGACCACATATATTTAACGCTATTTTTCTTTTTTATCGAGGTTTGGTCTAGCTTCAATAATACAACACCTTTAAGACTTTTCGTCTTAAGAATTTTCGTCAATATTTGTAGACATCTTTAGAGCTTGGTATTTTTCTATTGTAAGGAAGCAACAACGTAACGGTTTGTGTAACACTAACTGATTTGAACACAAACCGTTACGTTGTTGCTTCCTTACAATAGAAAAATACCAAGCCCAGAAGATGTCTACAAATATAGACGAAACGTCGGCTTAAAGGCGTTGTATTATTGAAGCTTGATTAAACCTCGATAAAAAAGAACAATAGCGTATAAATATATATATACATATAACGGTCCGTTTGTTTTCCATTTAAAGTGTTTATAAATATATACGAGTATATAAACATTAAACGGCTCAACAGGACTACTAGATCACAAGGGAAAGAGAAAAACAGATAAAAACACACACAAAAAAGACTCACAACGATATTTCGACATTCGTCGTCATCAGGCAGAAGTAGTCCCTTTGAGTAGCTGAAGCCAACTAACTAGTTGGGACTACTTCTGCTCGATGATGACGAATGTCGAAATATCGTTGTGAGTCTTTTTTGTGTGTGTTTTTATCTGTTTTTCTCTTTCCTTTGTGAACTCTATATATATGTAAACAATCCTTAGTCTTAAGGTTAAAGTTACATTCAAGTGAAATGGAAGCAACATGGCAGGTACATTTCGTTCTGAGACGCATAGAATTCAGAAGTCATATAGATAACTATATATTGATATGTTCAATATATTACAGAAGTTGGCTAAATAATGCTAGTATCAAAGGCAATGAGTTATAAGCATTGCCAGAGCTTTGCAGCCTTCTTATCCACTGGAGTAATCAAAGGAGGTTGGCTAAGGTGGACGATAGTCATTTTAAGTTCAAATAGGACTTGTTCAAAACGTGCTGCGGGTGCGTGTCTGTCCTAGTATCAGAGGTATCGATTTCGTCTTGTTAGCACTCCCGACATACAGTCAAACCCATCACTAAAGCCCATGTCAATTGACAATCAAACCAAACATTTGACTCCCAAACACCACGGAATTAGTAATCAAATATTATTTATTCTATTTTGTTTTAACTTACACATTTTGATTGTCTATACTTGCGAGTGCAATCTTATTTTTTACTTAAATTATTTATTCTAACCTGGTTCTCAATAGATCAAACTAGAGTGTAACTGTTAATTCAAGCCGGACAGTTAACCTACAGTAAACTTCTAATGCAATAGCTAGCTTTTCCATGTTTAAAACTTCAAACTTCAGTCAGTTCCTTTTTTTGTTTGGAATATCTACCTTTGTAATACATTATACGTCACATCCTGTTTATGTTGTATTATTTCTTATATTGACTCTGAATACTTCTTCAGATATTAAATAAAGTTTTTTTTTTAGGAAAAAAAAACACCTTGTTGATTTTAAAAGTTTGATCTCAACTTTGTAAATTATGTTAAATTTAGTTTCTATTGATGATACATTAAACGCTGTATTTGTATTTTGACATCTGAAATAAAGTCGAGAAAATACAAAAGCGAAGGAGTCAAGCACACCAACTAATGACAATCGGAAACTAACAGTATGGTTAGTCATGTACATAACATTGCCAGATGAAGGAGACGGCCGTACAAAGATAGGAAAAGAATTCAAAGTAAACGAAACACAAACAAATACAAACAACGACTTACAAAATAACAAATACAGTAATAAAATAATGAAAATTAAACGAAAGAAAAATTAAAATAAATTAATAGGAAAAAAAAACTGAAAAAATAAAGTAATTATCAAACATAAAGCATGTTTTCTTAAAAAAAAAAAAAACGTTGTATATAGCTTTAAAGTGAATAGTGTATGTTGGACATACACTATTTGCGGTAATTTTAAATGGAGATCGCCGCAGTTGCCGGGAGAAGTCGCCTGCTTGTGGGGCAAAAACCTGACTCCCACAAGGACGACATTCCCCGCTTTCTGACTCACAGTCTCGTCTTTTTTACCTTTTCTATAAATAATAACCGTTCAATCTTGCATATAATATAGACATATAGCTTATAAAGTACAACTTATACAGTGCAAACACGTATTTTGTAAATTTTCTTAGCAATCCTTCCTTAAGAGATACATTTTAGAGAACAGCACTAAACATGTCTCATCCCTGTTTATTAACAAGCTTCCTTTTCATATACAACACTCTCGTTATTTCGTTTACACAACAAAGTATATTTCCTATATTAAATGTTTCCAACGATTAACATCCATCTTCAGGGCGTGACTAACATCTTGTGTGAATTTACTTGTTTATATAAGCAAAGTGACAACAGTTGGGGTTCTTTTCCTTAAGTTTGTTTATTAAGCTGTTCATTAATCTGTAGGGTGAGTGGTCATAACTGATTACTTGGCTTGGATACCGACTGTAATATGGATTCCATTTTTCAATAAGTGTCTTTTAAAATGTTCAGTTAGTGGTTACTCTCTGTTTTAATGACTTTTGTATTGTGTCCAGCACATCTCAGGTAAATATCATGTTTTTTTTAGTTTGACTGAAACTAAACTAACTTTGAAGGGTTCTTCTCCAAAGCTAAAAGGGCTCACTTTTGATGGTACTAAAAGTATTTTAAAAAAAAAAATAAATAAAAACGAAATAAATAATAGAAACAGAATTTCAAATAAGTTTACAAGAATTACTTATGACCGGAAAGAATTACTTAGTATTTAAACAAAGGTAATGATTTTTTCGTCTCTTTTTAATAAATACCTTTAAATTAAATTTCTTTTGACCAATATTTCTTTCAATATACACAATAATACTACTTCAAACATTTTTTATCTATTAAACTAGTTGTTTTAGGTAGTAATATTCTCAAATAAATAGGATTCAAAAAAGAACTCAGAGTCTCTTAAGGTATTTTAAATTGAAATGGAAAAAGTATATAGACATTTTAATTCAACAAGTATACTTGAGGACTGTCATAATAGAACATCATTCAATATAGTTTTCAGTCAAAAGTTTGTTTTTCCAGTCTTTGGAGGACAAAATAAATTTTACAAGTCATAGCTATTTAAAAACGGAAGCCACATTTAAACATTCAGATTGAAAATATCATAACAAGGACAAGCACAACCCTCGCAGGTAGTCAGTCACTCAACAGGATTAACAAACAACTTATCTTGAACTTAACAAAAACAACCCCCCAAATGCCCTCACTTTGCTTATATAAATGATAAAATTAACCCCAGATGTTAATCAAGTCCTGAAGATGAATGCTGATCAGTCGAATCAGGCCGATTGACGACTATAAATAGTATGCTCTACTGTATAGACCAGGAGTCGGCACCTGTGGCTCTTTCTAAAGAAACCTCGGTGTTTTAGTTCTAAATTGGATGATCTTTATACGATCTTGAAATATTAAAATAAAAGCATATTTTATTGTTTTTTGTAGCTCAAAATAAACGTCATACTCGCGAAAGCCGGTATTCCCGCCCGAACACCATCTCAGCCTTCAACCCCAACAAGGCCAGATACGGAGAAATGTAAGAAAAGAAAAATATCGGAGGAAAATAGATCGTTCAATGAAGCTTGGGCAGATTCATTTGCTTTCACCTCTAACGGGTGTAGCACTTAGTACTCTCTGTAACACTTTGTGGATGTCATAAGCAACACTTTATAGCCCATCTTTAAAAGAGTAGTCAAAGCACTAATAAGTGTATGTTATTTTTTATGCGTTTTCCCCCATTTTAGATGTCAAAAAGGATTTTCGGCTCTAAGTGGGTTTTTTTTTTTTTTTTTTGGAAACCTGGTCCAAATGGTTCTTTTGGTGTTAAAGGTTGCCGATCACTGGTATAGACGAAATACCCAGAGTGTTATTCAGGAAAAAAAGAGAAATTTGTTAAGAAACAGGTATATGCTAAGTTTGTTGCCATTTTCAATATCTATATTTTTAAGTATACCATACTATTTCATTTGAACATACCAACATATATTATATTTTTGCATACATATATTATTAATAATTTAATATTTCGGGATACCTAACCTCTAGTCTAATCAAGATTTGCTTAATCAGAAAGCTATCCATAATGGAATTGTCAGTGTCACTTTGTAATAATAAAACAACCATAACTTATACCATTTCCCGGTAATGGAGATCTCCTTCATCTCGCTTCAAATTTCCTCCTTCAAATTCTCGCTGCAAATCTCCTTCTAAACGCTTGCTATGCTCGATATTTTGAACAACACTTCGTCATCAGGAGAAGAGCAGAAGGAAGAAAGATAAAGCAAAAATATATATACAGTCTCATCAATGATCAAACCACAATAAGAAATGGGAAAACAAGACTAAGAAGGTTGGGTTTTTGACTCTGACGAAGACCGCTTGTTACGGTTGAAAGATCTTAGTCTTGTTTTCCCATTTCTTATTGTGGTTTGATCATTGATTGTTATTTCACGTGTTTATGTGAAAGCTTTTTATACAGTCTAATATATCTAAGTTGAGGGAGCTTTCAAAGAATAATAAACTACTTCTTAGAATCATAGAAACAAAGAAGAAAACCAAAGCAAACTAAAACAAGGTAAAAGAAATAATATTACAATAAATAAAAGTGTTAACAGAAAAAGAAATATGTAAGAAACTAAACTAAAAAGTTCAAAAGGACATAAATAAGAAATAACAGACAGGGAATAAATAAAAAACGAAAAGAGGAAGCACTGGTACTTTTCTTTGCGGGGGAGAGGGGGGGCTCCGCATGACGAAATGTGTCAACTGTAAAAATAGCTCAGGACATGGAACACATAAAAACAGCACGGCAATAAATATTTCTAAACAGAGTCAGTTCGAGCACTCTTCGACTATCCTTCTACGATCGCCTACCCAAGAAATAATTATTAGTCTTCGGTCTTTTTATGTTATGTGCTCTGCATTATTCCTTTTAATCACTACTTTTAGTGATTTTAAAAAACCTGGTTTGACTTTTACAAACCCAAATAAAATAACAATGTAAAATTAAATAAACCAATGATCATCAAGGAGGAAAAGAGAAACCAAACGAACCCTTGAAGTAAAGGTTGGAGACAGTATTGTCAGCGCACACGTGTCCGGATAAAGAGGACGTCATTCGCTCTCCGGGCACGCATGTGACAACACTCTTGGTCCTTTGGTCTCTCTATCTTTGCCCTCCTAAATTACAGAGAACTCAAAATAGTGACTTAGTCAGCCACCTTCTCTATGGGTTTCATTCAGCTGTTTTTCTCATTAGTTGATTTCATGTAAAGTTTGATTATTGTTAATTCTGAAATAACACTAAGACCTTTCGACCTATTAGCATTCTTCGTCAAAGGCACAAGTTCAACTTAATAAAGTGAAAGGTCTCAAAGCAATTTTTTCCCTGTTTATCTTTTTCCTTGTGGTTTGGACTTCATATATACAAAACTTTGAGAAACACCAATTTAAAACAGATATTAGGACTCACATTCACTATTTCGACCCTTTTAACGAACGTCCTCAGGAAAGAAAATAGAGAGGCGGGAAGACGAAACCGACAGGACAGCTTCATAAATGTATGCAGTCTCTTTTTCACTCACTCTCTCTCTCTCTCTCTCTCTCTCTCTCTCTCTCTCTCTCTCTCTCTCTCTCTCTCTATATATATATATATATATATATATATATATATATATAAATTAATAATCAACAATAACTCTTGATATAATATGTCAATTAAATACCACAATAAACAAATATATTTAATATTTATATATTTATTTAGATTATATATTTAATAAATTAAATATAAATTAAAAATAAATAATAGAATATTAATAATATTAATTTAAAATAATTAAATAACAATTTTAAATAATTTATAATATTAAATAAATTAATTTAATAAATTAAATATTAAATATTTATATATTTAGCATTTCAATTAATATATATTTGTTTATTGTGGTATTTAATTATATATATATATATATATATATATATAATATATATATATATATATATATATATATATAGAAACCAAAGTTGGTTGATACCTATTTCTTAAGAAGCTTCTCAATTTTCCTGAATAACATTTTCGTTATTTCGTCAAGAGGTTTTGAATAATCAACATTTAACTTCAATAAAACTTAAAATATTCAATTTTTTTTATATCTATCGAAGTACTAATAGCTGTGTTCAAAGTGAATTTCATAGGAATTCAAACCATTCGCCACGCCACGGTAACTATATTAGTAACTTGCTTCTAAAAGGATTATTTAGGTTGGAAATTTCATATTGGGGTTAAAGCAAAAGACTTTAGTTGCCCAACAAAGTAACACAATTAGCAATATATATGACAATGTTCTATAGGCAGGCCATCGTCCTGGTGATAAACTTTGAAAAGATATAGAAAGTACTAAGCATTCCTTAATAAGCAATTCCATGACTTTTTAAATAAAAAAAAACTATGATATACGAACAGGAACAGAATTTGTTAGAAATATAAAATACAACCAAACTAAATGAAGCAATTAAAATGGAGAAACAAATGAAGAGACTTAAAGAAGCAGGCTACAATGACAATGTGATGACAATGGGTTGACAACAAGAAGGGATGAGTGATGATTGAAGTGAAAAGCAGCCCAATAGAAAGCAATGCCAGTGACAATTGGCAGGGCGGCTGGATATCAAGGCTGCTGTGTGGTTAATATGTTAAGAGCCGAGAGGCGGGAAGCAGGCAGGTGGCGGGGTCACCCCAGTCACCTGCTTAATATAGCATGCTAAACACCTTAAATATAGATTATGTAACCTCTTTGGAGCATCCAGCGAAAGCCAATGCCATCTACTTTGCGCCCATGTCTCGTCTTCAGGCCGACCGTGCGTCCACTTACAAACCCAACGTCTTTCTAGAATCACTTATACAAATGTCAACCAAGTGTCTCGTCTTCAGGCCGACCGTGCGTCCACTTACAAACCCAACGTCTTTCTAGAATCCCTTATACAAATGTCAACCAAGTGTCTCGTCTTCAGGCCGACCGTGCGTCCACTTACAAACCCAACGTCTTTCTAGAATCCCTTATACAAATGTCAACCAAGTGTCTCGTCTTCAGGCCGACCGTGCGTCCACTTACAAACCCAACGTCTTTCTACAATCCCTTATACAAATGTCAACCAAGTGTCTCGTCTTCAGGCCGACCGTGCGTCCACTTACAAACCCAACGTCTTTCTACAATCCCTTATACAAATGTCAACCAAGTGTCTCGTCTTCAGGCCGACCGTGCGTCCACTTACAAACCCAACGTCTTTCTACAATCCCTTATACAAATGTCAACCAAGTGTCTCGTCTTCAGGCCGACCGTGCGTCCACTTACAAACCCAACGTCTTTCTAGAATCCCTTATACAAATGTCAACCAAGTGTCTCGTCTTCAGGCCGACCGTGCGTCCACTTACAAACCCAACGTCTTTCTACAATCCCTTATACAAATGTCAACCAAGTGTCTCGTCTTCAGGCCGACCGTGCGTCCACTTACAAACCCAACGTCTTTCTACAATCCCTTATACAAATGTCAACCAAGTGTCTCGTCTTCAGGCCGACCGTGCGTCCACTTACAAACCCAACGTCTTTCTAGAATCCCTTATACAAATGTCAACCAAGTGTCTCGTCTTCAGGCCGACCGTGCGTCCACTTACAAACCCAACGTCTTTCTACAATCCCTTATACAAATGTCAACCAAGTGTCTCATCTTCAGGCCGACCGTGCGTCCACTTACAAACCCAACGTCTTTCTACAATCCCTTATACAAATGTCAACCAAGTGTCTCGTCTTCAGGCCGACCGTGCGTCCACTTACAAACCCAACGTCTTTCTACAATCCCTTATACAAATGTCAACCAAGTGTCTCGTCTTCAGGCCGACCGTGCGTCCACTTACAAACCCAACGTCTTTCTACAATCCCTTATACAAATGTCAACCAAGTGTCTCGTCTTCAGGCCGACCGTGCGTCCACTTACAAACCCAACGTCTTTCTAGAATCCCTTATACAAATGTAACCAAGTGTATTTGGTTACCAAGTGTCTCGTCTTCAGGCCGACCGTGCGTCCACTTACAAACCCAACGTCTTTCTAGAATCCCTTATACAAATGTAACCAAGTGTATTTGGTTACCAAGTGTCTCGTCTTCAGGCCGACCGTGCGTCCACTTACAAACCCAACGTCTTTCTAGAATCCCTTATACAAATGTAACCAAGTGTATTTGGTTACCAAGTGTCTCGTCTTCAGGCCGACCGTGCGTCCACTTACAAACCCAACGTCTTTCTAGAATCCCTTATACAAATGTAACCAAGTGTATTTGGTTACCAAGTGTCTCGTCTTCAGGCCGACCGTGCGTCCACTTACAAACCCAACGTCTTTCTTGAATCCCTTATACAAATGTCAACCAAGTTTTACAGTGTGTCGTATGCTGCAAGTGCACCTGCATTTCACTACAAAATTTGCCAAAGAAAACTGAAATTTGGATATCCATAGTGTAATATACAAGATTATCCCAATATTTATAAATAAAAAACAACTGAATTAATTTATGGCTAGATATTGACAGGCTAATTGCCAAACATCATAAATATAAGTATCATACTTATATGTTGCCTTTCAAAAGAGTATTCATTCTAATATGAATAAATAATAAAATAAATATTGAGGGGGGGGGGGGGTAGCTCAGTGGTTAATGCGTTCGCCTCTGAACTGGTGGGACCGTGGTTCGATACCCACTATAGCCTTCGATTTATTAACCTGAGGAGGTGAATGAATCTGAGCAAGTCGTCCCTCGGAGAGGGCGTCAAGCCGTCGGTTCCAAGCCTATACGACGTCAGGTACTAGTTAAACAACCCCACTCTAAATACACTTGAGTTAGACCAAATTTATGACTCCCAATGTAGAATCAATCTCTATTGTGTGGTATCACAAAGAGCCCAATATTCGGTCAATGTGTTTCCCTGTGGGATTGCCCTCTGCAACCTACAGTGTTTCCCTACTACTACCACTAATAAAATAAATATGAATAAAGAAACCGATTGAATAATAAGTTTCAGATTTTCATTCAAGTGTCAATTAAATTTTCATTCTTTAGACATTCTAATGAATAATGAATTCTACTATGATTCGCGTTTACTAAGTTAAAATATTCATTCAGTAATACTCACAAGCTGGGATACATAGAACTAAATAGAGGACCCAAGGTAGTCCGCGGGTAAATCAGTTGCGAACCCCTGACTTGTGGTTAGCGTGTTTGGGTTAGTGCGAAGGCTCAAGATGCTTATCTGATCATGACGCAGGGAGATGGAAAAGCTTGTTGCATGCCATCCTTCTGAGAGGACTAAAGACCATGGGGCACAAGTCAAGACTGTCCCAGTCTATGCAACCCCGAGAAAAAAAAAACCCTACCAAAAGCAATTTCTAGGCTCTAAAACATTTTCTTCAATACTGACAATAATGAATTCATTAAAAAAAAAGTTGAATATGAATAAGGCCATGAAAAGCAATTCTCGGTAAAAATTAAGATGAAAACAATTCCTGCAACATTTCTAGTCGACTTCCATTACTTCTAAACCTGTTCCATAAGTGAAGAAGAGCCAAGCTGAAGAGTGGCCAGTAACTGAAGGCCGTTAGAGGCACATGGTTATCCGTAACACGTGGCTCCGACGGCCTTCGCTGCAAGAGCCTGCCTGTTATTATCCTTGTGACAGCAGCTGTCAACATAGGGAAGCGAGTTTATTTAGTCAGGGAGGTTTTACTCTGATACATTTATTACATGATGAATCTTCAACACATGCAACAAAGGTCGTCGCATACCTTTGCTGCAAAAGCGCTTATCTGGTATTTTTAATATTTTTGTTTGTTTTTGAACGTATATGCATATGAAATATAACAAACGATTACAAGAAAAGAACACGTGGAACAACATACAACTCACTTCATTATTTCGACTTGTCACCATCAGGAGAAGAAGAAGAATTCTGCTCGGCTGAACGAACAGGAACGAAACACGCAAAGTATACATTGCCAACTATGCTTTATAGCCACATAGCCATTGTCATATGCCAATGTGGGTTAGCAATACTACGTATCACTAAGTCGTTCGCGCTGATTGGATAGTTCTGCTCGGCTGAACAAACAGTAACGAAAGACGCAAAGTATACGGCTTAATAGTATTGCCAACTATGCTTTATAGCCACATAGCCATTGTCATATGCCAATGTGGGTTAGCAATACTACGTATCACTAAGCCGTTCGCGCTGAGTGGTTAGTTGCTGTTTGCCAGCCGAGCAGAACTCTTCTTCTCCTTCTCCTGATAATGATGAGGTCAAAATATTGAAGTAAGTTGTGTTGTTTCTACGTGTTCTTTTCTTGAATCGCTTGATATGTCGGCCTAATGGACTGTTTCATATGAAATATAAGCTACAGTAGAATCGTATATTTGGTTCATCTTTTAACAATTTTTTTATATTTATACTTGAAAAAGAGTACGGAAAACCAGTTTCCCCAGGGTACACACAATCAGTTATTAACATACCTGATAGACCCAATAAACTGTACTATTATTGTACACACCAGCAAGTTACTTAATAACAAGTTAAATTAATTGTAAATATCTTAATTTAGCACTCAGGGCTCAAGACTGAAGTCATTCACTTTATCTTTGCCGGTAAAGAACTATTATTGCTAAAGTGCTTAAGAAGGGATTTACCTAAAAGGTTCTTGTTGCTAATTGGAATTCAATAAAGCGTTTCATCCAGTTAGTTTGCGCTTCCATCTGATCAAGTCCGTTGTAGCCTAAGCGAATAAAATCAGTCTAGACTTTTATTCCTTTCAATTCATACAGTCAGGATTCTGGCTTTTAATGTAGGTCGCGATGTTTTTAATGCGGAAAATGAAAAATCTTATGCTTATGGTGCTAAATCCAATCAGTTTGTTGAAGGTAAGAACTCTGCTCTAACAAACTTGAATAAGACAAAACTGATTTTTACTCCCAGTGTGGAATCAATCAAATACTGTGACTCACATATCACTAAAACGTATGCCACATTCATCAGCAGTAGATATCAGCAAAAACTGATAAACGTGAGATTTTTGGGAAGAAATAAACCACGACAGTAATAGGGTCACAAGGCGATGACGAAAAGAACGGAAGGACCTAATCAATGGCACCCAGTTAGACGTCAATCTCCGATAAAAATTATCAATAAGAAATCACTAATACGAATGTCGAACTGAAGAACAGCACGGCTTGTCTTAAGATCAACGATGAATAAAGATTGATATCTAATTCTGGGTTCACCTCACGAGACCTTCCTTCAAGTATATATACACCGAAGTTAACTACTTCATCTAACTAGGTCAACAGTCCATTTCATTCTAGACTAAATCAATGGATTTTTATCATACTCGTAAATGATATAGGATTCTACCAACATTACATTAACTGAGTATTAATTAGCCTTTAATACGACGTCTGCTACAGTTAAGTTAAAACAGACTTATCTGGCAGAGTTCAAAGCATTGACCTGGTAAATTACGAAACAGACAACACGTACATTTAAAGAATAGCCGACGTAATCTGATGCCTTATCAGCGATTGTTAATTACTTTGCTAATGTGTTTTGTTTATCATTTGAGATAGTTTATAAAAACGTGACATTTATACAACAGCAAACTTAATAATAAAGAAGCTATCAATATTTCTTAAAATAGATATTATTTAACTTTCCTGGTGAACTGAAATGATAGTAAATGCTAGACTCATAGCTAAATTGCAAAATCAACCATATAAAGATAAGTTTCGTTCTAAGAATAAAAAACCTGAAATTGAAGAACTTTGCCGCACCATGTCAACTAACTGCAGCTACAATCATTCTCTTAAATCAAATGGATTTATTTTTTCATTTTTTTACATGATGGATGGTAATGTAATTTGCTAATTAATCACCTTAATATATGAACATTTCAGTGAATAATTGATTAATATTCTTATTTTTAAAAGAAATGTCCTTGTAATAAATACTTTCACTTCCAAAGATGTTAATAATATTAAAGTAAAAAAAAAAAAGACGCAAACGACTATAGGAGGAACTTAATGGTTGTTCTTTTATACTGGTATATTCCTTCTTTCAATATGCCAAAATTCATTAAACTTTGTATGCAATGCGCACAGAAGGAAAATATCAAGTCCTTAGAACTGCCGGAGGAGTGGGGAAAAACTCTTGCTTAGTTAGAAAGTACGATTTCCCATGATGTAATACAACCCTAAAATAATAGAACATAGTCGCAAGTAAGGGCTACATCGGTCAAATTTCACTGCGATATCTGAAACGGCGAGACTTGTAAAGTGATAGCAAAATGTCTGATAAGTACTCACTCAGTGGTCTTAAAAACATCAAAAGTAGAATAGTGTAACTCAAAACATGTAAATAAGTGCAAATGTCAAAATGTTTTTTTCCTTGACATTACTATACTTATAGTAAAAGAGAAGAAAAAAAAGTACGTAAGTTTGAGTAACAGAAAATTTAGTTTCACTAAAAGGGAGCGGAGAGGCGAATCATAGGAAATTCCTGCTCCGTCACCCCACTTCTGTTAGCTAGCCCCTTATCCTATCTACTAAATAACTAATATTCGAGTAGACCTGCATTGTGCACTAGCAATAGGCGGTACTCTATACAGCAAATCAAATAAAAACACGTTTATAACTATAAATTTGCGTAGACCGAGGGAGGGAGGAGGAGAGTTTAGGTTAGGTTAGGTTGCAGTGGCTGTCAACCAGAAGGGAACACAAATGGCCCTCTGTGATACAACACAAAGAACACTGATTCTACATTGCGAGTTCTAAATTTTGCCTAACTCAAGTGTATTTAGAGTAAGAATCTTTAACGAGTGCCTGACAACATACAGGCTCGGGACCGACGGCTTAACATCCTCTCGAAAGGACTTCCAAAGTGAATAAATGGAGGGCTATAATGAGTATTGAACCCCGGATCTACCAGTTGCACGTTGCCACTGAACTAACCCCCCCCCCCCCCCCCCCCCCCCCCCCCCCCCCCCCGAGGAGAAGAGTTTAGAAGACTTGTACAGTTCCAAATCGTTGCCAAATCGTTCCAAAACCTTGCCTTAGGACAGCAGCTCAGTCAGTATCGAATAATACTACGTGCAGGGATACTGGGCTCCATTAGTCACTTCTAGTATAATGTGGAGAAGAATAACATAACAGCTCTTATAGAGACTTCTAAATTGATAAATCAAAAAGCAAGTCCCTGCATATCCGTTCTCACTACATGAATGGCTAAATGACATCAACTTTTTGTAAAATTTCCAAATCAAGTTTCGAAATAATAAAAAAAATTACGAAAGAATAATTGACACATAATTTCAAGAAGTGTTAGTCAATATATAATACTTGTTTGATACATTATTATGCATCACTTTTAACGGCACCCTACTCCCTGTGTGTACGCTACTAGTCAATTAAAAAGATAACGCCAGTAATATCTCTAGTGTTTAAAGGTTAAAAGCGATAAAAGATCTAAATATATCCAAATATTTTACAAACAGGTGACTTTAAAGAATATCTGGAAATATATTTTCGACTAGAAATTTGATTGCCTACAACTTTTATATCCAAATAGTTTTGCTCATTGACGCCATCTAAATTGCTCAAAATCTTGAAAAATATGTAAAACTTCGTTTAATAGGTAAACCAAGATATTCTATTCCAGATGTTTTCAAAATAAGTTCCATAGAACTCCAGGTTCCAAAAAAAAATAAGAATATAATTTATTTGTCTAAATCCACTGTTGAAAGCAGTGTTCCTCAACCTATAGAGTTACATTGCCTACCTGGGTGATTACGAATTTCTCATACATTCAAACAAAAAGATTTATATTTTTACTATGGAAAAACTACAAAATGATTTGTAATTTTGGCAAATCCAAATTATATAAGATAATTATAATTATTTCAAACTCCTTAACTTTTGGTAAAACGATATAGCTTTAACTTTTTATATTTTACAAAAATGTAATAATAATAATGTAAACGTAAAAATAATGTAAAGATAAGAAGCTAATAATACTGAAGTTTATTAAGTAACGTAGGAGTATGTATATAAGGTGAAAGTAATATCTTGGACTAAAGAAATTGAAGGGCCGCAGTTACAAGGAAGCATAAATGGAAAACAGATTGAGAAACCTTAGGGCGATTGGAGTATCCAGTCAGTTTAGGGTATTTATTTGGATAAATTTAAACAAAACCACGTTTTTAAGTTTCAACTAATTTCAAATCACTTAGGAGGAATGAAGAATAAATTAGTATTTCAAATCACGGTTTCAATCATTATATCCGTTAGCAGTACAACAGGGAGACGTAAATTCCAAGTTTAAAGGAAAATGCTAAAAATGAGGACATTTTGACAAACTTTGTTTGCCAAAGCACAAATTATATTTGTGTGAAAGAGTAACGTTTAAGCCACAGTAAGAAAATCAGAAACATGACTGTGAACTTTAAACCAAAAACAACTAGTATTCGTCAGAGTCTTACTCAAATTTAAAAACAAGTGAAATAGGACATCTGGTGTGGTACTGAGAGAAGATGGTATTTCAAAGGGTGTGAACAGCAAAGAAAGGGAACAAGAAAGCTGAGCAAGGTCGTTAATACTCACTATTAACGAAAGCAACAGCCTCTTCTCTTCTCAACTCCTTTGTTTACTCTAACTTGCCGAGTCTTTTGTTTTATTTCTTTGCTACTTGCACCCTTTAAAATACTTCTCCTCCAACACTTCTCAATACCTCACCAAATGTCATATTTCACTTGTTTCAGTTTGAGTAACTCTGACGAAGACCAGTTGTTTTTTTTTCAAAGATCTTGGTCGAATTTCTAATTTTCTTACTGTGATTTTTAACGTTGATTTTTATTCATTAATTACTTCAAGTATAATTTTGAGAAGAATAACATAATAGCTCATATAGCTCATACTGTTCAAAAATTCAAAAATCAAAAAGCAAGTGCCTGCATATCCGTTCTCACTACATGAATGGCTAAATGACATTAACTTTTTGCAAAATTTCCAAATCAAGTTTCGAAATAATAAAAAAAATTACGAAAGAATAATTGACACATAATTTCAAGAAGTGTTAGTCAATATATAATACTTGTTTGATACATTATTATTCATCACTTTTAACTGACCCTACTCACTGTGTCTGTATTTACCTACTCCCTACTTCACATATTTACTATGAAATCTTATTAGTGCATGAAGGATGAAGAGCTTCCTTCATATAAATATAATTATATGTATATATATTTAAATAAAATAAATTCAAAACGAAGGAAACACACAGAAAGACGCAGACATAACTCACATCGATATTTCGACCATCGTCGTCATCAGAGGGTGTGAAGAGCGAAGAGTCCCGCAGGAAGACAGGGCGGCGACTCATTTTATTTTATTTAAAAAAGTCCGCTGGACAGTTTCTTTTAATTGTGTATATATATTTATATATACATGAAAGTACAGAAATATCCTCTCACTGATGGCTATGTTATATATTATTAAAAACAATTTCCGAAGTTCCTTTCCTATCAGAAGCATGCACACAAGAATTGTGAATTGAAGGTTTCACAAATAGAGAAATATAACCCAAGAGATAAATAAGCCCGGAAGTTAAAAACAAAAACGTATGAGTAAGAAAAGTGTATCCAAGGCAGAGAGAACTAGGTCATGGGAAATGTCGTTCTCGACACGTAAGATGAGCTGGCCACCGGTCGCCACCCGGGGACCGGAGACCACTAATGGTCCGCAAACAATACGACAGTCCGAGGGAAATTTCTATCGACTTAAATTAAGGATAAGTCATTGTTTTAGTTTTTATGAACAAACTTAAAAGTGCTTTAGACTAGTCTTTCTCAGGCCTAATATAAAAATGACATTCGCAATGTCGTGTAATAATAGAATCTTATTATTTTACCGTACAAGGCAATATACGTAGCATTAAAAAAATAAAAACTGCCCTTGAAATAATGGATAACCTGTTGTAATTACTGAATTTTTTCACTTTTTCTTAGAAATTCACTTTCCCACTTTTTCGAATTTCTTAGAAATCTTTATCAAAATCCAATCCAACATAATTTTTGTTTTAAAGTTTAATACAAGAAATTTGGAGATCATTAGAAGACAGGATTAAAATATTCAAGTAAGATAGGATTATAAAATGTTTAAAATTAATAAAATCCAATACCGAACACCCATGTATTTTATAATGCTCTTGGTTGCCTTGCGAATGTCACACAATAAATCTATGTATATGACTCTTCTACACATCCCAGTAATTCTTCCCTGCTTTTGAGTAATATTGAAGCATAAGAAAAGTACTTAGTCGTTCTTTATGTCAAAAGAACGAATGTCCTTTATACAAATTACTATTTCCGGTGATTGTAAAAACAGGAAATTAATGTATTAGATATTGTCTTAGCGGTTTTATTAGGTCTTATTATAAGACCACAGAATGACTGATATGGACCATATGGATATGGACTGATATGGACCGATATGGATATGGACTGATATGGACCTATATGGATAGATATGGACCTTTATGGATATGGACTGATATGGATACGGACTGATATGGACCGATATAGATATGGACCTTTATGGATATGGACTGATATGGACCGATATAGATATGGACTGATATGGACCTATATGGATATGGACTGATATGGATACGGACTGATATGGATATGGACCGATATAGATATGGAATGATATGGACCGATGTGGACTACGAAGGTTCACCGGTTATCGGCTTGTACCATAAAACCATCCTTGAGCCAATACAACGCTATCAATTCTAGGTGACTATAGAAAAAGCTTCCACATTGGCAATGTTTTATTATACAATCAACGCACTTCGAAAACATATTGTTGATCTACAAAATTTATCTAAAAGACAAATCATAACAGCTGACTAAATTGTTAGAAAGGAAACAGAAACAGAAAAAGGAAGTTTCAAACAGAGAGAAACGTTCTTGGTTATAGTGAGAAGTTAGAAACTAGAATGCGATATAACGAGTTTTCTATAATCCCCAAGTATAAGTAAATAGGGCATTGGAACTGACTGCACCACTACAGAACTCTGCGTAAAAACCGGCTTTGTAATGACCGAGCGACAACAAACGGTATCATTCGCAAGCAAGTCACTGATTATGAAACACTAGCAAATCAAAGAAACATGCCAGGCTTTGTTTAAAATTAGCATTTCATAGTAATCTTAATACTGTATCGTATAAACTAATTCACTCTCGATGTAAGTCACTAACTATGCCAGTTAAAGACTGATGCTTCTGAAAGAGTAACATCAATAACTCTATATAACGGTCATCCAACGAGATATCTTCAGGCAACGATTCTGAATCAATATAAAGATGGAAACACTGCTAAATTACACACAGCCTATATTACTAAAGTGATATAGGCTGTGTGTATATACTAGAATTCGATAGAATAAGATTTCTATAATCCTAATGTAGTGCAATCAGTTATTATGTGGTATTTACTCATTGTAGGGTAAAAATCTAATGAAATGGTCTCCACATATAAAACTTTTAATGATATAAACAACGCGTTTCGAACACGTAGTGTTCTTCCTCAGGCATTAACTAAGGATGAGTGCCTCTGAATAAGACTGAATTTCTATAATCCCCAAGTATGAGTAAATAAGAGTATAGGAACTGACTGCGTCACAATACTGTGTATATACAATACTTCAATGTTATCACTAAGTACCTCGACCTGCAGAAAACAACCTTACATTCATCAGAAAAGGGAGTAACATCGACATGAATCTAATTCATATTGAATAAACATATTCTGAGGTAAAATGGATAAACAAACAAAAGTCTCCACACACAAATGAAGTTTTATTCAAGTGCGTTTCGAACACTTTGCGTTCATCATCAGGAAGACAAGAATGTGGTGCTGAAGGGTTGGTCCAGTGAAAACAACCCAGAAGGCTTTTTTTTGTTTATCCATTATACCTCAGAAGGAGTAAATGCCACACAATTACGGATTGCACAACTAATGATGGAATAAACATATTTAAAAAAAAAAAACAATTTACTGGCTTCCCTACCTATTCCACATCAAGTATTGTATAATTGTAAACGATTGTTTGGTGACGCAATCTCAAAGAACTATGATTTAGTCTATGTAACAGTCAGTCTGATTCCCACAGGGGACTTTGATCTGTAAGAGTCACGGCTTTTTCTTTTATTTCCCCTGCTTATTGTAAAATTCTTGTATCTCTTAACAATGATATTGTTATATTACGTAATAATGATATTATTACAATCACTTGAGTGACTAGTTTTGACCTCAAGCATGTTCAATCAGTACATCTTGTGACCTGTTCACTGATCTTTCTTAAGTTAATGCAATAGGTAACACGTTCTCAAATTGTGCACCAGAAGATGAACCTATGCCATTCCACCAAATACAGTGGTCCCAAATACAAATTCAAATACACTGCTTATTAAAATTAATTGAGTGGGTAGACTATAATAAATATTATTATTATACAATTCTGATGTGAATCTAACTCCCACTGGTACAGGCACTGCTGACAGCACAAAACATGTACCACATAATTATAAACGCACTAAACACTGTGATGGTATGTCTGTGCTTTCTCTTCTATGGTAATCCATCATTCACTAATCACTGTACCTTCCATAACGCACACTTTGTCTTTGAAGTATCACCACGAAGTAAAAGGTTCAAAGCCATCTCTCCATCATTGTGAAAATGAAACTAATTAGAAATTAATATCTAGGTTCATTTAGTATCAGTGATTGGTTAATTATGATCGACCGAAGAGAAAGTACGCAAACACCAAAGAGTTTCATGCTCTTAGTGATTGCATGTTTTACGCTAGCAGCGTTTCAGTTTGAAATCAGGTTTTGATTGAACAAATAATGTCTACACTCAAATACATTTTAAACAAAATTTCCATTATAAATAAAAAACAAATTTTATAATTAGTTAAAGTATGCATAATTTGAAGGATACACTGCGGTTCTTAACAGCTTATGCATCATATATGTCTCGATTTGTTCTTCGAGCCATGAATATCCCTTCCTAATGAGGACAATAAATTGTATCATTATTCTTTCAAATAAACCCTTCATAATGTCTTATAAACATTTCTACAGTTCAATATAATATTTCTATACTAATAATTTAGTATTTATCCTTTCCCTTTTCATAATTAAATTCAAAATCCATTTCTCTGGTATTAGCGTAAATTCGCTATTTCTCTACATACTCAATTTCTAGCTTATTGAAAAATATTTCACAGAAAATATACCTGATAATAAATTATCCTTTCCTAATCCATCCATCATCGATTTCTAATACATCATTAGCTTATATATTTTACGGGTAACGGTAAATACTTTGAAATATAACCAGTTCAAAATCGAAGAGTAACACACAGGAAAAAGAACACACTTAAGAACTCAAATTTTCGGAAAATCCGTCTTCAGGAGGAAAGAGAAAGGGAGACCAAGCACATTGAAGA
Source organism: Hermatobates lingyangjiaoensis (assembly GCA_026182355.1). Taxonomy (NCBI): domain Eukaryota; kingdom Metazoa; phylum Arthropoda; class Insecta; order Hemiptera; family Hermatobatidae; genus Hermatobates; species Hermatobates lingyangjiaoensis. The sequence goes on along the minus strand of JAPFBL010000122.1, from coordinate 424,947 downwards.
CGCAACTACAAGTAACCCAATATAACTAAATATAAACCTAATTACCTTCATTCAATTATAGAAAAGAGTGAAAAGTAACTAGATTTTTAAATATATAGGAGACCAATAACAGCCGATACAATATATAATCTTCACCTACTATACTATACTAGTAAAATCAACATTACGATACATGTTCGAAAGATTACACTTCCTTTATCTAATTGAGAGTATAATAAAGAATTAAAAGCCATAAAAGAACTAGCAGTTAACAATGACCTCAAAGAAATATTAATTAATAGAATTCTAAATAATAGGAGTCGAAGAAACCTACAATTTAGGATTTGGCAACGGTAGTCTCAGCAAACAATAATAAATGGATGAAATTTACCCATACAGGGAACCAGAGAAATGAATCAATAAACTCAGTTAAAAAAAAAGAAGAAACAAACAATGCGTTAAAATAAAATAATATTGAAGTATAACCTCCTTTCTGTAATATAAAATAAAAGTAATAAAAAGAAATTTGTAGAATACAATGCAAAAATTACGGACAATATTATACACACAGATGTTAAAAACCTTAATATACATATATATATATATATATATATAAAGAACACATTCAACTTTTCAAATAAAACGAATTCCAACTACGGAAACCACTTAATGATCTTGAACACAAACCAGGCAGCAATGGAAACTGTTTAGAGTTACTGTATTATGGGCAGAAGAACTAAGACTGAAAATAACACTGGTAGTGGAAATATTTACCATAATAAATCTCTCAAGACATTATTACGAGAGAGATCAAACTGTCAACTGACCTATTGAGACCACTAACAGATTCAATGACAACAAACTAACGATGGGCAAACACAGTTTATATTAAATTAATTTCAATTAGAAAATAAATAGCAAGATAATAAACACATTTCACAATGTTTGTGGTTAGAAATAAATATTATTTACCTAGCAATCAAATTAGGTACATTTTTGTACAAAGTGAAATAATACTGACCAAGTAAGGTCCACAATAGTTAGGAAAAGTCAGTTATCTCCCTATAACCTTTAGTGAAGGTTAACTTTCAGTTTTCTTTTGATAGTGGACGAGTTCCGAAACATGTAAGGATGGATAAAAAAAAAGTATTTGTTAAGGAGGTATATTTCTATTAAGAAACCTCTGTGGTGGTAAGAACAATAAGTGATTTCCTAGTCTGCCCTAATATAACTGACAGACAAAGGTCAGCTAAAAAGAGAAAGTATTAAATCTATTGACGATGAAATAAGAGTTTGCGAACAATAATTGTAGAACTTTAACTTCAAAAAGGCTGAGTCCTTTCTGGCTCCTAGAATACAAACACTGACACCTGAATCAAAGATTAATTCTGCTCAGGTGATTATGAATAATTGATACACAAGCATTAAATTTCAACATTTGTAAATCTATGAATCAATATGCACAAATTAATATAAAGGAAATAGATTAATATTTAAAAAAAAAATTGAAGAATAAACAGAACTTTCACTGTAATTTTTCAACAAAAGAAAGAGAAATGCCTACTATAAAAATAATACGAATATATTTATTGTTGCCTAAAGATTGGACATGCATCTTTACAATAAAGAATTTTGCAATAAACAACTGGCATAAAATAATAAATAATAATGTTTAAGAGTCCTTAACTTCCCACCTCTTAGCTGAATTTATAATAAATAAATAATAAATTATTAATAATCGTCATATAAAAGGAAAGGAGATATTTAGGATGTTATCAGTATCACTCCAGGTTGTTTGCACTGCAAATCTGAATATAATGCAAAAGTTATGCGTATAATGAAACCAGCTCAGGTAAAAAAAAAGGAATATACATTATGGAACTATTAAATTTTAGATAACATAGAGGTTGAGTAAGTTTATTTTAAAGATTACCATCCTAACATATTTAGATACGAACCGTATATGAACTGAATGAGTTTACACCTCTAATGCAAATATCTTGCTTCTTAATGACTGCTCCAATATATTTATAATTAACAACCATAATATTTCCTTTTTTCTGAAATAATGGAAACAGTAATAATTAAATACATTGTAACAAGATCGTTAACATCCCTGCAAGTCAATTTATTTACATATCCACCTAAATTGTAAAATACTTCAAAAAGGATATTCATCATTTGAAAATTATATACGATTCGAATACAGTTCATAATAATATTTTAATTTTTCAATTACTGAAAAGAATATTTAAATGTTAATCATAGACCTAATTTGAATATGTATGGATATCTAAAATTTTGATCCATTTAAGGTCCCATTAATCATTATTTACAACTAAAATATATGTTTGCTTCATAATAATAAATGAGCACTGAGCACTAAAACATTTGTTTATTCAACTTAAAAGCAATTAATTTGAATGTTCCATAAGAGATATAAGGTAACGAAAAAAAATGAATTGAAATAAACAATTCACTTTATTTAATTCACAGACAAATGCTTTTTAAACCACACTGGTGTATTATTTCATTCATAATTTCTGCTTTTACTGTTACCCCTTTGAGATGAAAATTAAAAATAATCATATATTCCACATACAAATGTCAAATTATTTTATTCAAACTTAAGTAATGAAAAAAAAATTAAAAAAATGTATATTCCATCATTAAAATAAAGCAATTTATTTCAAACCTTATAATATATTAAAAAGTAATGCCTCCCTATGGAGTAAAATCAAATCCTTCAATTAGGCTAATATATATATAACACAAAATATAACGAGCTGGACAAAACGTTTTAGAAAATAAATGACTTTAATAAAATCATAACCCTATATATATAACTTTAAATTACACAAACACGACAAAGAAAAAGGAATAAAAAGCACTCTTACAGAATTTTTAATATTTCCAACTGTTGTTCGTCATTAGGAGTAGACTAGAAGAGAGGATGAACAACAGTTCGAAATATTGAGAATTCTGTAAGTGTGCTTTTTATTCCTGTTTCTGTGTCGTGCTTTGTGTAATTTAAAGTTTTATAGTCCTTGTGGACAGTTTCTTATATATATATATAAATATTGATAAAAGTATCGACCGTGGAATAGAAACAAAACTAAAGTTTATCGGGACTCGGTGAGTTCTTCAGGTTCAAATTAAACTCTCATTGCCAACGTTTCTGTCATTATTAACTTCTGCCTATGAAAAAGGTTATAATGAAGACCAAAACGTTGGCAATGAAAGTTTAATTTGAACCTGAAGAAATGACCGAGTCCCGATAAACTTTAGTTTTATATATATATATATATATATATATATATATATATAAAGATTTTACATAAACACGTGAAATAACAATCAATGATCAAACCACAATATGAAATGGGAAAACAAGACTAAGATCTTTTAACCGCAACAAGCGGTCCTCGTCAGAGTCAATACACTCGTGTATGTATGTATGTATATATATATATATATATATATATATATATATATACGAGTATATACGAGTACCAAAGATTTAATTCGATTATCATTATATCGACAGGGAAGTTCAAAAAAGGAATTAACGGTACGAAAATAAAAACAGACTGGCAAAATGTTTCAGTATTCTAAATGCTTCATCAAAATGAAGCCAAACAAAAATAAAAAACTTCAACTAGAAAGCTAATAAACAGAAACTTAAACTGACCAAAACATGCCTCATTAGTACTCAGTACGAGATTTATATCCATCTTCTCTCAATTTTCTTTTTTTAAAAGAAAAGAATAATGCATTCCTATTAAAAGCCTTAATGAATTCTTTATCATTCTCTGACGTGAAATATTCATCGCCAGTAATGATTTATGCAAAAAAAAATATGAAAAAAAACCTGGTAACTACTAGTAAACTATTTAAATTGTTATAAAAACAAACATACCAGTAAATAAAATATGTAAGAACATTAAGCTATCTACATATAGTTAAACTTACTCCAGTTTAACTGACTGGAGTAAGTTTAAAAATTATGGAAAAAATATAAGTATTACTTTATTTATCCAGAATCACAAATGCTTTAAAAAACTACACAATCCAATGAAGTCCCCTGCATTTTTAAATTCATTTTTCCCATATAATTTGTATTCATTCTAATGATTACAATAATGATGAAATAAATATATTATTACAAAAAGACAATTTATTGATTGTTTAATTTTAAAAAGTTGTAGGGATTTTAGAGCCCAACAATTATTATAAAACAGGGGTTACATAATTTATTTACATTATGGAATACCTCAAAGATAGAAGAAACAATATTTCATAAACTCATGGATATTAAATGAAAATTCTCTACATCTCATTTCTTTTTCCCCATCTCCCTTTTACTTTCCCACTCACTCACTCACTATATATGTATATATATATATATATATATATATATATATATATATATATATGGAATGATACAAGTATAGATAGATACTTATTATACTTGAAGAGAAAGAATGTTCGAGAAAGAGTTGAGCTGGATCATCTGTAGTAATTCAGATGAAGACCAGGGAAAGCCAAGACCGGTTGTTTTATTCAAAATATCTAGCCCAAATTTCTGAATAATTGAAAAAGCAAAAGTACATAGATACAGAAATTGACTACTACAAGATTGCCCAGCTATATTTCATTAGAAATTTACAGAAAAAACTACAATATTCAACTAAAGATAACACAACACTCTTTTAAATTCTAATGATCAGAGCTTCTGAACAAAATATCAAAATACACCACTTCATGCAGTTATTAAATGTTATAGAATTACTCTTGCTTCAATTCAATTACTGAATTAAAGATATAATTAATTCTTAAATAAAAAAAATGATTACAAACATAGAAACAAAACTAGGTAGAAAATATATAAATATTTGTAGTGGAACTACATTATTTGAAAAGTAGTTACTATAAACCAAGCACTTAATTTAATTAACAATAATCGTGGCTTAGTTTTTCAAGACATAAAACAATACCAATGCGAGAAAACACTAAATATTGACCAACTTGTGCTCCTGCATGCGGTATTACAAGTAAGCAAATGGACTTCTTTAAAGGTCAGTGTATCAAAATGCCAACCCCTCTAACGCGGTATTCGATTAATAATACAATATTGCAAAAAAAATAATTTGCCAATAGAGAGCATAGTTAGAAAACATGCAAACAAAACAGCAAATCAGTGGAGTACCAAGAGATCAAAGAAGTTAGAAAAAGCCATTTTTTTGATGAATTCTCAGGTGTTTGACAATAACTTGCTTAATAACTTTATTACCTAGACCTGCAAAACTCAAAGTAATACAATAAACACAAAGAAATCAAAGGTGTCAAAAAAACAAATACAAATGACAGTGACAAATGAAATCAGTGATATTGAGATTTGCTTTAAAAGTGAATTAAAAAAGCAACAGTACATAATAGAAACTCACCTAATCTGAGTTCACCGAAGTTACCACAGCCAATTTTTTTGCCAACTCTAAAATTAGGGCCCACCATAAGAGCTGCAGAGCTGGTTCCACTTCCTCCACCTCCAGAAACACTATGCCGACTTGAATGCATGATTCGGGAAGCATAACCTTGTTTAGTTACCCGTTTACCACCTTCTTCTCGTACATTATCCCGACTGTTTTCGCGTCTTTCACGGTTTTGCATATTTCAGGGATACACAACAGAAAACAGCGAAATCAACAAAATAAATTGCTCAACCTCGCACAGGTAGGCCCGGGGCCCAGGCAACAAAAACTTTCATAAAACATTACATACACTGATTTTACACACACAATAACAACTACCATTGTTCAGACACATAATATAGTTTTCCCCACAACCTCACATTATAACGAATAACTTTTCATACCAAAAATTTAAAAATAAGTCATTACTTTACTAACACATCTCATCCCCTATTCACACCTAGAACCTCCATTGTTTCACGGTACTGACAAATCCCCCACCCTTCACTGGTTCACGCGGAGTAATACACTAAAACTCTTGTAAAATATAACAATACATTTATTTTATAAACTTAATATTATTAAACAATAAATCGATAATGTAAATGAAAATAAAGTTAGTAATCATATTACTATACTTCTAAAACGGACTATTTTAAACTTAGACAACTTTAAATTATGATTAAATCCTATGGTTAAAACAGAAAATTATCAATTCTATACCATACCTTATACAAATTATTTTTCAATAACTACCATCCAAATCTGATATTTAGAATCTAAATTTAATTACTAATTAGTAATTATAATTTTTTTTATTTTTAAAAAACTAATACACTAACAACTTGTCATTATTTTTAAATTTATGCAATAACTTTTTTTAAATACTTGTATATTTTTTTAAAGAAAAAGAGGTTACAAGAAAAGTTTTGTCTGGCTACAATGTTGGACACACTGATAACAGGTGTAGGAGTCATGACAACTTCATTTGTAAACAAATAGAGGTCAATGAATTTGAAAAAAACCGTTTCATGGACACTTTAAATGGCACTCTTCTAAATGTTGTTCTTAAAATACGAGAAGGTGGGTATTTTTATTTTCATCTAGAAGTGAAATAAATGAAAAATAATTTTGTCCAATATTTTAGGGAATGGTTTCGGATTTTTATCTTCTCCTGTGTTGATAGTTGCTAATTTGAATGGTAATGTTCTTGAAACAGAGCCAATATCATGTTGTGCCTGTCCAAAATTTGGTAGTGACTTTGTATGGGAAGCTGAGAAGAAGGTTCTTAGAAGGTAAATTAACATACTATAAAGTATTTCCAAATTGTAATGTAATAAATAACTTTTACTCCGGGTTATTTCTAATGATGAGTTTTTGTCCAGAATGAGAAGTGGAAACACATCACTAAGAATAGAATGTTATAGCGTAATAAACACGAAGAAAAGAGATAGAATTGGATACATATTGCTGAATTTGAAGCAGGCTCAAATTTGTTCTCCTGGCATTGGCTCAGCGGTAATTATGAATACTTCATTATAACTATTCTTCATTAAATATTAACAATTTTTAAAAATGAATTAATTTTACAGGTCGCTTCAAGTTGGTATCGTCTTCTTGGCGTACGTGTTGATGTGAAAGCTCATAATCCAGAAATATTGTTAAGCCTTTTTATTCGAGATGCAGATATAACCCTCAACTTGAAAACCCCCGGAGTAAGTTCTTTCAATATGCTTCCTTTAATTACTGCACATATTTATTTTCATTAATTTATTATAATAGAGTAAGTCTCAACGAATATTTAAGTTTAAATCTGACTCTTGGAAGTAAGCTTCATAGAGTTCACCACATTACTTGCTAATATTGTGATAGTATCGTAAACATAGTTATAGTAAATTCTGTTTGACGACGAGTTTAATGCTATTATTGATTTCAGTTGTTAATATTTTTACAATAATGGAACATTTACGTACACATTATTGTTGTAATGGGATGATGATAATTTTCTGGAGTGGGCTCTATTTAACAGCTTAATAGAATTGTAATATGTGAAAAACCGAATCTCTTATTGTGTTTTTGGAATATTTCATTTTCTTCCAAGAATTAAATTGGAGGAAAAGCTTATTGTATTCTTATCATAAGTATGAGAATTAATTGTATGTTTTAAATAGTACACTTTGCAAGTAACTATTACTAAATTATATTTAAAATAATTTAATTTAATTTTAATGATAACTGAGTGTGATATCTCTTGATACACAAGAACGGAGCCACTTAAACATCTAGTAACCTCCTCACTGTTATAATATTTAACAATGAATCTGAGGTTTATCACTCTGTTAGTAATGAGGTGCTTAAATTGAAATCCTGGACTATATAGGACTATCATTAAAAAGATTTCACATAAACACGTGAAACAAGAATCAATGATTAAACCACAATAAGAATGGGAAAACAAGACCAAGATCCCTCAACCGCAACAAGCGGCCCTCGCCAGAGTCAAAAACCCAACTTGGTCTTGTCTTGATCTTGGTCTTGTTTTCCCATTATTATTGTGGTTTAATCATAGGACTATCATTATTGAACTCCTAGGGTTTTTTTTTTTTTAAAAAATATAATTCTAATGTTTTTTACCCTACAATGAAAAAAAATATAGTTTATTTAGGTGGAACACTAATTTTATCTGATTGAACTGAAATAAATTGTATGGTGAAGGTTCATTCTTAAAAAACCTATTTTCAGATTATTAACATTGTTCCTTTTAATTGTTTTAGTTAAAATACAGCATCTTCCCCCTGTTATTACTGCCACAAGAAATGTCGATATTTCTGTGACATTATGAATCGAATTCTGGATCATTCGAGATGTCTGCCATGACGTATTTTAGAAACACTGTTGAATTAGTTTTTGTCTAATCATTTACATCAGGAATGAAACAATTTCCGGTTGAAATCATTCGTACCTTATTAACATCTTTTCATCAAATAAGAACAGAATATTATTGCCAATTAGTCCTGACTATAATAAATCAAGAAGCACTCTCAATGCTGTAAAATCAGTGATGCTTATTTAAATAGGGAAAACCCTTAGTCCGTTTTTAATAACCACAAACCGAAAAGATTTCAAACCTATTAAACAATAACGTCAATCAAATCTAATGAGTAGAAATGTAAATTATTAGCGAAAAATTGAACAATATGAAGGAATACAATTTTTTGATGAAATGAAATTATAATTCCACTAACTTTGTAATGATTCCTGCAGTAACTTAGTTCGATTTTTGTCTTTGAAATTATTCATGTATTTCTTAACAACTAAAGAACTTTTTATTAGATAAAAAGGTCTTAATATAGTCAATTCAATTATTATCTTAAGTGAATATGAAGAGAATTATATGGATTTCAATATATATGGTTTCAATAAGTTATACAATGAAAATCAAATGATAAATTCATACTGATTATACAATTATACAACTGATTTTCGTTACTTGTACAGTCCTCATACTTTAAACTGAATAATTTATTATATTGAAAGAATGTTAATTTTACATATTATAATATATATATATATTTTTTTTAGGGATTACTATTAGAGAATTATTGTCACAACGAAATTTAAAGAAGCCCTTTTAAATCTTTTCAATATGAGTTTAGAAAGTCAATAACTTGTTTCTTAAATCTATTAAATATTAAACAATTAATTGAGAAAGATTAATCGCTTTCAACTAGAAAAGTGATGGTCACCATTTTGTCTTAATCTTGAAGCTCCTTTGTTATTTCATGGGAAGTTAGTTTAAGAAAGAGGTTCCTCTTTTTTTTTTTTCTTTGAAACAAAACAAAAGTATATTAAAATAAGACATATATATTTAAACTAGATTTTATAATAGTTTTGTTCAATGTAATATTAATTACAAAAAAAATAATTGTCTCCAATGAAATTTTCGAAAAAGATTTAGTGCAATAAACGAATAGTGAATTAACCTTCAAATATTTCCATTTGTCTTCGATGGTTCTTTTCCTTAGGAAACTTATCTTCAATAATTCTGCGAATAGAAATGAAATTAACTGGTTCATTTATGAAACTAACACTAAAAATTAAATCAATCGTTAATATGACTAAATTATGATCAACACTATCTTGTGCAACTGGAGGTAATAAAGTTGAATGTTGAAGTCAGACATTCATAACATTAGTTTCTTGATTTAGTCTATTAAAATAATAATTTTTATAGAAATATATTCTCGTATGGGTATGAATATTAGGATTATTTTAATGAAATGGACCATATCTCTTTGTTATAACCTTTAAAATATTTCAAACAATTAAATATTGAGCTTAGTTTTGATTTAAAAATAAACTGATTGCATTAAATGTTAAGTTTTCTGATAAATATATTCAATTAAATGCCGAGTTTGTACTACATTTTATTAAAGTTAAAATAAAGTATACAAGTTTACTTTATACTTATAAGTACAGATGTATAAAATAGATGTAAAGTACCAAAAATAAAAGAATATAATATATTTTATAATATATAAGTAATATTCTAATGATATTAACTTCAAGACGGCTTTGCATAATGGATATATTATGGTACAGGAAATATCGACAGTTGCCGATTGGCAGTTATCAAAGGACTGCGTACACTGCATTTTAACTATTGTTTTATTGGCTAGTGGTGAGCCCTGATCCTTTGCCCTTTTGGGGGGACGACCGAGTTCGTAGGAACACTGTGGTAGTCCTTAAACAGGAGGGATGAGGGATCCCGCTCACTAACTATTGTTTTATTGCTAAAAAAAAAGCGAAAATATTTTCAGGAACCTATCGACTCCACTACTAGCAGCAAGATTTCCAATACTTTTAGGTCTACTGACGAATGTGAGTGCATACAGATTGGTCCACCGATAGAAGCAAGCCAGCTTTTTAACTTTTGTGTTTATATTACAACCGCAGTCAACTTGTTAACTGTAAGTCATTACTTCAGAATTTTAAGTAAATTAATTTAGAACTACTATCATATTTTTAAGTCGTGTGATTTTTGCAAAAAGAAGAAATCACCCAAGTGTTTCGTTTTACTATTCATTACATGTGCAATCTGTTACATTGTATTATTTACTTATATTGGGGGGGATGATTTAAAAAAATTACATCTTCACACAAGAAAAAAGAGCTTAATATGAAAACTAACAACATGTTTCGACAACTTAGTGTTCTTCTTGAGTAATGTTCTTAAAGCTCACAGATATGTACCTTGTTAAAAACTTCAATAGTGCAATTCATATATCGTATTCAATTTCAAATAATTCACTCTGATGTTCATAGAGATCACAGATATGTATATTTTTTTTATGTAAACCTGAAGAAGAACACTAAGTGTTCGAAACACGTTAGTTTTCAATTTAAACTTTTATTTTATTTCATTTTTTTTTTTTTGGAGATGTAACTGTTGAAATCCCTCAATATTATTTTACTATTATTTCTATTCAGTTTTGTATATGTTTCTGCAGTATAACTGAATGATGTATTTTACTATGCCATTTGTTTTATCATTGACCAAATGATTCAAAAATCATCAAATTTTGAGGAAGGTTAATTACAAAATACTACCTAACATTATTTCTTAATTAAATTATTTTACTTTAATGCATAATCCATTAATCCATGAAAAAATGAACATACGCTGGGAAACCTATAAAACTCCTTATATTTTTTTCATCTGTGGACACAGGTACCTGTGAAGCTAATTACTTTTGTTCAACTACCGAATATATTTATGTTCTTTTAAAATTACTGCTCAGTAATTTAATTTATAGACTCTAGATTTAGTCGCTTAATTAAAATCTCATGACTGCAACTATGTTATTATTTATTATAGAAATTTTATTAACTTTAATATATAACTGAGAACTTTAATGCTTAACTAGTCAGTTTCAGTATATTTTTTTATATTTTTAGCACTTCTTTAATTTATTTATTATTGTTATTATAGTACTCCCCATTAAAATAGTCTAATCAATTATTTTTACTTTACTGTAAGTAAAGTATAGTGCAAAAATTCGATCTCGAGATTTTGATGGAATTATATGTTTTAAGATCCAAAAAGTCGTTTTATGAATTTTTTTCAATGAAGTGTGTGGGTGAGTATGTATCTAAAGTTTGTGGTCACGCTACGGTCCAGAATCTTCGATGGATCAAGTTGATATTTTACAGAAAAATAGGCCTAATAGTATAGTTGAGCCCTATTGTTTGGGAGCAATTATGCATGAAGGGAAAGTCACTTTTTTTGACAAAAAATTGCTTTTAACTCCATTTTTTTCGCTTAAACTACTAATTCTAGAGACTTGAACTTTTGGCATTATCTTTTAGGCTACAGAAGCAATAAACGAATTATGAGCCGCTTATTTTGAAAGTGGCCTAATTCCATTTATGTTAAAATCGAGATATTTAAGGGTTTGCGTTTTACAAAATTTAAAAATATTGTCATTTTATTTATCAACTAATTTTTGTTATAAAAATTCTTAGTAATTTTAAATAAATTTTGTACAATTTGCTGCAAAAGGTAAAGATAACGTAAAAATGTAATTATTTAAATAGCTAGCTAAATTTTTTTGGAAAATGGAATTAGGCCACTTTCAAAATAAACTGCTCATATATCATCAGATTTTTAAAACAACAGCAAATTTTTTTCAATAAAATGTGAAAATTCTTAGTTATAATTTAATCTGAAAGCTTGTGAGAGCTATACAAGTGATACCGTTTGACGGATAAAAATGAAAAAATACCTAGAAATAGCACTTTATGTAGAGAATGAGTTGAGATAATTTTTTTTTTTCAAATTACATTCACCAATGTAAATGCTTTTACATTTACATTACATTTTGAGAAAATGTTTTTTTGACTTTAAACAGATCATTAAAAACACATGAAAATTTGCCCAAAAATTAACAATTTATAAAAAAAAATCATAAAATTTCAGTTATGGCAAAGAGCAATAACGCTGTAATAACTGATTGTTTACCTAGACTAACGGATCACCTGCTATACTTGTTGAATTTATTTATATTTATTTACATTGACTTAAACAAATTTTTGATTGAATCCAATCAAATAAAATTGATGTTCATAATGGAAAAATGTAAATAATTTATTGACTTATATGAGATATAAGTGGGATAATATTATTACATGTAATAAATCACTGCCAATGAACATAAATTTCAGTTGCTTTCCATGATATGATGGATTTGTCTCACAAAGTGCTTTAATCAGCCCATATACATATTGCACTCTTGACAACAAAACTTAGTATCAGCTGTACTTATTTTGTGTTTATGAATCATGATATCTTAAGGTAATATTGAAGTGTAATATCAATGGACTCTTTTCTCAAGAAAGAGGAGTTCTGTCTGTTGACAAATATCCCAGTTTTTTTCATTATTCAAGTCTAATAGTTCATATCTATTATTTTTGAAAATTTCTTTCTTCCAGCTATAAAACTTTTAAATTATACTGAATAGGCGGCTTTGACTTTGATTTGAGTATATCAAACTGGTTAATTACAGTTACAGTAACTGGCTAATTACTAATATATATATTATCTCAATATACATTCACAGGAAAAAGATAACACTCGCTCAGGGTGAATTGGTATATATGATTTTTGACAAATGGAAAGAAAAGTGTTTTTTATTAAATACTAGGAAGCCATAATTTTCCCATATAATTCTTTGAAAGACCAAAAATGTAAAACATAATTCAACATTTAAAACATTCTTTCAAGAATAATAAATTTAATTGTCCTATATCTTAAAATCAAAATTGTCTCATAACGACATTTTTCTTAAATGTTTCTGACATTTTTCAAACAAAATAGGAATATTTTCAAGTTTTAAATGGGAAAATTTGTGTTAAATATTGAATGTAGAAGATGGTCAGGTAAACTATGTAAGAGATATACTGGCTATTGGAGCAAAAGCCATGTTCTCCTGTAAGAGATTATTTCGTAACACGAAATCTACCTTTTTGCTTTTCAAAAATGTTAGTGCTGCTGTAAAGCATATAATTGATATTATATGCATCAAGGGTGTGATACACAAACAGAAGCACATACATTGATAAGTGGATCAATCACTATATGTACTACCTCCACGAATGAAGTACTAATAATCATCTCCTATTTAGATATTTATATTATAACCAAATGGAGAATTATATATTATATACCCAAGAAATAGGATATTAAGTTTACTTATAGTAAATTTGAGTGTAGGATACTCCAGATTTTTGTCTTTTTTACTCAAGTTAAAAGATTTAAACTTTTTAGTAAAGGTAATGCTTTGCCTTTAAGTAGACTTCATATTTAAAAGTAAGGTTTTTAAAACAAGGAGACCCTAATGGGGAAAATGTTATAAAGCCTTTTAAACGTCTTTTCGTTTGTTGTATGCATTTCTTCCTGCAAGTATGAGGGTGTTACTTTAAGATAGCTGTAGGAATGCTTTTTTTCTTGACTTACTGATCCTGTTCATTTTATATCAGTGGTTCCCAAAGTGATCCACATGGACCCCCAGGGGTCCATAGAGGATTATTGGGGGCCCACAAGGAAAACTAGTATTTTAAAGTCCAGAGGACGCGGTTAGCACTTCATGTTAAGTTTAAATGCATATATCAGGATAGCATACTAAAAATACATCAAAACATAGCCACCTAACCGTTAGAATATTCAAAAGTTATAAAAATAAGGCGTCATATTTTCGTCTGTTTGTTATAATGTTACAATGTTTTAAAATATTCTATTGCATTCTTTTTTTTCTTTTTTTGCTGTATTCAAAACTGATTCTTTACCATTTATTTTGAGCATACTCTATAAAATGTTAATAAAGGAATATTTTGTTTGTTACACTTTGTAAAAGTAAATTGTTACACTTTTCATTTACGTAAAAACAAATATTTGTTTGAAAATTTATACGGGCATTATTATGTTTCTTAAGTATCAGTGGTGGAGGGGTCCACAGATGGTAATATAGCTTTCAGGGGGTCCACAGATGGTAATATAGCTTTCAGGGGGTCCACAGATGGTAATATAGCGTTCAGGGGGTCCACAGATGGTAATATAGCTTTCAGGGGGTCCACAGATGGTAATATAGCGTTCAGGGGGTCCACAGATGGTAATATAGCTTTCAGGGGGTCCACAGATGGTAATATAGCTTTCAGGGGGTCCACAGATGGTAATATAGCTTTCAGGGGGTCCACAGATGGTAATATAGCTTTCAGGGGGTCCACAGATGGTAATATAGCTTTTAGGGGGTCCACAGATGGTAATATAGCTTTCAGGGGGTCCACAGATGGTAATATAGCTTTCAGGGGGTCCACAGATGGTAATATAGCTTTCAGGGGGTCCACAGATGGTAATATAGCTTTTAGGGGGTCCACAGATGGTAATATAGCTTTCAGGGGGTCCACAGATGGTAATATAGCTTTCAGGGGGTCCACAGATGGTAATATAGCTTTTAGGGGGTCCACAGATGGTAATATAGCTTTTAGGGGGTCCACAAACAAACGAAAATTGAGAACCCCTGATTTAAATTGTCTTTTAATTGGCCATCCTTCAATTTTATTTGTCATCATTATTCATCAATTCTTGTATAATATAATAATAACGGGAATAAATCGGTTAATGTATGTGATAAGGAATGAGCTTTCCCAAGGTGAAAGCTTTTAGTGTTGATAAGCATGGATGCTTCATAATAACTCTTTTCAAATTAAAAGCGCTCACCATGTAATGATTGTAGCAGAAGGTTTATCACTTCCGGGCATGTTCCTTGATTTCATCCATACCTGCAAGGGTAGCACAAATTAATTTTTAATTAATTCATTATTATTGAATATAATATGAGAAACACGTTCAGATATGATGTTTAATTTGTGTCAAAGGTTGTTCCTGACCATTCGAAAGGAAGTGAAAGACTGACTGTAGAATTTGCTGTTTTCGGATCTTGCTATTCTACTAAAGACCTTTCTGATGTCAATGGAGACATTTGTGGTGAAAAGGTTTCCTTGTTTCTCCGCTCTTCCATTCCCGTTCTAAAAGCTTATTTCACAGAATTTCCAAATTTGGAATTTTATCTTAAATTTGGCTGTCGAACATTGGCAACAGCTAATCTCAAAATATTGGTAAGTATTATTTATTTTCATATTGTTTTTCAATTCGATAAAAAGTTAAATAAGTGAATGTATTGACGTTAGTTTTATAAGGACATGTAAGGTTCGGATTCAACAGTGCTCAATACAACTTTAACTTTGGAGACTGGATCCTGGAAATAAACTGAAATCTTACTCCAGTGTGGCTAATGTTAGGCTTGCGGTTATAGTAGTTGATTAAGTATATCATAGTCAAGGTCTTTCAAAATGCTTGAATTAACCTATACATTAATCCGTAAATAAATTTACCTATTCGTTCCCCAAGGCAGTAGGTTAGTAGTTCAAAAACTACGAAGCACATAAAACATAAAGAAGTCGAAATAGATTTGAAGAAAATTGTATCATTTGCGTTTAAATACTAATAATTTATTTATTTAAGTATCAAACTATTTTATTTCAAGAAAACAGATTTGCGCAATTGCATACGTTATGTTTTTGATACATATATAGATAGCAGTATATAAACATGTTTAAATTTAAGAAATTAAATTGTCGGGTTAAATTTCGTATTATTTTCTACTTAGGTACATAAATATAAGTATCAAATGAAAACTAATTTTGTAATAGGGTGCGGCAGTTAAATCCGGGAAATTTGAATTTGAATTTCCCGCCATATTGTAGTTCCGTCAGAGGTCGGGATTGAAGTCCCTGAACACCTTGAGCGCATGTGCGTCTTGTAAACAGTGATAACCTTAATTTATCAGAGATGCTAAATACAACTATGGACTACAGTCGGAAGAGCCGCGATTATTGAAAGCCTTCGTGCTGGGCGTTCGGCAACAGAGATCATTGAATTCTTCGGGACCCGAGATCAAATGTTTATGATGTTGTGGCGAAATACAATGCTTTGGAGAAATCCGAGGTAGGTTCCACTGACCCGGCGAGGATTTTTCCTTCGAGGAAAATCGTTTCCCGAATTCCGGTGGTCGTGGGAGGTTCCAGAAGCTGATTTTGGAGAACCCTGGACAATCATGGCGGAAATTGTCTTCAACGGTGGATGTCAGCGAGTGAACAATACGTGGGATTACATAGGAGGACCTAAGTACAAGTCGTTCACAATAAAGATGCGAAAGATGCTGTCTGAGGCTGCCAGAACTAAACGGATTGCTCGCTGCAGCCTGATACTGAGTTCTTTGAAAAACAAAGCAGTCCATAGTGGGACGAAATCCCGAAAAGCCGGCCAAAAGTTGAAAAAAAAATGGTCATACAGGTAATTTTAAATAAGAAGTTGGATAGTTAAGTTCCCAGAATGTTTTTTTTTTCACGACTAAATAAGTTCCAAGTGATGCTCTACATAATTCGAATCGTTACTGTTGATAGAACAGTTGTTACACAACACAACGATCGACAAGTCAGCTTTATGTTAAGGAAGTGTAAAATTGTTCGGTTCTCATAATTTATAATGGACGAAAATCGTGATGGTGAGTACATTATTTACATGTGTTATAATTACTGAACAAAACATGTTGAATTTACTTAATTAATTATTTATATTTAAACAAAAGTTGCAATAATATTTTTAAAGTGAAAACAGTTATAAGTTCTGCTGAGTTCCGCAACGAAATTGATAAAAACTTTATTCTTTTGTATGTAGTTATCCAAATGTCGAACAAAAATCTGCTATTAGTTGCTATTCTGCATTTCGTGCGACTCACTGTACCTAAATTTCTCAAAATTATGGAAAATACATTTATATCACTATAAATAAAAAGTCAATTGAAAACATTTTTAAGGCTAGGGTTATTTGTAAAATAATCCTTGAAAATTGATTAAATTTTTACATTCAACCATGTCTACCCTAGAATTTGAAATTTAAAATGATTTCTAGTATAGTTCTAGGACCTAACTTTTTATTTATTTTTTAAGGTCGCTTTTTAAGAAAACTGTTTTAATTCTCTTGTACATTATAGCTTATGAAAATGAAATCTGGAAGTTTATACAAACAATAAAAACCTAAGTTCTGTTAAGCTTATTTTTATTAAAATTTATCGTTTTTTAATAATTTATTTTAATAAAAACGATTTACATTTTGTTGGATTTAATTTTTTAATAAACATTTATTTATAATATTATAAATGTTTATTTACCTTTTATGCTATTAACGATTTATGTTCGTTTGCGTTTTATATTCTAGTAGATTTAATAGTAATAACGTTTAATGAAATTAAATATTTTTATCACAGATCTGATTACATTTATGTACTTTGCCATCCTCGTCAGAACACTCTATTTGTAATACTAATGATCATATTGGTTTATGATTAACAATATCATATGGTAGA
The DNA here is from genome assembly GCA_026182355.1 of Hermatobates lingyangjiaoensis. Lineage (NCBI taxonomy): Eukaryota > Metazoa > Arthropoda > Insecta > Hemiptera > Hermatobatidae > Hermatobates > Hermatobates lingyangjiaoensis. The sequence continues at coordinate 407,015 of JAPFBL010000122.1, read as the reverse complement.
TTTAATGTTAAAAGGTTTTTGTATTTTTCCGTTCCCCCTCATGAGCAAAGTAACTATTTCAAGTGATATATTTCAGGTACTTCAATATAAACTAAATCCTTTATTATTAGGATTCTTTAAGTTTTAAAACCAAAAATTTAAAAAATTAAATTTTTAACGACCACTATAAGATAAGGAGGACTCATCAACTTTAGAAGCATTATAAATTCATTCTATTATCTTAGAGTTGTTATTTGCAGTTAAAGTCGTTTTAATGCGCTTGTTAATAGTAAATTTGAAAGCACTCGCTCTTTTCTGGCTACTAGTACTATAGTAAAGTGCAAGAGACATTGATTTGTGTTAGTGTTTTTGAAGGTCCGAACAAGTTTCTTTTCCTCCCTCTACAAAGAGCCAAGAATCTGGATTTACACGAGCTTTTGACTATATCATCGAGTAGAATGGAAGCTTAGTATCAGAAGACATAGCTTTGTCTCTAAGACTATTAAAAGCCTTCAACACTTAGATTCCGATATAATTGATCATATGGCTGAAAGGTCGTATAAATGCAGATACGATGGCGATCGCAGAGGGAGAAGAAGAAAGATTCAAGGACGTCAACACAAAGCGATCTCTTGGTTAGCAATTACTGTTAGCTTCTCTTAGCAATTACAGCCGGAGAAGATGAGGTGCTCGGATGATGGAATGCCAGCATGAAACTTGTGAGTGCAGCACCAAACCTGCTGAAACATTCAGTAATATATATGTATATAAAGGAAATCATTACTTTTAGGTGTGATTAACTTGATTATTATGTCATGTTTTAGTCTTAACATTTCTGTATGAACACACACACACTTATATATATATATATATATATATATATATATATATCATGATTTGCTTTCTTGACCCAATATTTATATGATGTAATTTTTTTGAGGGTTGAGGTCTAATGATTTTAAACAAGTCCTTTTGCCGACGTTCCGACATATATTTATGTCATCTTCAGGGCTACACCATGATTGTTTTACGATTAGCACTACTATTACAACTATAATCAGTTATTTCGACTATGAATTTTTTTTTATATATATCGACATGAGGATATTGTTATAATTATTCTATTGCTTTTACAATTATTTCATAAGTATAGAGATCACTATTTGATCTATAGTGATAAATAGTGATCTCTATACTTATGAAATAATTGTAAAAGCAATAGAATAATTATAAGAATATCCTTATGTCAATATGTATATATAAAAAAAATCCATAGTCGTAATAACTGATCATAGTTGTAATAGTAGTGCTAATTGTAAAACAATCATGGTGTAGCCCTGAAGATGACATAAATATATATCGAAGCGTCGGCAAAAGGACTTGTTTAAAATCATTAGACCTCAACCCTCAAAAAAATTACATCATAAATACATATATATATATATATATATATATATAAAAAGTTTAAATACAAAAAACATTAACACACACCTACTAACTCTAAGTTTGATGGGGGCCAGGCTAGCCCTGTTGCAGCATGCTCGTGTCTGGACTGTAGGTTCGGGGTTTAATACCCACTCTGGTCCTCGATTTATTTACACGGAAAGTGAATAAATCTGAGCACGTCGGTCCCGAGTCTGTACAATGCCAAGTACTCAAAGATCCTTACTGTAAATACACTTGAGTTAAGGCAAAACTTAAGACTCCCAAAGTAGAATGAAACTTCATTGTGTGCTATCTTTCTTGTATGTTTATTGATGTTTCAAGCATGTTTGATATTGTTTTTTGATACGTATATATATTGTATTAATATTGCTTACACTTTCTTTGCAGGATTTAGTTAAAGATGAGGAATGTGGGAGCGTGATTAATGAATTGTCTAATACAGCTAAAATAGACTCCAAGTTGTTCTTGGAATCCAGCCACCCGATCATTGAGGGAAAGCCCTTCATCAACGTGTCTGTCTCTCTTCAGTCATCCAAGAAAGCTGATAATGTTATCAGACCTTTTTCCATGAGTGCCCGTGGTAAGTATATAACCATATGTAATCTTTGAGGAAGTTTTACACACATTTTCCAATATATAAATTGATTTATGTAACATTTTGTGGACAATTAATGTATGAGAAGTAGAACACTCAATGGATACTAATTAAAGCGTATATGCACAGGAAATAGAAATTATATTATTTCACAATTTACATTAATAAATAAAAACTCTCGTCATTTTTTATAACAAACATTCCTCGTCTCCATGAAATCAATTTGTATTTAAAAATTCAACCATTTCTAGTGAATAAGTAATTAATAGTAATTTTTGTTTAAAATACGTAATAAAATTATGTGTTTTTTCTTTATAATCTGTTGTTGTTTCCATCAACAACTTAACAGTCCTTTCGTCTTTTTTGTTGTTGTAGAGATAAAGCGTATGTGTTGCTTGCCTGTTAATTAAACCCGTCATAGGTAAAGGACTAGTCTCATTACGGGGTCGATTGTTCATGGGTACTTCTAAATTTTACTTTTCTCATTTTTATTAGAGTAGTGGTTTTCATGATTGCCTGGCGTCGTACAGGCTCGGCATGTCATGCTTCACTTCCTATCCAACAACTGCGTTATCAAGATTGTTCCATCTGTTGCATAAAAGTATCGGTTATGACCAAGATTTGAGCCTCCAATCTTTAATACCAATTCAAGCAAGCTGCTCCATTTTGTAATTTAAATTTTAATGTGATGTGTGAATCTAAGTCTAAGTCTACAGTCTAAGTATAAGATTACAGTCTAAGTGGTTGTATCTATGATATTCAGTGTACAAAAAAAAAGAAATCTGAAGTGGACTTCAGTCACGTTTATTCAGTCTCATGATGATTTACGTACTATTTTTGGTGAGCCGGTATGGTTCAGATTCAAAAGTGAAAATGCTTGAATTTTGTATGGAAAGGTCATAAATGCTGCCGACATGATCGTTCTGTTATTTAATGCTTAAAGCGCCGCATCTTTGTTAATAAAAAATGTCTATACAAATTGTGTGTATGGCAATTGAGTTATATTACTAGCACAAACATTTACAACTGTAAGATGTAGGCAGGCAAAGTTTGTGTTTTTTTTTTACTGCATAGTAGAGATCGTACTATTCTTTTTTTGAGACAAACCTAAGTTTGGTACACACTGAACTAAGGTTCGTTACCTTCCTCTGAAACCAAATTCTTAAAAAGATTATTATACTATTTTTAGAGGATATTAAATACAAAATTTGAAATAGAGTTGAAAATAATGGGAAATAGTTAACTCTGTTCATATTCAGACATGAAAATTTGAAAAATAGCTTTTGGACCTTTTTTTAAAAATTTGAAATTAAATTTTTTTCTATTACTATTCTGTAGTAAAATAATATTGTATTAATTTTGATTTCTATTTAGATCTTTGAATGAAGTTATTGACTTTTCATTTTGAACTGGTTTCCTTTTAGGAGAGCCAAAGAAAAACATTCATGTGGAAGAAAAAATAGAGGAAGAAGTAATCGTTGAGGTTATTGAAAATGGCGATGAAAACAAGGGATCAGTAATCGAAAGGAGTGCGGAAGCAGAGAAAGAAAGTTTACCTTCTGGAAAACAGACTAATAACTTAGAAGGAAATGTTGAAAAAATACCAAAACCTGTAGTGATTGACTGCGGTACGAATCCTGTTGATTGTGGGAAAGAAAAGCTTGTTGATTGCGGTATTCTTCGAAACCCTGTTCATTTTCCCAGCGCACTGTCGTCCTCTTACCTACACTGCGGCCCTCTGGACTACTCTGTTGATGGCGATGCAGGAGCCAAAAACTCTGTTTCTGCCCCCCAGCTGCTTATCTACCCTTTCATACAAACCAAACATCTACTGCCAACTCAGCAAACACTGCCTAAGGTCTGTGTGCAAAATAACTTGTCTTCGCATATCTCCTTCATACATTGTCTTAGTTTATATTTTGATCTCATTTTGTAAGAAATGGGCTGCAGTTTGGTTTGTTTATTAGATCTATTATTGAAGTAGAAGTGGTTGTGTGTTTACAGAGATTTAAAGTTCATATCAGATGATCGAGTCATTAACAGGTTGAGAAATACTGAAAAATGACCTATCTTTTGATTAACATTTTTGCATTCTTTGGGTACTTTTAATTATTTCACGTTTTTGATTAAATACTATGGATTTCTTGCCTACTTGGATAGTGTTTTGCTAAATACATATACATTTAGATTTAATATTCGTATAAGTTGGTAGTAGATCTTCATCCAAGTATACATTGTTGAAAAGTAGAGCAGGACGCTAGGATCGCCACCTACTATTACCTCGTAGTATTGTTACCTCTATATCACCTTTTCTATTGTTATCCCTTATGTATGCATTTCTAGTTGTATCCTGCTATTTTATTACTTTTAGTTTTTATCTTATTTATCTGTCTTAATATTTTATTCTGCCTGAGGATGACCAACGAGGTCGAAAGCTTGTGTTTAAAAAGTAGTGATAAAATTTTAGTAGTTATTTGACTATGGTTTTTGTCTGAAAATGTCGCTGGGAAATCTGCTATTTGCATTGCCTCTGCAACATAGAAGTGTAATTAGGAAAAAAGAACAGCTATTTAAAAAAGTCGTGAATGCAGAATCTGCTCTGCTTTTCAACAATTTAGATTTAACTGAACAAGAATACTAAAACCTCAAAACACGTTATCGTAAAATATCTTTTATGTGTAAACTCTTTCTTTGCCTCTTGCCATTTTCTTAGTATTTTGAAATATCCAAAAATATATCTCAAACATTTCCACAAAAAAAAAAACAACTGCTTTCCATATACTATAACTTACAATTTGTTTGCTATGGTTTTCAATGTCATGTAGTAAAGTTATTGACATTTTTATTATTACATATTAATTATACTTAATCAACTTGAATGAAATTTAATTATTTTCTTTATATGTATTCCTTCAGGTTAGCAGCGATACATCACAACAAGAAAAAGTAACTAAAAGTAACAATTCTGAAGGTATATAAACTATTTTTTATATTATAATCGTATTTAAGTTTATTATTGTTTTAACTTATTTTTCAAAATATATTTATAAATTATTTTTAAATTACCGAAAAAAATGAAAATTCGACTGGACGAATTAAGATTTCATTAAAAGTTTAAAAATGAATAGCATATTATCAATTTTTAAAAACAAACTTCTATGTAATTATCAATAAATATTTGATATAGCTTCTCGACCACTTAATCTTAAAATGCAAACAGGTTTTTTTGAGGATTTGGTTCAAATAATGAACTGCTGATTATAAGCCGACGTTTCTCAAAAAATTCTTCGGCATTTTGAAAGCTAAAAACAATTTATTGAAAGCATAATTAGTAAAAATTATGTAGATGTATTTGTTTTTATTATGTTTTCAATAAATTGTTTTTAGCCTTGAAAATGCAAAATGATTTTCGGTGAAACTTGGGCTTATAATTAGTAGTTCAATGTTCGGAGCAAATTCTCAAGACACCCAGTTTTAGTTGTATATGAATATTGTTATCACCAGGGATGTTAGTTGGAGTCATATTATTAGATCATACCGTCATACTTCGTATAGACGAGTTGGGAGTTCTTCAACCAGTTTTGGACGTTGTCCATCTTCTAGTCGCATTTCTGATTGAAGATGGAGATCGTACGAAACTTACATGACCAGCACTACCTATAATGACAGTTTATGGACTACCATACGACTCTTAGGAGTTGGATCGTCCTCCTGCGAGGAGGGAATTCCCGTTACCCCGGGATCAGGGATTGCAATGATAGTTAATTTGGCTCATCAGGGCCCCATTGTGGGGAGTCTTGGTACATAGCAAGACATAAAATGGAGGTCCGTTGGAAGGTCCGTTAAAAAGCCACCTGGAAGGTCCGTGTTCCAGATTAGAGTAGATCCATACAGTCTCTCTTTACGATTATAAAGGGCGCGAGATAGGATGTATCCATTCGCCCCCACTCTGAGGAGCCCGTCAAAAGCCAGAGCGGCTATTAAAGCCGCTATCAGTATTCCAATCTACTTAGCTGAAATCGTGATCCGTTCCTACTGGTCTAGGTTTGGGCTCTAGCTCCCCGGTATGCTAAGCAGGCATCCGCCCGAGAAGTTACTGATTCTCACACAGCGACCACAAGGGTCTACCCAACCTGGGTGAGAGCCAACAGCCACTACGAGTCCATCCTCAGATTGGCGGGATGGAGAGAGAACCTCTCCATGGACCCCCTCCGCCCGTAGTACCGACTTATTTTAAGAGTTTCCGGATCAAACTCCGGACCAATGGTCCTACTGAACCTGCTCAGCTGCAGTTAGGGTCAATGGCCCTTGTATTTGGTTTCACCAAGTTTTAGTGAAAGATAGTGAATTGTACTTAACGTATAAACCACAACACTACTAAATTCTGAATAAGTTGGACCCAGATCCTTGTAAGTACAGATCATGGTCAGTATTTCTCAAAACAGGATATAAGTCAGTTACAAGATGAAATAAGTCCAAAATAGAATTTCTCATTTTGGTCTGTACTTTGATTTTTGTTTCACAGTTTTATTTTTGTTTTTAGTTAGCTTTAATGATTTCCGTACTCTTTCATACTTTTCTTAATCAAACAAAAAGCATAAATTATTTTTAATGTTCCTAATTTTTATTTTATTTTTATTTTCAGTTATTCAAAATAGCCAAGAAATGACGAGAAAAATCTGTGAAGAATTGGAAACTTGGAAAGAACGTCAACAAATTCTCTTCAATGCCGATGTAATTGAATTTCACTGTCTCACCACTTGAGTAGTTACAACCTGTTAAGACAAACAACATCCACGAGAGAGGAAATCTCGACTGTTAGGAGTCTAAATCTTAAGAATAACCTTGAGTAGCTGGCTTGCTAGAACATTAATTTATGTAGGGGATTTTTAAAATCCTTGTGGTGTTGTTTATATGGCCTTAATTTCCCCTCTGTTATCTCTGTTCTTCACTATCTTGCCTTGTTCATCACCAAGATGGACTGGTATTAACAGTAGAGCAAGTCGATTTCATTAGGTAATGTTATTGCCTGTGAATTGCTAGGAGAAATTTTAAACTTTCAATTAAATTTCCAAAGTATTCCAAGTATAGTCATGTATTGTTGTTGAAGAACAAAACTAATGCCACTATTTTGTCATTTCTTTATAATATATAATTCGCTTAAGTGAAAATTACTTGTAAAACAAGTTAATTATGTGCATTTACATGAATGTTTGTTGGACTAACGCCTGTATAAGTATTGTAAGAATTTTTAGTTTTCATTAACTTCATATTTAGTATTTTTCTATGTTTTACTCTTCATTTCAAAATTGATAGTTTAAAATTTTGCTTTCTAACTTTGTGTCTTTTATGTGACATTGTTAAAGACAATTTACAAACACATTTAAATAGTGATATGAATGAGTTAAATAAATGATAATATAGTTTCAAGATTAATTGAAAAATGTACTGCATGAATCAAACATCGATTTATGGTTTATCTTGCTCTAAAGGAGTTGGGGGGGGGGGGGGGGGGGAAATTTACTTATATTTGAAAATTACAGACAATGTTTCCACTTTAACAATGTTTATATGTTTTATTTAAAAAAGAAAAATAAAAACTGAAGCTACTAGCTAAAATATGATATTACGAGGGTCGTCCAGAAAATAAGTTCCGTTTTGGTCTGTAGGGCGGTAGGAGTGGTTTTTGCCAAATCCGGCAACACCGCTCGAAAGAGGAGAGGTGGGGGAATAGAATGAGAGGTGGGGGACCTCAGTCGGTCAATTACCAACGTCAGGGCAGGTAGTTGAAATGGAGCCCTCCATGTCACGTCCCGCCACCTCGATCCCGTTCCCTCTCGAGTTGTTTTGCGCGGAGTGATTCAATTTCTTTATGCACAGGGTTTCAAATCAGTTCAAATTCACGAACAGCTCATTTCTGTTTATGGAGAAGGTGTAATGAGTGAATCAATGGTGAGGAGATGGGTACGTGAATTTAAGGCGGGAAGACATTCACTTGAGGATGAAAGTGGGAGAGGCAGACCCTCAGTTGTGACGGACGAAATTGTCGCAGAAATCGACAATGCAATTCGCAAAGATCGTCGTTCAACCCTGGATGAACTCCACCTGAGTTTCCCAGACATCTCACGATCCCTCATCCATGAGATCGTCTCGGAAAAACTTGACTTTCGGAAAGTTTCCGCCCGGTGGGTCCCTAGAGAGCTGAATGTCTTCCCGCCTTAAATTCACGTACCCATCTCCTCACCATTGATTCACTCATTACACCTTCTCCATAAACAGAAATGAGCTGTTCGTGAATTTGAACTGATTTGAAACCCTGTGCATAAAGAAATTGAATCACTCCGCGCAAAACAACTCGAGAGGGAACGGGATCGAGGTGGCGGGACGTGACATGGAGGGCTCCATTTCAACTACCTGCCCTGACGTTGGTAATTGACCGACTGAGGTCCCCCACCTCTCATTCTATTCCCCCACCTCTCCTCTTTCGAGCGGTGTTGCCGGATTTGGCAAAAACCACTCCTACCGCCCTTCAGACCAAAATGGAACTTATTTTCTGGACGACCCTCGTATATTAGATTGTTGATTCTATTCGAAGGAGAATTGGATTCACTTGTGCTGGTAAAATGAAGGAATATATCCAATGGTTCCAGATATCCGGATCAGTGTAGATATGAAAGACATTTATAAATAGAAAATTATCATAAAAATATTATGATAAAAGTAGTACTTTGCTAGTTGATTTATATGTACTCAATTGTATTTATTTATGTATTTTTTTCTTGAGAAATAGCGAATTTTGTTTGTTTATGAAACCATTAGTTTCTTATTAAATCAAATCAAATAGTAGAAAGTATACATTTAATTGTTGTAAAACGAGTGGAAACCCAAGTTCACGTCTTATTCCATTAGCCGTATGAAAAGGAATCACCATGAAAAGACATTCGAACTGACCTTCACTCCAGATATTAAAATAGTATAAACAAATGATAGTATTCGAATAACCAATACTCTGATAAATTATACGCATACATTCATCTCGTGTTTAGTCATTTTAATTTATGATCAGTTAAGAAATCCGATTAATAAGGAAACAATTGGGACAAGTAAGCAGAGGAGATCCTTTAGTTTTCAAGTGAAAATAGTAACATTTTGTCAGTTGATACAATTATTATGAAATCTTGAGTAAAAAGAAAATAGTGACTCTATATTATGTAGGGAACAGTACATTAATATGCTTTAGTATTGCCTAAGAAATTATAGTTCACCTTCAAACTAAGGACTATTTATATGTGTTATACGTTGTGTTCAACGTATACATTATGTTAAAAATGTTCACCAGAATTCGGGTACAACCACCAACCACTATATCATAACAAAATATTAAATGGTCTCTGGCAAGATCTGATCATGAAAATTCCTTAAAAGCAATGACGAGAAGAGCTAATAGTACAGGAAACAGTAAAATATATTCTTTACATATTGTACCTGTACAGTATAGGTAGTGTAGTTTTTATAGAAGTAAAAGAACATAATAAACGTAGATTCTCTATTATATTCCAAGTTGGAATTGAATAAGACGACGATGAAATGGTCTTTATTTTTATTTGATAGTTCAAAGAATCAAATCTGCAATAATTAAAAGAACAAACATTTACAGGGATTTTTTATACCAAAAATCAGACAAAAAATAAATATGTGTTTGGTGTTTTGGGAGATTGTTATTTAAGAGTGCTAATTCCCCAAAAATGATGTATTTTTATTATCCCATTTCATTGTAAGGGATAAAAGAAATTAGGATATATATATATATATACTAGTATATACTTAAAATAAACTGTGACACTTAGACAGAAACATAACAAAGACTCACTTTTCAATATTTTGACCACCATTACGGTCGAAATATTGAAGAGTGAGTCTTTGTTATGTTTCTGTCTAAGTGTCACAGTTTATTTTAAGTGTAATCTGTTCTGCGGGACCGTTTTTCTTTATCACGGTATCTATACTTGCAATTAATATATACCGTAGTATATTTTCTCTATAAAGGCTTCTAAGAATCATGAGATTTGTTAAATTCTTTTCTTAGCGGCTCTTTTCATATATGTTGCAGTTGAAAAAAAAATTGGACTCAGAACTAAAAAGGTTAACCGATGAATGGATTCGGAGACAAAGAGATCTGGAGTTGGAGATGATGAGGAAGGTTGAGGAGAGCTGTGCTCTGACTCAGCAACTGCATACGACCTCAGCCGACCTCAAGGAACGACTGGCCAAGGTGTCAGCCGCGCAGTCCAAGGTACCTTCCACAACTTATCAAGTAGCCTAAACGGGCAGCGTACTTTTCTCCATTAAAATTACTCTTTTATTATATTTTTCAAATTAATAATAATAGAATTAGTTAAGTAATATGCTCATAAAAGACTTGCTGTAATATTTATTGTTCACCTTTTTTATCAGGAAAATTTTATTTAAAAAAAAAAACTTATTTTTTAATATTCTTAGTTAATTTTACGAATAAGTGGAGCGAATTCAATTAGTTCAGATCAGTGGTTCTTAACCTGTGAGGAATTCCCCACTGGTAGGGAATGGCGGAGTGGCCAAGTGGGGAATTCCCCACTGGTAGAGAATGGCGGAGTGGCCAAGTGGGGAATGACCGGTAGGACAGAAGAACCATTGCTTCAAAATTTATTACATTCATCCAAATGTTGACTTACTTTGAATCACAACCATTTATAGGCTGTTTTAGTAAGAAAAAAAAAACAATGTATAAGATATTGTTAAGTCTTGTTTGGGTAAAGTGACAACACTGTAAAGTTAGAAATAATAATAATCAGTGCACATTCGTAGACTTCCAGAAAAAATTACAGAAAAAATAATAGTTTTGACTATTTTCTTGATGCGATGCCAGTTCTGTTGTCCTTTTTTTTGTTTCTCTGTTGTATGATTGTCATTTCATTTTTATTTATTAAACACTGCATGGATTAAAATCGAATTTGTCAAAGACCAATGATGTGGTGGTAAATGGAGATTTGGCTCACTAAACAGTGGGAATTGATGAAAAAAAATTAACATTATTACTGATTTGCAATAAAGCTATTTATTTAAAATGATGGTTAGCTTATTTAATTATGCTAATCAAATTAAGTTTTTTGGCTTTAATGATTTAAAATTCATTTATTGAAATTAATAATTAATTCAGTTTTGAAAGAAATTTTATCCTCAACTCCTCACTTCAGGATTGTAAGTCTTGTATGCCTCCATTGTTTTGGAGGGAACTCAGTTGGTAATTAATGTAACACAGGTTATCGATTGGGCTGGACTCCACACGGGAACTTCAATGTTCTCTTTCTTAAATTGATTTTGACTTACAAGAGTCTTTGGAACTTATATCGTAATCTATCAGGACTGATGGTTCTAAGTCCTGCCCTAAGGGACGGCATGCTTAAGATTTTCTGAATCTTATGAATTCTCTCCTTTCAGCGTTTGATTTTATTTAACTGTAATAATGGGTTTCTTATATTCACTCTCACTGCGAGTGTCCCGTTTTCAGGTAGACTTACTGAAGAGAGAACTGGAAAAAAATTATACCGATAAACTTCAAGAGTTAAGGGAAGCTTCTCAAAGACATCAGGATGACACAGAGAAAGAGGTAGACAGCCCTTGTCGGAAAATATTTGTAGTTCCTGCATTGTTTATAATGAAGTAGTAGTTATATAAAAGTCGTAAATGGTTGTTCAGATAAAGACAGTGAAGGCTGAGAGGGATGAGTTGAAGGCGAAGCTGTGCGCCATGACTAAGGAGAACAAGCGCCTCAAGGGCATGGCCCCCGGCGAGAGGCAGTCTGCCAGGAGTCAGCTCTCCGACGACCAAGTCAACAGTCTTCTCATTGACATGGTTTGTTTACTCAACAAACATCAACTTGTGTCTTTTATTTGTTTTGTATTGTATTAATTTTGAATTATTATTTTCTTCTGATGTTTAATAGCAATTGAATTATATCTTATTAAATATGTAATAACTATTGTAGAGTAAACAGTTAATAAAATGATCTCCACATATAAAAATTTTAATGGTATAAACAACGCGTTTCGAACACGTAGAGTTCTTAACGCGTTGTTTATACCATTAAACTTTTTATATGTGGAGACCATTTTATTAACTTTTTACCCTACAATGAGTAAATACCACATAATGAGTGAGTGCACTACGTTAGAATAACTATTGTAATTGTGATATAATTCTTCTAAAACAGCTTGCGCAAGGGGCAGAGTTGTCTAGTGTTGGCGTGATTACGTCTATTACCTGATATCCCCAGTTTTTATAAGTAGCTTTGACCCTTCGTTTTACCTTGTAGGTAGTCTCATCAGCTGTACATTAATAACCTACACAAATACATTAGTATAGGAGTGAGGGTAAAGTGGTATAGGCAAGTTGTAATATGTTTCGTCCATTACTGACAAGGTAGAAATCTAAAAATCTCATTTAGACATTTAATAGAAGTATATTCGCCCTTCAAAACCTTCACGCTGCATTACAACCAGAACTTCTGGTTCTGTAACGAGAAGTAGAATACTACATGTACGTCTGTTTTTATAATAAACTTTGTTCGTGCAAATATTCTTTTTCGATTTGTACTTTTATCAGTAATATTACAAGTTAAATATCACCGTAGTCCCACTGTCATACTCCTGTATATTTTGAATATGTTATTAATGTACAGCTGACGAGACTATATTACCAATGTTAGTAATGTAATACATGTGTGTGGTCAATAAAGATATATTACTCTTTGCTCCTAGGACAGCTATGAAAAACTTGTAGTTGTGTTGGGGATTAAAAAAAAATCGCTTGCCTCTTTAAGAATTGAAAATATTATGCTAACCATGAAATTAATCCTTAGAGGCTCATCTTAACTACTGTACTGTATAAAGTCAAGAGTAAATTACAAATGAATTTAGCCTTCATCATCCTGGAATGTCACTTTTAGTTCTTTTTTAACTGTAACAGGTGAATTGAGTTCTTAGATGGTTTGTAGGGTTGAACTGATGTTTTCAACATTAGCCTAGATGCCTAACGTAACCAAAACTTAAAAACTAAACATTGGTAATGGTGTAAAGGAAGATTTTTTATTCATGCTCATCAAACTTTAAATAGATGAAAAAAAGGAGTGACTTTTTCGACTCTACCATTAGTATCTTAATACTTGAAATGGTAAAGACTATTTTATAATATTTGGCAATTCTTGAAAGCGTTTTCGCAAAGTTTATTATAAAAACAACATATAATGCACATGTATTGTTCTGCTTACAGTTTTCTGCTTGTACTATACTATGAAGTTTAAAGTGCGAATATATGTCTATTATCTAAATGAAAGTTGTCAGTTTCTACCTTATTTTTCACGCAGATAAAGTTAAAAAATAATACTGCATGATGGAGAATTTCAAAAAAACCTTTGCATAAATAATAAGATTTTTTTTAAATGCCCATCTTAAGTAAATATCCCACTATAACTGATTGCATAAATAATGAAGAATACTGCATGTTCAAGAGCAATCATTTAATAATAAAACATTTTTTATCTGGTGAATTTCTCTATTAGTTTACAAATATAGATAAATATCTTTTTAAATACACAACTAAGAACAGTTGTATAACGTAAACAGAAACAAATGCGGCTAGTAAGCGTGGGTGGATTGTTTTAGTTTAAATCTGGGAATTTACTTCGTATCTACTGATACGAAATGTTAAATTCATATTATAATACAGTATAATTGATGATTTTTCAATTATGAAATTATAACCCTACTTGATCAAGAAGGATTAATTAAAGTAAAGCAAAAAACAAACAGATTCTGTATTGACAAGGTGTACGTAGCTCTTACGACACTCCGGATTAACTATACAGCATGATTCCTAATACAGAAGCGTTTATCTATAGAATTTTATGTTTACGACTTTATTGCGATAGTTTGTGTGTTTTTGAAAGAATTGAGGACGTCAGGCACATGCACAGGGCAATAACGCGAAAAGTTAAAAAAACAGCTCCTGACAACCTAGTAACTTAAAAATTATGGAGGGTGAGTTATTCAGAACTCAACTTTTCAAAATTAAGCTTTCTAGTACACAGACAGCAGTCGTTGTTTAGTGAGATAACAGTATAGTGCACGTTCTCGTGTGTACTAATACAGTATAGAGAGATGTAATATACTGTTTCACGTACTAATACAATCTACCCATAGATTTCTATAAATGGGAAGAAAGTATAAACGATACTAATTTATGCTATACTATAAATTAATTTAAATTTATTGTACAGCATAAATTAATTTAAAGGATTTATATTAATTTAATAAATTTATTTGAGCATAAATGTTTAAACATTTAATTAATTTTACTCTCTATTTCAGATAACTAGAAATGGCAATTCACTCTCCATGTTTTTCAGTTTTCTCCTTATATATATATATATATATATAGATTATTGGCTTTAAATTATATTTATAATCACTTGTAATGTGTTGAGAATATTATTAAACCAATTATAATATTATTGGTTTAATGTTTTAATTAAAATCTGAATTTCATTTTATTGCATGTTTTGAATTGTTATTGGTAGAAATTAATTTTTAATTAAGGAAATGGAGTGTTTTTTTCAAATTATGTTATGTTTATTGCTTGAACAAATTTAGATGTTTTATTATTCTTTTATGTACAGGATAACAGCTTTTGTTTTACCTTTCTCAAGTTTATTATGGTCGGAATCATTGAAGGAGTGTCTAGTTCATTCAGTCTTGGGACAGTTGACATTCTTTTTGTGAGATGTTTACTAGATTTTTCTATCTCCCACGTAAAAAATGTGGATTCTTAACAACGTTTTGAACGTCAAGCCTTCGGTATTGAGGGCGAGCGGGCAAATCACTTGACTACATTTGACGTCATCAGAAGGATGATATGTGCATGATAAAAAAATCCTCGGATCAGTTATGGACTAAAACTCAGGGTCTTTAATCCCTAAACTGTGCCATACAATATCCTGAGTGACGACGGCTCTGCTTGTATTTGAGGTCCACTCTAGCGTGTAGCAATGTTCTCTTTAGGATCGAGTGTATGTTACACTTTAACTTCAAAAATCTCAGCATATTCTCAACTCTTTGAATTATATTTCTTTTAAAATACTTGGTTAGCATGTTGGGTTTATTAAACCTGTTTACTGTTTAAAGGTAAGATACATTAAAAATTACTGCCATCCTAAATAAAGATTATGTTTTCCATATCTATCATCGTCACCTTATTTTCATAGTTTCATTTCATAATTAAATTTTGAAATTTAGTTTCTTGAGTTATCTTATTTCATGGTTTCGATGTTAGTAGAACAATTCCGCTTAAATTTCAAATTGGTAAAAGTAAACAGAACATGATAATATATAAATATGTGTTTAAACTGCAATAAAAAAAGAATTAGGTTTTTGACTCTGACGAAGACCACTTGTTACGGTTAAAAGATTTTAGTCATTTTTTCCCATTTCTTATTGTGGTTTGATCATATATATATATATTAATGAAGGTTGGTAGCAATCCTTCTTGCAAACATGTTTCTAAAAATGTATGCCAATTTCATGCATGGTTACCTTTTTGGAGAGTTTCTCTAATGTCATACAGGATCTTCTGAATTTCTCGGGGAATAAAAAAATTAACTGTCCCAAACTTTTCCTTTCATATATACACATTGTGACACTATTTATATCTATTTGTTTATTCCCCGAGCAACTCAGAAGATCCTCTAGGACATTAGAGGAACTCTCCAAAAAGGTAACCAAGCATAAAATTGACATACAATTTTTAGAAATATATATATATATATATATATATATATATATCATTTTATCTTTATTTTATTTATATATATATATATATATATTATTATATAGTTCAATATAAACAAAGAAACATAGAGAAATCAGAAGAACACACTTACAGTCTCTAATTTTCGGTTTGAACCGTCTTCAGGAGAGATAAGAGAGGGAAACCAAGCGCACTGGATCAGAGACGGTTGGAGACGGGATGGAGGGTTGGAGGGTCTCCAACCGTCTCTGATCCAGTGCGCTTGGTTTCCCTCTCTTATCTCTCCTGAAGACGGTTCAAACCGAAAATTAGAGACTGTAAGTGTGTTCTTCTGATTTCTCTATGTTTCTTTGTTTATATTGAACTATATTTGTCCGTTTTGGATCGTATTTCCAACGAAAAAAAGTATATTATTATATATATATATAATATTATATATATATATTATTTAATATTTATTTATTATTTTTATTTTATTTATTTTTATTCCTATTTTTTAAATTGCTTTAATTATTTATTTATTTTATATTATTACATTTATTTTTAATTGATCTTATCCTTGTATTTTCATTTGTTTCTCATCGCCTTACCAACTCTGTTATCTTCCTTTTTCATGCTTTTAGGTATTTTTCACGGTATTCCTTTTTATACTTCATTTATCTTCCTGCTGTTTATTTTACCTTCAATGAACCAGAACTGCTTTTCTTAATTCTTAATTTTAATTTTAATATTAATTTTCTTCTGATCGTCTCTACTTCTTTACTTCCTGAACCGGGCGCGCGTGGCAGCACGGTCGGTTGCCGGGACGGTTTCCTGCCGTTGTGTTTCCGGCGTGCTTGGTCGCCCATTCTCTCTTTTGTCCTGAAGACGAATCATCCGAAAATTTGAGTTTGTAAGTGTGTCTTTTTCTCTGTGTGTTGCTTTTCTTCGTTTGTGAACTGATTTGCGTCCAGTTTGGATCGTTTTTTCGAATTTTAAGTGGATATATATATATTCACTTAAATGGAAAGACGATCCAAACTGGACATAATACGAGTTCTATTTGAACATTTGAACGAGTTCAGTTTGAACTCGTGTATATATATTTATGCAAACTCTTTAGCTGTATTATAAAACAATTAGCTACTGCTTGAAATATGCTTCAATAATTATCCTGTCTTCGGATACAAAACCTTACCTTGACTAACTGCAAAGTAAAAATGTTTCAAAATGTATGTAATGGTTGTTTTTTTCTTATTAATAGAAAGGACTCGAGGAGAAATTGTCGGCTGCTGTGGAGGCCAAAGACTTTTTCAAAAGAGAATGGGGTCGAGCATTAAAGGAAATTCACAAACTGAGGTGTGAGAGAGAGCTGTACATCAAGGGACAGCTAGAGGAGCAGGTGAAGGAACTGAATGCGCTTAGGTCTGTACCATTCATCACACTTCGCAGACTTATATATGTTATGTGTAGCAGCCGAGTGTCAACCATGACTTCATTCGATTTTATATTTAAAAATATTACAATGTTTAATGCTCGATATAACGGCAAACAAAAAGAGATAGAGCGATAGAGAAAGGGTGAGTGAGAGGTATGGGCAAACGAAGGAGTTATGGAGGGTTGATAGATGAACTGAATCTAATTCAAAGATGAAAAGATAAGAATGAGCGATAAAGGAAGGAGGAAAGAGATAGAGAGTAATAAAGAGAGAGTTACGATCTATATAGAGTATATATATAGAGTTACGATGAGAGAAAGAAAATGATACAGGAAGGAAGGGTGAGAGAGTGATAGTCAGATTGAGTTCTAGGAAAAAATCCCCCTCAAAAAACAATTAAAAGAAAAATTAACACTAATTTTTTCTCATTATGTATGAATGAATGTATATAATTTACCATTCAGTGATATGAACCAAAGAAAAAACAATACGATTACTTGATCTAGGATTCTGTGCGCTTTCAATTATTGATTTGAGATTTACTTTGACATTAAAACATTATACTTTTGACACTATTGTTTATATTGTTTTTATTTGGATTTATTTTATTTTTCTGAAATGATTTTGTCATTGTTATATCGAAAAATGTATTGGTAATTGTTTTAATTTATTTTATTTGAGTGAGCAATGAATTTTATTTACTTCAGCATTTTTATATTTTCCATTTTTCCAGTTTTTGTTTAAATAAATATAAATTTATAGTGACCTGTAAAAATTATTTTGAATTTCCAGAAGTTTTTATTTCTTTTTTTGTAATTTGGTATTGGTTTAATATACTACTTTAAAATACCAAAAAATAGTTTTTTTTATTCTTTTTTTGAAATGGAAGGATTCATTTTGAAATCCTTTTTTGAGGGGAGATTTTTTCGTACACCGGTCAGATTGAAAGTGACAGAGAGGCTTTGCGAGCTTTTAAATTGAAATTCTTACATCCAGCTATTGGTTTTCATCAAATTCCTTTCAAATTCCAGATTCTATCTAAACGTTTTAAAGCATACATTTTCAGAACGCGACTGTCCCTTCATCTTTTATTGAAAGTTGCTTTTTACTTGCTGGAGAAACCTCGCCGATTTAGATCCAAGAAAGAATCAAAGTTTTCCTGTCGTTTTCGTTACGACTTTTTTTTCAAGTGTACATATCCTTGGCTTTGTTGTTAGCGAGTATTCTATTCTATCTTCTTCTTCCTTTTCCACTTCACTCTCCGGTTCTGGGCCTTCGTAAATTTTTTACCAAAAGCCTCCCTTCCTAAGGAGTACTTTTTTCCATATCTTTCCGAAACTTCCTAATCCTTTTAAGGGATTAGAATGATGTGGTCGTTGTAGCTGTAAAATGTATCTTATTATTACCCAATCCTAGCTTTTGTATTTGAGCTTCCGTCGATCTGCGCTAGCTACAACCTTCTTATAGTTATTCATATGAACAATGACGGCCTCAATTTTTTCGTCGTTTCAGATATAGCCATATGTGAATATCAGTGAAAATAGGCCTTAATTAGAAAGAGGCTGTATCTAGATAGGGTGATAAGTGTGTATGATCAAAGATTTCATTCAGTTACAAATGTATTTTATTTTTAAATTTATCATTCTAAAAAAAACCTAGTAAATCTAAAACCCTGTCTTAAATAAGAAGATTGATAAACAATATGAGGGAGATATACAAGGAGGTATATCGAAATAAATGGAAGAGGGGGAGATATATGGATGTAGGGGAGATAAATGGAATGAATACAGAGAGGGAGAGATAGAGAGTGATAAAGAGAATGGGTGGTAGAAAGAGTGAGAGGTATGGAGCGAGGCAAGTGAAGATAAAGAGTGATACACAGAGAGAGATAAGGTGATAGAGAGAGGTAGAGTGTGGCAAGATGAGGTTGAAAGAGAACTACAAAGTCATTCTTGTGACTGATGAGTCATACAAAGTATACATTTGATAGCACAATTCATCCTTTTCTACAAATCAACTTGTCGCACAAGATTTGTTTTAAAAACTGAATTATTGCTATTATAATGCTAAATTGTGTAAACTACTATTGCAGTGTTACATTTAAAAGGTCATGTCATGTTATAGGTTAAACGGAATAATAAAGGAGGACAACAAAGACAGCAGGGACGACTTGATGTCTCTAAAAGAACTCAAGTCAGAGATCAGCGGCCATCTAAGGACCAATCTCTTTCTCCCTAGTCCTCGAGTTTGACCGAATAAATAAAAAGAAAATAACTCAATTTATCTGTGATATAATTTAAGGCTAGTGAGTATACCGTAGTGTTGTTTATTTAGGACATGTGTATTTAATCATAGAAAAACAAATCAGATATTATTTAGTATTTATAATAATTATAATAAATACTGAGTATTATTGATTCTGAGTTGAAAAGTATTAATTTTTGTTTATAATTATGTCAAAACTTGATATGTAACTTTTTAAATTGTTTAGTTTAATTTTATTGTTCGAAAATTATTAAAAATTTGAAACTCATTCATACATTATAGTTCTATCTAATTAAATATGGATTTATTTAACTCTTTCAATGTAATCAATCACAGATAATTAAGGATTCAACTATACCCTTTCATTTTTTTTTTAAATTAGAGATTATTGTTTAATTTTCATTTTATTGAATAGATTTATTTTTTATTTAGGTAGTACCCTGTATAAGTTATTATTATTTACTTGCTTCTTCGTAAATTTATTTAAAAAGGTACATTCTTTTTACAATTTTGTTTATGTATTTTAAATAATTTTTTTAACGAATCATAGTTTGACAAACTTTGTTTAAGAAATTAATTATATATTGCTACAGAGTTTTTTTACTTCATTTTACTTCAACTTGTGAACTGTACAATGAGTCAGTGAAATATATTCCTGAACAGTTTTTTTTATATTTTTTAAAAGTAATGTTCTTCACATAACCAATATTGGTAGCAATTGAGATATAATTGTGTATAACTCCCAGTGTTCTTTTTTAAGAATCATGTTTTAAAATAAAATATATAAAAGGTATTTTTCTTTACATCTTGTGCATTTTATAAAGAGACAGTATTTATTTTGTTGGCATTTCTTTATTGAAACAGTTATTTTGTTAAACACTAAGTAATTGCTGAACTTGTTTGTGTTTAGTAATTGATTGACAACGAGATGCTTTAAGTTGTTATGTAATTTAAAAATATATTTTGAATGTATTTCTTAAAGTATTGATTATTTATCCAGTGACCCTCATGAAATCCTGATCTTTCGATTTTTAAGTTAATTCTGTTTGCAAAATTGCTCTTCTGATCCTGTAGGGATTCAGGAGTCTACACAAAAATGGTCTGTTCTACATCAACATTACAATAGTTGAACTAATTAGCAACCTAATTTCTTCTGTCCAATAAATATTGATCAAATTCTATCAAAATCGTATATAGAATATGATATGAAGTTTAAACCACAAAGAAAAAAGGAAAACAATAGAAAAAAATGCTCTGAGGCCTTTCAATGTATGTTATTAGAGAGCAAACAAAGTAAAAACTGAGCAGCTAACATAAAAGTCACTTCATGTTATGAAAAAAATTGCATTTTTTTATTGTTTTCCTTTTTCCTTTGTGATTTAAACTTCATTGATTGCATCACGTGTTTATTTATTGTTATTTTTCTGCATAGAATATGATATATTAAAATTACGTCACCTCGATGGTTCAAATTGAAAAATTTAAAGATTTACCTTTGAAATTCAGTTACAAATACTTCTATATCTTAATTCACTATGTTGTCAAAACTGCAGAGTACTCATGAGATCTGTTGACAAATTAACATATTTATTACAAAAGTGAAATAAAACTACAATCAGTGTAAAGTGAAGAGTTGGTAATGAAGTTTGTTTTTCTTTAATATTCTAAAACAATAGAGTTACATCGTCTGTCTTGTTTGTATGGTATCACACTTCCCCTAGGGTTCTAGGGATAGACCTCTATAACAGTGTGTATTCTGAAACTACATCAGCTAGGCCAGGGCTTCTTAAACTTTTTTATATAGCGACCCCCTTCAAGCTTAGGAAATTTTAAACGACCCCTTCCTCCATATAATGGAATATATATTAACCGTAGATGTAGATGTAATATCGCACTATTTTACAATGTAAATAAAATAAGGATTAAAGAATGCGTACCCATTCATTTCACATATATATAATTATATCAGTATCAAAGTATCAGATCTTTGCGACCCCCTTTCAGTAGTCTCGCGACCCACAGTTTAAGAAGCCCTGAGCTAGGCTACTCATTGATCAGGAATGATGTAATTCGTACTGCTTTATACAGTATTGTATAAACTCAGTACAGTATTGTATATACTCAGTGCTGTATACAGTACAAGCTACACTATTTTCGATCACTTTAACAAGTTGTACTCTAATTTGTAAAATACTAATTCGCGAAGTAGATAGCGTTAATCCTATGTTGGAGAATTCCATACAGATTCCTTTTTTCTATGGTCAATACTTCTTTAAAAGTTATAAGCGATCAAAAAAATAAAAAATTTATAATAATATATTCAGATTTAATCATTTTTATATAAATAGATAATAATAGTAATATAAACAGATTAAAGAGAATCTAAAATCACATAGTTGATTGCAAATATCATACTCAAGCCTTAAATAGAAACATGATCGTCATCTAAGGCATCAAAATCGAAAAAAAAACTGGTGCAGCCTACACTCAGCTTTAATATAAGTAAACAATATTAAAATCGTTGAGAAACAATTGAGTTTGTGTTTTATTTTAATATGGCTGGCTATGGTGATGAAATTATATCATAACTCTGGTAAAATATTTTCAAGCTTATAGGAAACCAATTTAATTATTTTATATGTCTTATATTAGCTATTAATTTGACAGTTATATTCATTTTTTCGATATATTAAATCGGTGTTACAATAGATAAAGTCAGTGTTACAATTGATTACAAATGCAACACTGACGTTATCAAAGGAGAAACGACGTAATCAAATGTAACACTGACTTCATCGATTGCGTCACCGACGTAGTAGATCGAAAAACCCTATTACTTTGAAATAGTTGTTCTAGAACAATCAGACACGTTATCATTAATCAGATTAAACTGAGAACCTGAAACCCATCTTATTCCTTAGAAGCGTTATCATGTCTACTCTATTGAGCTTACTTTTATCGCTTTGGATTTTAATTTTCTTTGTTGAACTATAAAATTCAGCTTGAAGATTTATTTCTTACTTCTATGGGTAATAAGTAATGTTTGCCAGAAATTTGTATCCTCAATCTATCTGAACACAGTTATTCTATCAGAATCACAAACCATTGATGACATTCTAACAGAATTCGAGATAGAATGTCATGAACTCTTCCATAAAGAATTTCCATTATTGCTGCTGTTAATTCCATTTTGAATAAACAGTTAAAAATATACAAAGAGCTGTTAAATATTCTACATATATTTATAAATCCTTTGAAAATATTGTATTTTCTAATAGTTGTAAACTCAGTTGCTATTAGTTTCTTTGAAATAAATTGGACACAGTTGTTGTACTCCTTTTATCTGCTTTCTCCTTTTTTCCATGCATCAATTGGTCCAACCATTTCCAAACGAATTATTACCTCATTTCCCTGTAGTTCATTGTTTCCTGGTACCCCTTGAGAGTAAACTTATTTTTCATTAATATGTTATGAAAAATAATATTAATTAATAATTAGTGCCTAATCAAGATTAAGTTTTGATTTGTCAGTAGACCAGACTGGAATGCCTTCCTTGAAATCTAGAAGTTTGCCATCTAGGTGATCATTTTCTGTAAAATTCTGTATTTGAATTAATTATTCTTTGCATTAGCATTGTATTAATCAATTCTAAAGTTTCTGGATTAACAAATCTTTGTTGTTGTTGTTGATTCAATAGATATCAGCGCTATCAAAATCTCTTGCTATATTCAAGAAGTTCAGGGTGATTCTTTTAAGCCTTAAAAATGTTTCTATTTTGTTAAGCAAAAATGTTGGAACTGTTTGATTTTCTCCTTGTTATTGGTATGGACTCCCTTATGAAGATGCATATTTACTGAAAATTTCTCATGGTATTATATAGATAGAATGTTTTGGTGTTTATTCTAACAAAATTTTGTATTAATCTTAATAGTGGTTTGGTGCTAAAAGAAACACCTACCCACACACACACATCATCGAAAAAACGACAAAAAAGGAATTTGGGAGTCTTAAAACATTTAACTTTGTCAAAATATACAGTTCGAGTTGCTTTGCTATGCAGGGTCAGGCAAAATGATCTGACATATTTGTAGGTTAAATAAAAGACAATTAAAGTCAATAAACAATAAAGTGTTTTTATTTTTGAAAAGTACATATAATGCCATGTTGTTTTGTTTCTGTATAATGCCATTTAAAACGTAATGAAATAAAATGGCATTACATGTACTTTTCAAAAATAAAAACACTTTATTGTTTATTAACTTTATTAGTCTTTTATTTAACTTTCAAATGTGTCAGATCATTGTGCCTGATCCTGTACTTGGTAAAGTAAAAGTCTAAAATCAACGTTTGTCATTTTTTGACATTAAACTGCCAGGTATTATTTGCAGGAAGTTGTATGTATGTGTATATTCTTTTTACTTTACTTTACTAAGAAAAATAAAGCTATAAACATTGAATATTTATACTAAACTAATAGATCATCTGCTATATTTGTTGGATATGTTTACTGTTATTTACATCGCTTACAATTAAAATTGTTTTCAAAGAATCGACTGAAAGTGGAGATAAGAGTGAGTTCTTTGAAGCGGTGACTTTTCTGTCTAATAAACGATGCATGATTCTAGATTTTTATTATAATAGTGCACTTGGTTTTGGTATAAAATCTGTGAGTATAAAATATAATGAAATTATTACATTCATCAGTAAATAAGTGACGTTTGTCGTCACTCAGGTGGCTGCTATTCATTACAGGTTAGGGAGGTTACAAAATAACTTTAAACATTGATAAAACTTAAACCTATTAATGATATCACGTTTTTTTAGGTGAACGTAACTACAATACCTCATAAAACAATTTATTGTGTAGTTATTTAAGTCAGTGTAAGTTATATTCAATATTAGAAAGAGACTTAATAACAACTAATTGAGATAATCAATTAGAAGCCTTTTTTGTTTGACAAATAAGTTTATGAAACTTATTTATCTGATCCCAAACCAATGTTTGTGATATTAGAACATCTGGAAAACAAACCAATATATGTGATATTGGAAGTTTAAGTTTCAATCATTTTTGAGAGAAATGGTTGAAGGTAATGAATTCATAACTATTGTTAAATTGAAATAAAACAACAAATCAATTCGTTGTCAAGAAGTTTGATATTATATTTAATTATTGTAAAGTTAAGTGTAGGCAACTCCGGATTTTGATTAGAAAGGAGAAGAAACACTAAGTTTCCATTCACAAAAAAGGTTTTATCAAACTGTGACGCATTTCGAACACTAAGTGTTCATCGTCAGGTTACATTCGCCTCAGTGAGGTGATATTGACAGTTTAAGGATTCAAAGGACACTTACTTCTTGTGTATAAAAGACTTAGTGTATCTTCACCTTTATAAACATGAGTAAATACCACACAATAACTGCTTGCATAGCTGGTGAGTTAAAAGAATTACTGCTTAATTAATAATGTAAAGGAATTAAATTTATTTGTATATTAAGATAATTAAGTAAGTGAAATGTAGTCTTCCCAGAGAAATTTAAAAACAGTGATTCTATCTTATTAAACGTATTATTATTTCTGTGTTTTGTACAAACTCTTTGAAATGATAATAATGAACTATGTAAACTCTACTGTATAAATTTGCAATATATTGAAAATTAATTTAAAAAATTATTCAGTAAATGACTCTAGTCTTAATTATAAGTCATCGTGATTTATTTAATTTCTTTTACAAGGATGTAACAAGGATAACATTTTCCTTAAAATTAGTGAAATAAAAATAATTGCATTAAAACTAAAAATTGAATTGAATAGCTTGTCAATTAACTTAATAATATATTTATTTTTAGCGAATTTCATCGTAGATCCACACAAAGTCGTTAAAATATAAAAGATATTATTATGGATCCACCTGAAAAGTCAATTACTGAATTCCACAAATATATGTATTATTTCCATTTTTTGTCTTTTATTAAATAAAATTATCTATTTAATAATGTTTATTTAAAATTAAATTCGATTATATAGAATCATTTTTTATTGAATACAACTCATAAAAATTTATAGGTCTGCGTTTAGTTCATGTTTATCATCTACCCATTGATTATACACTGGTTTAATTAAGCGCTAACTCTCCTTTATATTTATTGAAATCATCATGGCGTCATTAGTTTTGTTCAACTTAAGCGTCGGTTTCTTTTAAATAGGAATTTAGAAAGAAATTGTTATATACAGCAGTTTAAAAGTGATTTTATTAATGAGATTACTAAGTACTGCATACGTATGAAATTAATTATATTCGTGTTCGTATAATTGTTTGAAAAGAAAGAAGAAAAGAAGTTGATATCTGCACATCAAAAAGAAAGTAAGTACAGAATTTAAAATTATCTCGTATTTGTTTAATACATTGCGTTAAATTAAAACTATTGAATTATGTTAAACAAAAGTAGATTGAGAAATAATAATACACTACATTACAGTAATGCAAAGAAAAAATGAAATTAATCTTTCCCCATTAGCATAAAAATTATTTTATATTAAATAATGCATCTCAAACCTTTAACAACGTTTAAAACTAATTCATTTAAATTGAAGTACAATTAAAGTAAAGCTTAAAGCAGTTATTTCTCCAAAATAATGTAATATTTAGAATATTATGTCATTCATTGGTTTCTTATATATTAATAACAATAGATGCAATTGAAATATTATCTTTTAATATTAGAAAATTACTTATAGTAAAGTAAAAACAAAGGAAAATAGTAATATTAATGATTATATTTACAGAAAGAAATATCACAAAGCATGGTAGAAATGTCTTGTAATATGACTAATGATCTAGTTTTTTTTTTATGAAATTTTAACCTTTTAACTGTTTACAACTTCGTATATAAAGTTTTAAAATAATTTAACAACTGTAAAACAATCAATATCAGATTAGGAATATAAGTTTTTTTTACATCAATGTTTCAATGCAAACATTAAGAAACTGTTATTTAACAACAGGTTTTTCTTTTAAACTTATTTTAATAATCTAGCTTAAACCTATCTTTTTTTAAATTCAGCTTAAATTAAATTGAAGGTATCTTGCAAATAGTTATAAAACCATTATTATAATTCTTAATACTTTTAATTTAATTATTGATAAATAAGTCATTAATTTTAAACATTTTTAAAAGGTCAAAACTTATTGTTAAGAATCTTAAGAATATGGGAAGAAGTGTGAGAAAAAGTATATAAAATAGGAGAAAAAGATTGATTCATTATGTTTAGCTGGTATATATTAAGTAAATATCTATTGATAATATTGATGCATTATATGTTTGTGTAGTGAGTAATATTTGTTCATTTTAAGGTACTCAAACATAATTCACCTCTTTACTTTATTAGTCAGGATAAATACAGTGAACACATATTCTACTTGAACTGTGTAGTTCATACACATTTGAAGTATATTTGAAGTATGCTGAGCATTTACATAGTAAAATAAGTAAACTTATAACTATCGGTTGACTACTAAGGACATCTTATTTCCCTTTGTAGTTCAATTTATAGTTTAAGGCAGGGATTCTATTGTCAGAATGACATTCCACCCCACTGAAAACATAATCTTTTTGAAAAAAGCCATGCTAAATATTATGAAAATATTTAGGATCCTTTTATTTTTTCTTCATTAGTATATATGTATATACATTTCAACTTTACATGGATTATAATTATGATAGTGCTATAAAAAATAAATAATAATTGAAAATCTTGATGGATATTTAAAATTTTAATAAAAGTAAAATAGTTTTTTTAATTTATATTTAAAAGGCCAAAACCTGTAATGGCTTTCCTCATACTGTAAACTTGCTGTGGTTAGAATTCAATCCCTAAAAATGTGAAATTCTTACCTGGGGATAAAATTCTCCCATGGTTTAAAGTACTTCGTAATATGAACTGTTAAGTGTTAAAGTATTTCATACATCATCTGTGGGGCCTCTACTCTCCCTTGGGAATATCTGCTGTAAGAATGTCGGGTAAAATATTCGTCTAGTAAATTTATATACAAGTGTAACACTGGTAGCTAAATACAGAATAAATACACTTTCTGCAAACAAAGAACAAAGCAAAACTCATGAATAATCAAGGTTTTAATTGATTTATACAAATGCGTGTAAAATCATTATAAGAATACGAGTATTGCTGGAAGTCCTTTGAATGGTCTTGGATTTGAAATAACAACTAAACTTAGAACTTGAACCTCATAAACTTACCTGTAAAATACACAGTTAAAATTATTTCCCTCTTTGATCCATTATTGCACGATTGTTATTGCTAAAACTATTGCTATCATTATTCAAACTATTTATCGCAAATTATGACAAATTATCACAAGGTTGTATTTTTAATCAAATATAATACTTGTATGAATAAAAATTTTTGTGAATTCCATATCTTCAAAAACCATTGATTGATTCCAACATTTTATTGGAATGAAATGAATTATAAGATCACAAACAGACTACCTATTTAATTGAAAGAATTTGTTTCCTTTCGGTGTCATACAGAATAAGTTTTACAAAATATTTTTTCAACTCGTCTTTGCGGACCAGTACAACTCTTCCACACTAAGCAAGTACTGTTACTGAGGCTTGTCTAGTCAGCAATTCAACTCTTTAATCAGACGTTTCGAAAATTTATATTTTCATTTTCAAGGGTTACAAAGAGTAAAAAAGTTAGATAAATTTTAAAAATGTCAGATTAAAGAGTTGTTTCTGACCAGATAATCCTCAAAAAGTCCAGTCACAGAAGTTGCTTAGAGTTTAGAAAACACAGTATTTATAATACTGGTTAAATAATTAACCCAGTATGATAGCCATGTCTAATCATTCTGTTAGAATACACAATAAAATCAAATTAACTTATCCAACAGTAAATTTATCATATATTTTCATTTTTTGTACATATCAAATTTCTGAATATTTGCGAATCAATGGTTTTTGCTTAAAAATATTTTTTTCAATAAACAGTTGAGGAACGTAATGAGAAGAATGAAGGTTTTTATTCATAAAAATTTAAGTTTACATTTTGTTTCCCTGTTAATGATTCAGCAATCGAATGCTCTTTGTTCAGAGCATTCAGTTCAGTTACAAAAGAATTAAAAAAAATTTAAATAAATAAAGAAATATATTAAATAAATAATAACTGAAAATACATTTAAGTTTTACTAAAATTAATTATACTTGCGAATATCTAGTTTACAGTTATTAACTCTCTATTAAAGTAAGATAATGTTTACTTTATTTTTCGTAAAGCATAGATTAAAAATAAATTTAAAGTATATATATCATTTTGAGTTTTTTTTTAGAAAAAATCTCAAAATTTGTTCACTACTCTACTGTCGCAACATTTGACAAATCTTGTTACTATTTGAAAGGTAATAAAATCATTAAGTTACATTAACTTACTTTATACTGAAATAAGCACTAATTTTGTTCATGTTACTATAGAAACTTGAAAATTTTAATTTCAAGTTTTAATTGCCTTTATATGAGTGGTTTACTATAAAAATGTCACTGATTTTGAATTATTGTTGAGGATAAAAGAACTTGAGAAGACTATGATGAAGTCACCTGTCGGATTTGTTTACCTTGGTCTTATTAAAATCCCAGAGTTCAATAGAAGTAATGTATTGGAAGGAGACTTATTTTTAATATTATAATAATCAATTATCAGTTGAAATAATAAATATTTTAAGATGTTAATTACAAATATGAGTTAACCAAACACATAATTTAAAAAAATCTGGAGTGGCCTTCACTCAACTTTCCTATAAATAAACTTAATATCAATCTTCATGGGTATATATAATGTTTCATTTAAGCATAATGTAAACATCTAAATGGGAGATGTTTATTAGTCCTTCATTCCTGAGGTAGTACAGATAGTGATTGATCGACTTATCAATATATAAGCTTATTTTTGTACATCCCACAGTTAATGCAAATAATCCCATTAGTATTACTACAGCAGTAATAACATTTTTGAAAAGCCAAAGTAAATATTCCTTGATACGAAATAATCTCCTACAAGAGAACATGGTTTTTGTTCAAATAGCCAGTGAATTTCTTACATCGTTTACTTAACCTCCTTCTACATTGAATATTTAAGTCAAATTTTTAAATTTAAAACAGGAAATTACTCTTATTTTCTCTGGAAAACATCGAAGAAAAAATGTCGTTTTAAGATAATTTATAATTAAAGATGTACGATAATTACATTTATTAATCTTCAAACGAAAGATTTCAATTTTGAATTATGTTTTACATTTCTGGTCTTTTATAGAATTATTATACTGGAAATTTATGGTTCCTTAGTCTTTAATAAAATCATTTTCCTTCCTCTTTGTCAAAAATAGTATATACAAAATTTTTTCTGAGTGAGTGTTATCTTTTTCCTGCCTGCTGTACTCTGTTATAAGCTTGCTATAAATGTATATTGACAAAAAACATATTAGTAATTAAACAGTTTACATCCTCATATCAAAGTCGAAGCTAGCTATTCAATATAATTTAAATATTTTATAGTTGGGAGCTTCTAATTTTTGAATATAATAAATATGAACTATTAGACTAGAATAGTGAAAAAACTGGATATTTGTCAATAAACATAAATCTTTTTTCTTGAGGAAAGAAAAATTTGTTAAGTTCAATAACAAAAATTGAAACCGAATGATATAGATGTGCAAAAAAATCACAATTAAACACGCGATGAAATCAGTGAAGTTTAAACCACAAGGAAAAAGGAAAACAATAGAAATAAATGCTCTGAGGCCTTTCAGTTTATATCATCGGAGAGCACATGAAGTAAAAAAAAAAAACTAAGAATGTAACAAAAGTTATGGACAAAAATCGTTTTTTTACCTCCCTTCTGCTTGATTTTTATGTTACATTCTCAGTTTTTACTTTGTATGCTCTCTGTTGATATAAATTGAAAGACCTCAGAGCATTTATTGCTATTGTTTTCCTTTTTCCTTGCAGTTTAGACTTCATTGATATAAATATATATGTATATTGTCATTAAATTTATAATGCTTTTATTATCCATCTGAAATGATAACAATAACGAATCGACTATGTTTTAAATTAAAGTTTATTATTTTAGTAGATATTGAATCTAGTGTTTAGGGCCTATGACACTACAAGAATGAATGACAATCTAAAAATTAACTCACCAATAACAATGTGCCCTAATACAACCATAAAACAACATTTTCGTTGTTGTGTTTATGCTTATCATATAGATATACAATTATATACATACATATACAATCATATATTTCTTCTCGAAATATTGTTTCAAGTATATGGTTCTTCTATGTATTCTACTTAATTAATAGTTACTATACAATCATATAGAATTCACAATATTAAAAACAGTATGATAAAATTAAAGTTACAACTTCTAACATCAGTTCTACTAAGAAACTTTAAAATTAATT
This sequence comes from Hermatobates lingyangjiaoensis, assembly GCA_026182355.1. NCBI lineage: Eukaryota > Metazoa > Arthropoda > Insecta > Hemiptera > Hermatobatidae > Hermatobates > Hermatobates lingyangjiaoensis. The sequence continues at coordinate 375,988 of JAPFBL010000122.1, read as the reverse complement.
AAATTTTAATTAAGAAATTTATTAAATTAATTAAATTTTAAGAAAGTTTAAAATTAATTAAATGTTACTTAGTAATTTTTGTAAAGTTATTTTCAGTAATGAGTAAATAAAAATAATGAAAATATATTAACAAGTGTATAAAGCATTGTGCTGAAATGATTAAAGTTAGAGTTTTAATGCACATGTATTTTGGGTCTGCTACGATAGTAAGTAGTACAGTAAGTTTATGAATGTCTTGTATTTATTTAATTTTACCAACAAGGGAAGTAAAGAAAAGAGATTGACTTTGGGACAAGATTGATTCTCTGCTTTGTCACTTGGGTACCTGGCAAACGGAGGACACTAAAAGGAAGAGGAGGGTATTTTGGGAAAAGGGTATTAGGCTAAGTTATACCGCTAGGCGAGATTTGGAAGCGCCAGGGATATGAGAAGGTTTTACTGCCTTGTGGGCTTGTTGCCGGCTTGGGCTGTGTATTTCACAACTGGCTCGCTGCGTGACGTCATGTTGTCATCCCTTCCCTCCGAGTTTACGACTCTCTCCCATAATTAAATTGCAGACCTTCGTGTCATAAACCTGAGAGCCGCCCAAATCCCCTTTTGTTTCAAATTTCCTACTTTTCACCAAGTCAACAGTGAACGCTTGCTTTTAACCACACATACTTTCACTCTAAGTACTCTAAAGCTTTCATAAAAACAAATCAATAAAATGTCCCAATTTAGTAAAATGAATTTACAAACAAATTTATATATAATATATATTTAATTAATTTATCTATCCAGCCATCAATCATTAACAAATTATGACGATTTTTAATTTTTAAAATTATGCCTAATATTTACAATAACCTTACTGTTCTTTTGTGTTGTTATTTATCTATTTTTACTTTCTTCTGCCTGAAGATGACCTACGAGGTTGAATGCTTTGTTTTCTTCTATAATTTAGTTATGGTTAGTCCTTAATATATGTTATCAGTTATTGGACTGTGTTATTGCCTCCAGTATGTCCCTGGAAAATTTGTTATTTTCATTCCCTTTGCAGCTTAGAAAAGTGATTAGAAAAAAAGAACAATTGCTGAAAAAAATCGTGAATGCAGAATCTGCTTTGCTATTTAACAATATATGCTTAGATGAAGACCTGCTGACAGTTTATATATATATATATATATATATATATATATATATATATATATAATATAAATTAAAGTTACAGCTAGAGAACACAAGAAAAAGGACGAACACTCACGAATCTCGATTATTTCGGCGTCTTGCCGTCTTCAGGAGAGTAGAAAGAAAGTAAATAAAATAAAAGGAGAAAGAATGAAGGAACGGAGACGTAAATGCGTCCACTGGCCAATGTAAACTGGCGCGATACAATGACACGCAGTGCAGCCACCTTACCAACGTAAACCAGTGTAGGCTGTGAATTAAAAAAATTATAAAAGTGATATTTAAGTAAAAGGGAGGAGAAAAGTAAAAAAGAGAAAGGAAAGGAAAAAAACATAAAACTAACTAAAATTAAACGGGGAAGAGAAAAAAAAAATAAATAAATAAATAAATGAATGAATAAATAAATAAAAATAAAAATAAAATAAAAAAATCATCTGATTAAATTTAGACCAGGGGAATTTCTTGCACCCAATAACCAAATGAAGGCTTCCTCAGAAGCCCTTAGAGTGGTCTGGGTGTCATCATTTGAGATATATATATATATATATATATATATATATATATATATATATAAAGAAAGAAAATATATATATATAAATATATATATATAAATATTGATAAAAGTATCGACCGTGGAATAGAAACAAAACTAAAGTTTATCGGGACTCGGTCAGTTCTTCAGGTTTAAATTAAACTCTCATTGCCAACGTTTTGGTATTTTATTTAAAACCTTTTTCATAGGCCTACAAAAACATAGGAAATATAAGAAATAATACAATCATTCAAAAATCAAACATACATAAAAGTTAGTTAGTTAATTAGTTATAATTAAGTAATTACAATGGACATTTTGACTATAGGTTAGTGAGAAAACTTACTATAGGTTTGTGAGAAAACTTACGGAAGTATAAATTTTGAAACAGAAAAACTAAGTTTTACAGTACAAATTATTTTACAAAGAAAAATAATATGTAGATTTTAACAACAACTGTAGTCTGAGTGAACACGTGACACTGAACTGAAATAACCAACCAAGGGAACCAAATTTCACCAGACAACCAAAAAGACACTAACACAATTTTTCATCTATCAACAATGTTTAACTTAACACACCCGAATAAATACTATTTAAATTTGAAATGTCACTTCTATAATTAATGGATGACTGGTCCTTTCTAATGTATAACATTTCCAGAGTTTTCCTTCTCTGTTCATCCATTTCTTTGGCTATTATTTTTATTTCATCAAAATCAAAATTATGGCCTTTTGATTATGGTTTTTTGTGATCCACAATCACGATTCTGGATATATATATATATATATATATTTCGTCACAGTTTAAAATGGAACAAAACTCAGTTAATTGTTAACGAGTTTATTGTTATATTTATTTATAATAAATTTATATACTTAGTAAAGTTGAATGTAGGCCACTCTAGATTTCACCTTATGTCTTATGTAATATATAGAGTTTAAATTTCATCGATATTGCATGCATTTATATTTGCATGACAGTCTTTTGGCCCCTTGTGACCCCTGGGGGTCATCTGCCTTCTGCCCCCTTGTGACTTGATCAAGATCTCCTGAGACCAGATCCCCCCGCCCCAGAACATCTTTACTGTTAGGTCAATAGTCTACATTCCATTTTTTTACGTAATATATATAACATTTATACTAAATATCAAAATGTTATTCGTAAATCAACCGATTTATATTGAAATGCTCAGATAAGGTAACATGTTTAAAAAATTATAGTCTACAGATTTATTTTTATAAAAATGTTTTCGATTTTTAAAAAAATATATCATACAAAATTAAATTATTTAATTTACTTGGTTTTTTTTATTTTAAGGTTATTGTAGATTTTAGGAACACCGTTGACTAGCTGAATAAATAACGTAAAAAATTTAAAACAACGATGTAAAATAAGCAAATAAAAAATCTGGTGTGGCCTACACTCAACTTTACTATAAGTAAACATAATATCAAACTTCATGGGTATATAATATATAATGCTTTATTTAGGTGACATATAAGTGTCTAAATGAGAGATGATTATTAGTCTTTCATTCCTGGGGATACTAAAGATAGTGATTGATCCATTTATCAATATATATTCTTATTTTTGTATAACACAACACTGATACATATAATATCATTAGTATAACTACAGCAGTAATTACATTTTTGAAAAGCTAAAGCGTAGATTTACGAATCTAAAAACTAAAGCGTATTTAGTTACGAAATAATTTCTTACTGAAGATGGCTTTTGTTTCAATAGCCAGTGGATCTCTTACATAGTTTACCTGGCCTCCTTCTATTGTTTGAAGATTTAAGAGAACGTTTCCAATTTTAGACTTGAAAATATACCTATTTTACCTGAAAAATGTAAGAAAAAATGTCATTTTAAGATAAATTTTTATTTATCCAAGATGTTGGTTAATTTCATTTATTCTTTTTCAAGGATTAATTTGAATTTTGAATTATGTTTTGAATTTTTGGCCTTTATAAAATTCTTATACTTGAAATTTTATGCTCTTCTCGTGTTTTTTAAAATATCACTTTTCTTTCCTTTGTCAAAAATCATAAAAGTCTAGTTTACTCTGAGCTAGTTTTCTCTTTTTCCTGCGTGCTGTACTCTGTTATAAATGTTGTGGTAAATGTATATTGAAAAAAAAAAAATAATTAGACAGCTTGAATACTTAAATCAAATTCTGAGCCGAATTTTCAGTATAATTTACAACCAATCAGTAGTTACCAAGTACCATTCAGTGTTGCCAACTAACATTCAGTGTCACCAACTACCAATCAGTAGTCACCAACTACCATTAAGTGGTGTACTCACTAAACAGTGTGCCAATTAACAATCAGAGTTACCAACTATAATTTAGTGTTACCAACTACTAATAAATTAAGTTGTAAAATTTCTTGTCATTCAAATCATTCATCTTTAAACAGGTTTGAATACGAAACATTAAAACTTTCAATACTTGACTTTGATCGGTCGGTGGACGCTTTCACATCTCCACTGCTGTGTTTCTCTTCCTTTTCTACTACTCCTTTCCTGAAGACGATAAGAAAGCCGAAAATAATGTGATGTTATTAACATTTTAAAATGTATTAACTTATAAAATTTTTTTAAGGTTCTTTACTTTAAGTCAATGACAGCCACCTACGAGACACCAAACGTCATTTATTTACGGATGAATGTTATTATTTCATTAGATTTTATACTCGTAAAACCAAGTATCTTATTTCAATAAAAATCAAGAATCTTGCATCATTTATCATACAGCAAATTCACCGCTTCTGAGAATACACTCATCTCCCATCCATACCACAGCACCAGAATTTATTCCATAATACCATAACCATCAAAGATCAAAGATCATGCCAAAATTTCAAGACTCTAGAATTGGTAGTTTAGGAGAAAAAAATGACGTCTAAAAACAAGTTTTTGGCAAAAAATGTGACTTAACCATCATGTATAATTGTTCCCAAACGAGAGGACACATAGGAAACCTTTATTTTACTGATTAACTTATTAATGTTAAATTTAAAGCTTTAGTGGTTCTCAGGTATGTTTTTATGCGAATGTTAGTAAAGAACTTATCTTTTTATGGCACCATGATGCGCAACCTGTTCCATGACTTTCTGTTTCTATGTAAGGAGGTTACCGTAGTGTTATAAAAGTGTGAGCTAGGAAGACTGGTTGGATTAATTAAGACTGTCTGACGGCGGTGCTTATGGGCGACTTGAGTGGAATGAAGAGAGTCGCTGCCTCAGCGCAGCGTCTGGACATGGGAGAGCGTGACTGGTAATAGGCTAGAGAGGACGGAGGAGCAAGTTTAGCCGAGCAGGCTGTGTCCAAGGCCGCAGAGTGACAAAGGCCATTGTGAGAACAGAGAGGTCGGCATTGTCCTGTGCAAGCCTTCGCTTTACGACCGTCCTTCCCGCCTTCCCATTTAAAACGCTCTAATATCTCCCCTCCCGAAAACGTTTTACGGCCTGTCGTAAAGCGCGGAGCCCCCCCCCCTTCCTCTCGCTCTTCACCAGACAATACAACTCTACATACACCAGAGGCAGCCCTCTGGAATCGTTAAAGTCCTACTGTATTGCACTTACGACAATCCAGCAAACCTGAAATGCACCCCCAAACCTTCTCTCATTTGGCCTCCATTCGTCATCACCGCCTTCATTACACTTGACAATCTTATTTCTTCCTCTTCACCCTTGCTAATAAACCAAATTAGTTCTCTTCAACTTTGTCTAAACACTACACTTTTACTTTTGTAATTCTCATTCATATACCATGAAACCATCGCTTTTTTGTCATCAGCAGCACCTCAAGTTTCCCCACGCGTTCCATGCTGATCAAGGGGTGCAAAGAGTCGCTCCAGTTTTACTGATATTACGAGAACATTACAGAGTTAATTCTATTTTAGCAAATGAATCCGATAATTTCGTCTTACTGAAGTTTTGTCAGAACAGAGATCTTTGACAATTACATTATACTGAACAGGCTCAAGGCAGAATGCTTGTCATTCTCTGAATACTTTCGTCGAGGGATACGGTATACAAGGTTCGTTTACTTGGACCTTCAACTACAAGAAATATATATATATATATATATTTCTTTGTTGAGAACTAAACAAAGAAATATATATATATATTTCCTTGTTGAGAAACAAACAGTAGCAGTTTGATTCTCAACGCGAGTACTTTGCACTTCTTCCCGATGACGACGGGTGTCGAAATATCCAGAAAATATCCAGAAAAATACAGAAAGTGAGTTTTTGTAGTGTCTTTCTGTGTTCTTTCCTATGTGTTAAAGTTTATATATATATATATATATATATATATATATATATATATATATATGACAACATCTGTCCAAAAGAAGAACTTTTCAAGCGCATAGAGGAAATGAATATATATATTTATATATATTCAACCACAATAAGAAATGAGGAAAAAGACTATGATCCTTCAACTGTAACAAGCGGTCTTCGTTAGAGTCAAATACTCAACTGACTCTCTTATAAAAACCCCTTCCGGGGTAATTATAAAATACCGTGCAAATATTGCCATAAGATTTATACTAGTCAGACTGGTAAATCTTTAAAGACATGTGTAAAACAACACTAGTGCAACGTAAGTAGAGAGGAAAAAAGTAGCACCTTATTCTTGCATAAAAATAATGAAAATCTTCATATGGATTGAACCGGAGCTAAATTTATTACCTATGAAAAATCAGTGTTAAGAAATATTATAGAATCCTCTGGGATTAAATTTAATAGATCTAATATTATAAACATTAGTAACGGTTTGTTCAAACTTAACTCAGTCCTAACGAGGGCAATAGCCTCTTCAAAGAGGGTTGACAGCAAGCGGATAGTTTATTACTTTTTCTTACTGTACTCCTTTGTTTCCCCAAACATCCCTTTCTGGACATTAGTCCTTTCCTGCGTTTTCACCCTTTTAAAATACCACTCTTCCCTCCCACTCCTCTCAACCACTCACCATGATGTTTCTGCATCTAGTGTTTCAGTTGGGTTTTTGACTCTAACGAATACCGCTTGTTACGGTTGAAAAATCTTAGTCTTGTTTTCCCATTTCTTATTGTGGTTTGATCATATATATATATATTTATATTAATGGATTTAGAAAACTTTTATTTTACTAATTGATATTAAATTTACTACAATTTAAAACTTGAAAAAATGTTCACAACACATGATAAAATGGAATGGATGAGGAGAGTAGGTGAGAAAATGCTTTTCATGATGATTTTTATGTAAGATTTATCATTAAGGTTAAAAACAAAGAGATGCAAAAGCTATATTATAAGAATTTCAACCTAAAACCTCGAGTATATCACGCCTTGGAAAACTTGACTTCTGTATAAATCATCACCTATTCTATTCGGTAATTCTTCTGTACTATCACAACTGTGATTTTACTTTTCAATTTCAAAAGATACAACGTACTTTAGTTCAGTAATTCATTAACTGTAAAATCTGTTATAGTGTGGTATTTACTCATGTTAGGAAAAGAATTAAGTCTCCATACAAAAAAGTTTATTACAAAAAACTAAACAATGCGTTTCGAACACTTGATGTTCTTCTTCAGGTTACATCAAGAAAATATATATATATATAAATTATATATACCTGGAAAATTGACCGAATCCCGATTACATTATACACCTATATGTATATAGTTAAGAGCTATGGGAACATAGGGAAGAATTAGTTAAAATGAACATCTGACACAATTCAGTGATATTATTCCCATTATCACTCAATAGTGTCAGATGTATTCATTTTAACTAATTCACCCCTATGTTCCCAAAGCTCTTAAATTCATATATATTTTTTTCTAGATGTAACCTGAAGAAGAACATCAAGTGTTTGAAACGCGTTGTTTAGTTTCTTGCAATAAACTTTTTTGTATGGAGACTTAATACTTTTACTAACGTTCTTTAGCAATGATATTAGTAACAAAACGAAAGTTAACGTTTTTAAAACTTTTACATGTTTTCTTTATTTCATTAATATGGTAGTAAATAATTTAATGAAGTGCAGAATAACTGAGAAAATACTGAATTAGGCATAGTGCATCTTATCAGTTATGTACAAACTGACATATTTTATATTGTCTTCGTCAAAACAATATGGTTACAACTAGGATTTCAACCACAAACCATCGGTACAAACTTCAAGTGTTTCACTCATTTATACAGAATACATAGTAAAGCTGAATACTGGACAACCTAAATAAGAGATAATGCATTTATCATACATACCTATGATGTTTAATCCATCTATTGTTTGATATATTAGTAGATCTCTCTAGTTAAAATCACTCTATTGTGCAGAATGTTATATTATAATCTATTATAGATATTTACTTTGTTATTGTGGGCTCTAGTAGCATTTATTTACTAACCTATACCCACTCTTGACTGTTGGGACATTCGGTGACGCGCTAACCTGTAGACATGTGACTCATCATAAACTACTGCCAACGAGTTTAACCTCACTACACATTCTATTTCAAACAAAATGAACTCATAACAGATATGTTAAAATTTTAGGGGTAGAAAAAAAAGTGTCACATTAAAAGAAAAGCATTATTATTAAGTATCAAAACCTTTTGTACTGTATTTTCTTAAATTTAATTATTTGACGATTAATGTCTATATTGTATTAGAATTGTTTTTATTATAATTTGCAAATGAATACTTGTAATCTATATAAGTGAACGGATGATAATATCCTAATTTTAAAGTTACTCAAATCAGGAAAACAAAAAAAAGCAGTGGTGAAGTCAAATATAGAGTTTGTAGAGTTGCAGTTTTGTTATTAATACAATTTCAACAATATCAAGAATATAAAACAAATAGGAAATGTATTATTTCCGTAAAAAACGAAGGCATATCTTCTTTTTTATGACAAATACTGAATAATATTGGGTTGATCTATAATTTGTCTTATGGAATTCTAAAAAAGATAACATTAAATGGACTTTTCGATTGATGCACGAAAACTAATAAATTTCAAGGGATAGTAATTAAAAAGAAACGAGGTTTAAAAAGGAACTATATGTACAAAAATACATTTTTTTGAAATCTAAGACGAAAACAGTGATGGTTGTTTCGCTAAAACTGTATCGTTTAGAAGACTGAACTAAACAAGGCGTTTCGAACACTTGATGTTCTTCTTCAGGTTACATCAAGAAAATATATATATATATTTAAGAGCTTTGGGAACATAGGGGAGAATTAGTTAAAATGAATACATCTGACACAACTCAGTGATATTATTCCCATTATCACTCAATAGTGTCAGATGTATTCATTTTAACTAATTCGCCCCTATGTTCCCAAAGCTCTTAAGTGCATATATATTTTTTTCTAGATGTAACCTGAAGAAGAACATCAAGTGTTCGAAACGCGTGTAAAGTACTATATGAGGGTTAAATAGAAAAGACTTCGGTCTGTTATTTCTCATGTGGAAGCCTAATACACAAATTTTAAAACTTGAAGGGAAGTTTTTTTAGCTAGAAAGATTTACAACTATTCTGAACACGACAGTTACGAGAAGTGTTGAAGGTTTTTTTTTAGTTTAAACCATCCCCTAGCGAGTGATAACGTCAGCCGTTTACCGGCTTTTTGTTTGATCGGTGATTCTACAGATTCTACACATTGGGAGCCCTAAATTTTGCCTAACTGAATTGGATTTCGAGTAGGCATCTTTAACAATTACCTGACATCGTACAGTGGCTTAAATTTATGACATCGTACTCAGACTTATTCACCTCCCGCGTGAATAAATCGAGGGCCAGGTGGGGGGGGGATCGAACCCCAGACTCCCAGTCCAGAGGCGAATACGTTAACCACTAAGCTAAACTGGCCTCCCGTTTAAAGGTTACAAAAGTAACTAACAACTGCTGGTGCAGATTTCAGGGTAGTGTGCCTTTTCATAGCTAACCAATGTACGAGGTGTGTAAATAAAGTAGTGAGACTGATTTTTTTTTTAAATTTTCTATTCAAATATAATTACAATGTGATATTGTCACCTTCAAAATAGTTCCCTTCGGAAGCCACACAGCGCTGGAGACGGTCCTTCCAATCATTGTAGCATTGCTGGAACTCCGATTCTGGAATGGCCTTCAGCTGGTCGGTTACAGCAGTTTGTATGTTTTGTAGTGTCCCGAAATGAGTTCCCTTGAGGTGATTTTTCAATCTCGGGAAGAGGAAAAAGTCACAAGGACTCAAGTCTGGTGAATAAGGAGGCTGAGGAGCAACAGGAATGTTTTTACTGGCCAAAAACTCGTTTATTGAGATGGCAGTGTGACAGGGCGCGTTGTCGTCATGCAACACCCACTTGTCTTTGATGTTTGGCCGCACACGAAGGACTCTTTTTCGAAGTCTTTCAAGGACCTCACGGTAGAAGTGCTGATTAACCGTTTGGCCTTGTGGCACAAACTCTTTGTGGACGATTCCGTGGCTATCAAAAAAACAAATCAGCATGCATTTGATTTTCGACTTGCTCATGCGTGCTTTCTTGGGCCTTGGAGAAGTCGCAGTGTGCCACTCCATGCTCTGACGTTTCGTTTCTGGGTCGTACTCAAACACCCACGACTCGTCACCAGTAATGACACGTTCAAGAAAACGGGGATCATTTTCAATTGAACCCAAAAAGTCAAGACTCCTTCCCTTTCTGAGATCCTTTTGGTCTTGGGAAAGGTTTTTCGGAACCATTTTCGCACAAATTTTTCTCATCTCCAATTCATTGGTCAAAATGTGATGAACGGAGGTGTGATTCAAATTCAACTGTTCCCCGATCATTCTGACTGTCAAGCGTCGATCTGAACGCACAAGGTTCCGTACTCTGTTGACATTTTCATCGGTGTTTGCACTTGAAGGCCTTCCGCTTCGTGGTTCATCTTCAATCGACTTTCTTCCTTCTGAAAATTCCTTAAACCACCGAAAAACCTGTGCCCTTGATAAAACACGTTCTCCATAGGCCGGTTTCGGTTGCATTATGTCCAAGTCTGAAGCAAAATTTGATTGCACACCGCTGCTCAACTTTGAGGTCACTCATTTTTAAAACGCTCAAGAAAAAACCATTTCACGAAAACCAACGCTACGGACAAACAAATGACTGTGGCGAGTTCAGATTCATACTGGAGGGGCATCACACGTGCACCTGACGCTACTCAAGGCCACGCGTCTCCAGCGTTGCCAGATCGAAAGCGACGTTGCCAGTCTCACTACTTTATTTACACACCTCGTATGAAACAATATTGTCGTGTTTCACACTTAATGCTATTAATCTTTTATTCTATACTACACATAAAGATTATTTAAGCAAACATAGACTTTAAAAAGAATACCAAGAACAAGAGAATGTATTTTTCTGATTCAGTTTAAACACATGTGTTCTAAAGCAAGTACTAGGATATAACAATAGGAAACTTAAGTTACTTACTGTGTAAATATTTTGGATATATAAATAAACCTGCAACACGAACCATTAAAGCAGAAATTGAAAATTTCTTGAACATTTCAAGACTCTAAAATTAGTAGTTTAGGAGAAAAAATGTAGTATAAAAACAGGTTTTTGGAAAAAAAGTGACTTTCCCATCATGCATATTAATCCCAAATAATAGAGCTCATCTACAATATGAGACCCATTTTTGTATAAAATATTAATTTCTATCTATCAAAGATCTATCAAAGATTCTGATGGATTCTGATACACACACACGCATACACACACACACACACACACGCACACACACACACACACACACACACGCACAAACACACACACGGCATCATCAAAACAACTTCATAAAACGACTTCTGGGACCTCAAACATGTAATCCCATCAAAATTAGACAATTGCTTCAGGCGCTACATACCTTGGTGTCGGCACTGATTGGCAATTAGTATGTTTTGTCATAAGAAAATAATAGTGTTGTTTGATTATTGTTAGTCACAACCACGGCTTACAAAAAGTCTGCATTATTTTACATTGCCTTTGAGTTAGTAATAACATGTGTGTTTTGTTGCAGGTACAGACGAAAGGATACCTGTACACAGGTAAGTGGGCATGTTTATGTGTTTACTGCATGTGATCATTGTATGTTTTTGTGTTTAGCTTATATGGCATACTTATTATAGTAACCAACGTGATACGAGTTTCCTTTATGTTATTTGCTGTAAGGATTATTTATATTGACAAGAGTAAAAAAAAAATCGAAATTAAGGAGACCTTCAACCTCATACAGTGTTCATAATCTCTCACTGTCACTATTCTTCTCAGGCTAGTCGTTATCTATTAGGGTTCTAGAACAGTGATTTTAAAGGGTTCTAGAACAAGGGTTCAGTAAGATTTCTAGGTCTTAATTCTAAGGTCCATGATTCTAGGGTCGCTGATTCATTCAGAATAATGTATCCAGGCATAAAAAATTAGCAGCTACCATATCACACGTTACACATTGTATCTCTTTTTGTGAACGCATTATTATTATGAGTGATAAGTAACAGCGATTTTCTTCTAAGAAAAAGCAACTCACTGCAAACAGGTTATAACTGCAGCGAATTTGTTTTCACAATGGCGAGATTCCATTTCTTCACAACTTTGAGCGAAAATTCTATAGTTGGTAAAATTATTCTTTAGTGAAAACAAGCGAGTCGTAAAAACATGAATTGATGAAGAAATGCGAGTTCCCCATCAAACACAGTCCCATACACTGAAGAAGCCACGGCTCGTCAACTTCATACTTCACCGAGAACAAAAATAAACTAAAGATAAGTTTCATTTTATATAGTTTTTTTATCTTTCTTCTTGGATTAGTATTTGACTTAATTACAAAATTTCTCAAAGATTTGTTTACAGTTTGCCTTCAGATATAGACCTCCTAGACTTCAAACAGTTTCAGAACCACTACCCTAGAGCCTCCCAAAGGCTACAAAACATGAACTGCTATTTAAACGACATTCTACTGTAAGAAAGTGTGAATCATATACAGAGACTAGCAATGAGATTTTTATATATCAACTAACATTTGTTAAATGCTTTGTGTTTTATGATCTTCAAGTCGATATTTACATAACCATTTTAATCTACCGTGTCATGCAAATACTATATTTTTATGGGTAGAAACACTTTTGAGGTCTTCAGAGAGGTATAATTATATTCTTATTTTAATTCTACTGAGTGGGTTAACTTATAGTTGTTGAATAGCTATGTGTTTTATGATCTTTAAGTTGATATTTACATAACCATTTTAATCTACCGTGTCATGCAAATACTATATTTTTATGGATAGAAACGCTTTTTAGGTCTACAAAGACGTATGATTATATTCTTATTTCAATTGTACAAGTTTTTTAGATTTGATAAATTAGATTTTAGATTTGTTATATAGGTAAGTGTTTCATGATCTTTAAATTTACATTAATAGAATTATTTCTTTTATGTCTTATGTGCTTTTTTGGGTATCTCTTTCAGGTGTAAAGGGAGGTGTTGTTGGGTTAGTGTTATAAAGTAAGTTATAGTTGTTGAATAAGTAGCTGGGGTATGATAATTACATTTATTCTTGCACATGTATTGCTATTCTACTCTCACGTGTAACTCCTAGGTAGGAAATGTATTTGAGGTCTATAAATTTGTATAGGTTAGGTTAGGTTGCAGTGACAGTTCCACAAGGGAACACACGTAGGCCGAGCATTGGCCCTTTGTGATACCACACAATGAAGATTGATTCTACACTGGGAGTCCTAAATTTTGCCTAACTCAAATGTATTTAGAGTAGGAATTTTTAACGAGTACCTGACATCGTACAGGCTCGGTACCGACGGTTTAACTTCCTTCTCCGAGGGACGACGCGCTCAGATTTATCCACCTCCCGCGTGAATAAATCGAGGGCCAGGTGAGGATCGAACCCTGGTCCTATCAGTTCAGAGGCGAGCACGTAACCACTGAGCTAACCTGGCTCCTATAAATTTGTATAACTACTTTGTTTTTGTAATTCTGTAATTCTTGTTACTAATTAATGGTATGTATAGAAATGTCGTGTGCTCGTATAATTACAGTGAATGCTCTATGAGTAGTGTATTAATTGAAAAAGGTCTCTTTATTACTATTTTATTTATCCTGAGGTAAAATGGATAAACAAACAAAAGTCTCCACACAAATTAAGTTTTATTCAACAACAACAACGCGTTTCGAACAGTTTGTGTTCATCATCAGGAAGGCACCGTGGATGTGGTGCTGAAGGGTTGGTCCAGTAAAAACCTAAAACCAGTGAAAATTATTTTTTTTTGTTTTGTTCGTTATGTTGTTCTTAATTTGTATTGTAAGAATAAGTTAGTTATACTGTAATATTTCTCAGAGGTGTTGATTGTTTAAGGTAGTCAGGGTTGGGGGGCTTAAGTTAGTCAGGGGGGGGGGGGGGGCTTGGGTGGCTACCAGGCGGGTCCGCAGGTGGTGGATGGCGCAAAGCCCTGTACTATCAGGGTAACCCCGAATAACCAATAAGGGGTCCCGAACCAACCCCTCAACCATACGTTTTAACGTTTTAACAGCATACCTTTTAAATGGAACTCATTCTTTAATGAGAACCTTGGACATCATTCACTTGACCATATCTATCAAATTTTCTGTGGCTTTAGTTCTACTCCAAGATTCCTCTGTTCTAAACTGTTATTCTACTTATACGCAAATAGTCTACACGATATACAAGAATGTTATTTTTTTACCAAATCAAGACAAAAGTGAACCTTTCTCTGAACTTAAGACTTTATAAAGCGCTTTCTGCTCACGGTAGTATCAGAGCATACCTCCATAGATTTGTCATCATGACTACCTTCTCCTACCTACATAGTACACACCTCTTACTGACGCTGTTCTGATGTATACATCCCCCAAAACACGGGTACGTATTGTTTTCGATTGGCGAATATTTAGCAGGGAATAACTTTCGTTAATTCAACTGGTGAATATTAATGCTACACAGACTTGACCACCTAAACTAGACATTAAAAGATCTGAAGTGCCCCAATTTCATCAGCACCGCTTGCCCTTATCTTTACATCCTTTAGCATGTTTCCCCTTTTTAGTTCCATTGTCATGCTTTTAAGTATATTTTTTAATGTACAATTTACATAAGAACGAGAGTATGCTAAAAGTATTAGGTTATGCCGAGTTATAAACTTGTAGTCCGTCATAATGAAAAGGTTTCATACTAACAGCCTAATCTCGTTAATTCTCATTACTACCTGCAATTTGCAATTCATTGCTTTGACTTTATGTTTGAGAGAGTTTGACAGCTTTTTGTTTAGTCGTCATTGGTTTACATAGTTAATATGTAATTTATTGATACTTAGGTACCCACAGACAGACTTGATTACACTTGAAGAAGACCAAAAAAGAAAGTTTGTTTTTTATGATTACAGATAAACAATGACATTGTCAATATCAATTATAATTTCAAAATAGGATTGTTCTAGTTTTGAAATTCTACGACGATAGCTCTACTATTTTTACTCCACTATAAATGATGTATAGTGATCGTAAATAAAGTCGATTTCGAGATTTTGACGGATTTACATGTTTTGAGTTCTTCAAAGTCCCTTTTATGATGTTTTCTCGATGTGTGCATGGGTGGGTGGTTGTGTATACAAAATTTTGTGTACAAGCTAAGGTCTAGAATCTTTGATGGATCAAATTAATAATTTACACAAAAAATGGCCTCATGACCTCACACATTCACAGACTATCCACATATACACACATCCACACATGTACCACACATATACACACGATCCACATATACACACATATACACACTATCCACATATACACACTATCCACTCATGTGCAAGCGCACCCACCCGCATACACACCCTCCTACTCAAATAAACACAGAATAATTTTAAAAAAAACATTCAAAAATGAACTCAGAGCTTTCAAAAACTGAAGTCTGCCAAAATCTTGTAATCGAATATTTCATGATTAATGTACTTTAACAAAGTAAAAAAAAACAGTAACGTTACTTTAGTTGGGATTTTAGCTTTTACTAAGTATTGTGTGACAGAAAAAGTTTTTAAAAAAACCTGTTGTTATTAATATGAAACAGAAATAATTAACTTAGAAGAAAAAAAAAAACAAGGATTATTTGCTATACAATGGGTGTACTGTTACTAAAGCAGTCTGCCAGCAGCAGAGAGAAACCTGCTAAAGGATTTCTAAAGAATTGATGAGGCAGATAACTGCAAGTAACTTGTTGAAATAAACACCATGACGATTAAGTGAAATACAACTCTTTAACCTGTCGGTCGCATTTGGAGCATTGGCCAATGAGCCAAAGACAGGTCCTGTGGTTTATAAGACGGTCTACTTACATGCTCATTGGGTTTCTGCCAAGGTAACACCATCTAATTTACCATTAATTCTACTATAAGACCAAGTTGAAAAGTGTTCAACAAACCTTAAATGTTAGTGAATCACAAACACCTTAATCATTCAATTTTATATATATATATATATATATATATATAAACTAGAATTTTCAAAAGAACACATAGAAAAGAAATCACTAAAGTCACTACTATATTTCGATGTCCTGGTCGTCAGGAATAGATGTGAATCGTTCCAAAGGCTGATAACGACTATATATATATATATATATATATATATATATATATATATAAAGATTTCATATAAACACGTGAAATAACAATCAATGATCAAACCACAATAAGAAATGGGAAAACAAGACTAATCTTTCGGTTGAAAGATCTTACTCTTGTTTTCCCATTTCTTATTGTGGTTTGATCATTGATTATATATATATATATATATATATATACACTAAAATAACAATCAATGATCAAACCACAATATGAAAAGGGGAACAAGACTAAGATCTTTCAACCGTAACAAGCGGTCTTCGTCAGAGTCAAAAACCCAACTGGGTTTGGGTTTTTGATTCTGGCGAAGACCGCTTGTTACAGTTCATGACTGTACATCCTATATTCTGTAAACATAATCAGGTCTGTAGAAAATTAAATTACTTAAAATTAGAAGCTTTGTAAAAGAGGGTTGAGAAAGTTGTTTAAAAAAAGCAAAAGTTGAGAAGGAAGAGGGAGCATAAACATTCCTTTTATTATTGTTTTGATTTAATAATGGCGAAAAATAATACTACTGGAGACTTTTTGGTAATAGTAGCAATACTAGCATTAGAAGATATAAAGAATTTACTCGTATATATATTTTTTTACAATTCAGGAAAGAATGCTGCATTAGATGACGACAAGGTTCCTAACTTTTCACTATTTGAAAGGGAGTACTAAACTTTTATCGTGTCGATCCAGAATCACAAAAGGTTTGTAGACACCAAATAATTTATAGCCTATCGGGACAGATGAGGGAAAGAATATTTTCTATGTCTCAATTCAGGGAGAGTTGCCGTAAAAATGCCTGGAACCTGTGCAGGCGATAGCGTTAACAGCCTTTAGGGGGGGGGGGGGGGGGGGGGGGGCTGGGAGCCAGTCCTCGGGAGCCGAGTGTGATAAGTACAGCGCCGGCTTTCTTTTTTATGAGGGTGTTAAGAGAGCGGCCAGCAACAATCTATACCCGGGGCTGATATTACTCGGAGGGGCTGATTGAAAGCGAGCAAGCAGACTGCAGGCCGACGTAAATTAGCTCCCCCAACACACCATTGGCTCCCGTCAAATAAACACACCCCTATCAACCACCCCTTGTCCACCTCCCCTATCAAATCGCTTCTTTAATTTCAACCAGATTTTTTTTTTTTCAACTTGTTTATTTCAATATTAGAACTCCATTAGTGTAAACATTAAAAAAAAATCTAATCTCCGAAACATAAAATAATTCAAAAAAAAAAAATACAACTTTATTATAACTACTATCAAAGTCATTGAAAACCAATTTAAATATTTCATTTATACCAATAGGTTCTCAATACCTCTAAACATGAAGTTATCAAATTTTTCTTTTGTTATTCTAATAATTACAGTTGTAGCTTCTCATTGCCTTTACTTGCTTATTCCAATCGTCTAGTGTCTTAAAATATATATTTCATTCCTCTCAATGTCACCTCATCCTGTTTCTTTTTTTGCATCTTGAGCAATTTATTGGAAGCTAAAGTCGTAAAAGAAAATCATTTCTATTTCTAGCGCTTTTATTTGTTCCATCTTAAAATAAACTCTCATATAAACTGTTTATACAAAATTGAGTTAATTTATTTAGATATTTTTTGACAAGCAATATTTTATTGGTTTTTATTTGTGTTAAATGTAATCCGAATAGGTGCTAACTAAATAATAATAATAATAATAGTTAATATTAAAATTATAGTAATCCGTCTTACCTCGTACCCTGCTGCTGAAGTTCTTAGACCGGTTTCGAGCGTCACCCATCTTCAACAAGAACTGATCAACTTGTTGGAGTTGATCAGTTCTTGTTGAAGATGGGTGACGCCCGAAACCGGTCTAAGAACTTCAGCAGCAGGGTACGAGGTAAGACGGATTACTATAATTTTAATATTAATGATACTAACCTCTGTGGTAATGAAAAAATGCATGAATAATAATAGTCATTTATTTTACAAAAACAATTACTTGTTAATAAAAGAACTTATTTCTTTTGTAAACTATGTGTGTGTCCATGTACAATGAGGCTTTTTTTTTCAATTGTTAAACTAGGCTTACTTCTGGTTATAGGCCTCTCCTAAACTCAATTCATTTTCTCCTTTTTCGAAAGACTTTGAACTATATTGGTCCCGCTGTTTCTTTAAATTCATCTGTTCACTTTTCTTCTAGCTTCTATAGGATACCACTCAGTAATTATCTTTATGTTAACTGAGTATTAACTCGGTTAATACTCGAGGACAAGTTATTACTTCGAAGACATTTTATGCTAGAAGTAAACATTATATTCAAACATAGTGCTAGTCAAAACTACGAATGGTTTTAATGCTTTTATTAGTAGTATCCCTGCTAATATAAACATAAAAGCGGAAAGAATGGTATGATTTCCTTTGATTTAAAACAGAAAGAAAGGAATGCTTTCATTTTCTTTTTTTATAATCACAAATGCTGTGGATGAAACACAATAGCTGTAGAGGAGCCTCTGGTCGCGCGGAAGTGCCAATGTACAGGGTGTGGGGAACCAGGTTAGCTCAGTCGTTAACGTACTCGTCTCTAAACTGGTAGATATGGGGTTCGATCCCCACCTGGACCTCGATTTATTCACGCGGAAGGCGAATAAATCTGAGCACGTCGTCCCTCGGAGAAGGACGTAAAGCCGTCGGTCCCGAGCTTGTCCGATGTTCATGTATTCGTTAAAGATCCTTACTCCAAATACACTTGAGTTAGTCAACTCCTAATGTAGAATCAACAGGTAATGTGGCTCGCCCATTACTAAAGAAACCAGAATTTCCGCTCCCTAGAACAGCACTAAAAGTTGAAAGCCTTATAAGTGTGGGCGTTGGAAAATAAACAACACATTCACAATGTACAGAGTGTGATCTGAGATCTCTGAACTTCTCAAAGCCGGTGCTACGCCTCAAAGGCTTTTAACATTTATAAGATCATCCAGTCTTTCTGTCTACTGCTTGAAAGCTAGTTAACATTACATTCCAAAGTAAATAATTTAAATAAAAAACAGCAACGTCAACAGAAATTGAGTTAATATTAGAACTATAATATACCGTCTTACGTCGTACACTGCTGCTGAAGCTCTCGGAGCGGTTTCGGGTGTCACCGATCTTCAACAAGAAGATGAGAGCTTCAAGCAGCAGTGTACGAGGTAAGACGGTATATTATAGTTCTAATATTAATAATACTAACCTCTGTGGTAATGACGAAATGCAGAAATTGAGTTGCTAAGTAACAATAGACAATCGAAGTTGACATTTTCTTTAGTATAGCATAAGTTATGGAAGAAAATGTAATTTAGAATTACATTTTGTTTTCCTGATACATTTGCATGCTACTGCTGATACAGTAGTAAGAAAGTCTTTAAATAAACTTTCTCTGATATATTCTAAAACGTATGTATTATGTATGAGTTCTAAAAGCAAGCAAACATGTGAGAGAATAAATAGATTTTTTTTTGCAAAATTAGTATTTATTTCATCTATCAAATGCATTACATTTTCTTTAATCAATATTCATTTTGTATATTTACGTTTAAATTCGAATCAAAAACATTAAATCGTTTTTTTTCTTTGTGGTAGAAAACTAGAATATTTAAAGTGTTGATAAATATTTGTCTTTAAACAAATCGTATAAACAGAATAACTGGAATAAATATTTTTTTTTTTAAAAAACAAAAACAGTCTATTAAAAGAAGTTGTTAGAGAGACGGAACAAGGGAAAGGAAGTCCTATATCACTACCTCTTCTAACGAGGGAAGAAGAAAGTTGAAAGTAAGCTTACTTTAAGGTCCCTCCTAAATTCTTATATTATGGGAAGAAAAAATGGCAGGCACACATGTCTGACTGACTTTAAATATCGCTCTGTCCAAACAAAGCAGATGTGACCGATGCTAAATTATCCAGCCTACTATTCGGGAAACCCCCCCGTACAACTCTTTCTGATCATTCATCTTTTCTTTTAAGCAAAGTCGCTCACCAACAGCGCAACTGTCTTAAATACGGAAAAAAAAGTCTCTCGAAATATCTGCATTTAATTTGTGGCTGCTTCTTTGAAACCAAATTAAAAAAAAAATTACTTATATGTCTAAACACAAAAAATAAACCAATATTTCTTAATGATATGTTTAGCATTTTAAATAAATAATATATATGTATATATCTCAAGTTGTTTATATCTATATATATATACTTCGAATAAAATGAAAGGTCCGTGTGGACAATAAACACTTTAACACATAGAAAAGAACACAGAAAGACACTACAGAACTCACTTCGATATTTCGACATCCGTCGTCATCGGGAAGAAGTGCGAAGTACTCGCGTTGAGTAGCAGCTTGCTTCTCAACGCGAGTACTTCGCACTTCTTCCCGATGACGACGGATGTCGAAATATCGAAGTGAGTTCTGTAGTGTCTTTCCGTGTTCTTTTCTATGTGTTAAAGTGTATATATATATATATATATATATATATATATATATACATATATAAATATATATATATATATATATTGTGGTTTTAACTTTGATTGTTATTTCAAGTTTTTATTGCGAAACGACAATCAATGTTTAAAGTCACATGAAAAATGGGAAAAAAAAGACTAAGAAGCGGTCTTTGTCAAAGTCAAAAACCTATATATATATATATATATAAACTAGAATTTTCAAAAGAACACACAGAAAAGAAATCACTGAACTCACTATTAAATTTCGATGTCCTGGTCGTCAGGAATCGATGTGAATCGAACGATTGTCGTTATCAGTCTTTGGAGCGATTCACATCTATTCCTGACGACGAGGACATCGAAATATAGTAGTGAGTTCAGTGGTTTCTTTTCTATGTGTGTTCTTTTGAAAATTCTAGTTCATTTAGTTCGAAGAAATAATATATATATTGTAAACAGGAAAACGATCCAAAAGGACAACAAACGTTTCACGGTAAATCACAAACACAGAACAAAGGAAAAAAACACACTTACTGTCTCTAATTTGAGTCTCCAACCGTCGCTTCACAAGTGTGCTTGGTGTCCCTATCTCAACTCTCCTGATGACGGTTCAACCGAAAATTAGAGACAGTAAGTGTGTTTGTTCCTTTGTTCTGTGTTTGTGATTTACCGTGAAACGTATATGTATACACTTGTATATATATATATGTGAATATTGATAAAAGTATCAACCGAGAATTAGAAAGAAATTAAAAGTTTATCAGGACTTGGTCAGTTCTTCAGGTTCAAATTAAACTCTCATTGCCAATGTTTTGGTTTTTATTTATAACCTTTTTCATAGGCCTACAAAAACAAGAATTTTATATAAGAAATAATACAATCATTCAAAAATCAAACATACATAAAAAGAAATATATACATACAATTAGTTACAATAAGAAATTACAATATTAATATTGACTACAGGTTATTGAGAAAACTTACAGAAGTATAAAATTGTGAAACAGAAAAACATTACATGAAAGATTATTTACAAGAAAAATAGTCTGTGGATTTTAACAACTGTCTAGTTTGAATGACCACGTGACAATGAACTGAAAAACAAGCAAGCCAATCAAATTTCACCAGACAACCAAAAAGTCACTAAAACAATTTTGCATCAATCAACAATGTTTAACTTAATACTCTGGAATGAATACTACTTAAATTTTTCAAGTTGAATACCATTTAAACTATTTAAGTTTTTTTTTATCTTTTTACTGTACAGCTCTTCGAGTGTTGAATCAAAGTTGATAGAAACTGTATTTACTGAAACAGACGTATTTTAAATTTAGACTGGTAAATTTCTGTGTTTGAATAATCCTTTTGTACATTTTCAGACCCTTTATAAGGGAAAACTAGTCCTGAGATAGAGCTTGAATTTAGCTCTAAACCAGTGATTCTTAACCTTATGGAGGTTGCAAACCCCACCAGTTTGATATGCACATTCACCGAACCGTTTTTTTAGTCAAAAATAAAATATGATTTTTTTTCATATTCAAGTAATAGATGTATGTTTTTTTACTGGTGTACAAAATGAAACGAGCATGAATATCACCTTGTTCAAAGTACAAAACTAATACAGTGCATGACCTCACAACAGATTACATACGTGCAAATCAGTGTGACTTCTGGTGTTGTCACCTCCGCGGCGGAGACTTTGCCGAACCCCTGAGACAGACTCATAGAACCCAAGTTAATGAACCACTGCTCTAAACCAGTGTTTCTCAAAGTGGTTCATACTGCCCCCATAGGGCGTTAAAGAAGTGCAAGGGGGCGGTAGGAAATGCCGCCTTTTATGGGGGTTTCGAATATAAAGAAGGGAGCGTTGAACATACAAGAGAGTTGAATATACAGTTATTTAAGTTTTAAATAGGTTGAAAAAATTCTATTTACTACTTGTTCTATGACTAGGAGGACTCACACTGCAGGCATTGTGTTGGCACGCGGAAAAAACCTGCGACTGTTCTTGTTTTCCATCTTGTTTGGATGTAATTACCGAGTAAGCTCCGTCAGTCAACATATAAGTTTTGTGGAGTGGAGAGGGTTATTTGCGGCTCATAGAAAATTGTGTTATTTCTAAAGAATGAATGAAAGATAGGGTTCTACATAGTCAAGTATATCTCTAGATATTACATGTACGAATCGTAGATATTATGTACGAATGATAAACTGCCATAAAGCGCTGTCCACACGACAGACAATTGGCACTGAAAATTTCTGTTCGTTTTATAAACTTGTTTGTGTAAATTCAATTCTTGTCAAAAAAATGAATTTAAACAATGTTTAACTAACATTTTTCTGCACCTTAAAACTTATTTACATGAAATACATTTAGAAATTTAAAAAATATTGTATATTATATAATTAAATTCTTTAGGGGGCGGTGGCAGATAAAATGGTGTCTTAAGGGGGGCAATACTTAAAAAAGTTTGAGAAACACTGCTCTAAACTAAGAAAAAAATCTCTTGTAATAAAAACACCTTTTAATGAGGATATATCTGTATATTTAAAAAAAAAATGTTCATCTTTTGGACATGGCAAAGTAGTGAAAGAACTACTTTGATTTATTAAAGTCAAACAAATGTTCACCTTATTATTTGTCATACCACGCTGTACTATATATTAAAGAAAGTACAATATTTAACTAAAAAAATGTTTATATATAGGGAAAAAAAATTAATTTCAAATTACCACATTTAACAGTGGAGCAGCTCTTTAATCCTGCTTTCTCTGAAATTCAGCCTTGCTCAGTCATTCATCCCCTCTTCCACCCCTCTCTCTTACTACCCTCTGATTACGAGTATCAGCGTCATACGACCCTGCGTAATATTTCTTGAGAAATATACATTATTTTAAGTTTGTCTCTTTTACAATACTATCACTAATTGTCTTTAAATATTTTTTTAAGATAAAAATGATATTTATTCTCTTGTCAAATACAGGGTTGATATTTTGTTTTTCTAATTTTTTTGATCAACTGAAGTCTTGACCTGGATAACAGAAGAAACATTTGTGTTTTCACTTCACAAACCTTACGAGTTCTTATATCTTATAGTTGTAAGTTTCTATGATCTCTTTATTTCTTTCTTTCTGTGAATTTCCTTTATATTTATATACATATATACTTTTTCGATGAAAATACGATCCGAAATGGACAAATACAGTTCAAAGTACATAAAGAAACATAGAGAAATTAAAAACACAAACTTACAGTCTCTAATTTTCGGTTGAACCGTCTTCAGGAGAGACTGTAAGAGAGACTGTAAGTTTATGTTTTTAATTTCTCTGTTTCTTTATGTACATTAAACTATATACACATATAGGTGTATGTGTTTATATCTTCATTCAAAGGAGCAGACCTTCATTCAAACATGTTCAACTAAATAGTATGCCAATTTTCAAAATATAAAATAAAAATAGAACAGAAATGAAATTGCGATACTATTTAATAAAACATATATATAGTGTATTTAGTAAGGGCTAGGTCGTTAAATTGAAATACTCCTTTTTGTCAAGGTTTGTATGTTTTTTTACACCATCCTCAGGGCTATAAAAACAACGTTAGCCTACTATATTCTCAAAATCAATATAACTCCAGTAAGGAGAACAATAATATCGTTACGACTTTAATATACGTTATATTAAACTTGTAATTAAAATATTATATTAAATAATTTATAAAGTTGTAAAATCATATTAAAGTTATTAAATTATTATTGAGGAAGATCTTACTCTACGAGCCTCCGAAGAAGAGCCCGTGTTTGCTAGCTCAGTGCGCGTAGTGCACATGACCTTGATCTAAAGAGATAATGCTTCACTTAATTAATCAATTAGTTCATTGTCTTTACATTTACTTTTTATGTTATTCTTATTTTTTCATTATCTAATAAACTTTGTCATTATTCATTTATTTATTTTTTCTTATTTAATTATTTTATTCGCATTCTCAATATTATTTTATGTTGTATTTCACTCTGTTATATTATTATTAATGCTTAGTCCTTAACTTTTATTTATGTATCATTTGCTCTGTTCATAGCACTGGTTTTCTTTTATTTATTATTTTTTTCATATTTCTTATCCTATAGTTATTTTAAACTGATTCTTGTCTGCCTTATTCTTTGTAACCGGACGTATATGCAGTAACATTGTTGGTCTCCAACTGTCGCTTCGCAAGTGCGCTTGATGTCCTTATCTCTTCTCTCCTGATGACAGTTGAACCAAAAATGAGAAATCAAAAGCACACACTTACAGTCTCTAATTTTCGGTTTGAACCGTCTTCAGGAGAGATAAGAGAGGGAAACCAAGCGCACTGGTTCAGAGACGATTAAGGTTTGGAGACAGATTAAGATTAAACTGTCTTGCCCCGTTGACAGTTTATATTCCTAACAGTGTTCCACTCTTCTCTGGGAATATTTGTTTCTTTTCTCATCGTAATTTTCTTTGTTTACCAACTAGTAAAGATCGTTAGCTTTAATAAGTACTGTTTTCGACTCTATATTGTTTGAAATGGTTAATTAAACTTCATGAATATTGTTTACAACCTGAAGATGTTCACATAGTTGGCGAAAATATATTGTTAATTACGTTTGCTTATTGAGGATCTAAGTTATTCTTATTCTTAAAGTAATAAGAATTGTCATTAAAAAGATAATATCAGTCTCATAAAATAATCTGGGCATTTAAATAAAGAAATTTTCAGTTAGATTCCTGATTTACCTTTAAGAGATTAAGATAGTTATTACCACCTTAAAGAAAGGTTAGTACAGATACTTGTTTATATTGTTTAAATCAAAAATTTGAATGAATTTAGCCATTTTAAACTCTCGTTAATGAAAACGAGGAAGTAAAAAATATATATATATATAAAAAGTCATTTTCACAATTGAATTGTCTAAGAAGAGTTTTAATTTCGATTATACGACTCGGAAAAAGGGAAAGGAAAAGGAGAGTTGGAAGTCGTAAAAAAAATCTTGCCCTGCCATAAAGGGCAGAGGGCTGTTTTACAGGTTTAGGGAAGAAGGGATGAAGGGACTCGTAAAGGCGGCCAGAGCCCCCCCACCACCGTCGTCACGGCGCTAAAACCTCCTGAGTGTTTACGTTTTGGACAACTTTGCCCGAAACGACTCTTATCTTTATGACCTCGTGCAAAGCCTGACGAGGACAATCCTATACGCTCTGCGGAGCGTGATTTATTTTATTCCTTCGTTTCTCAGTCCATCTTTCTAAGCTGAAACGATATATTTGAAATATTTTGAGAAGAAAAATTGCCTCAATAGATGACTGATGTATTCTGTCATGTCATTCTTCTTTCCTCACGTAGTTCATATAAATCCTTTGAAAGTGTAGCACGCTCACCTGATCGAAATAACCAATGTTTTTGCTATACAAGTAACCAAAACTATATCTTTATGAAAAAAAGAATATTTACATAAAAAAAAACAATTACTATAAAAATGAATAAGCATTTAAAAAATATGTAACTAATTAACTAATTTAGTAAATTAATATATAAGTAAATAATGAAACTCCTAAAGTAAGGTTTTTGTAACCAAAGGTATGATAAGTATTTGGAGCTCCATTTGAATAGACGTTAATTTTACAGAATTGACGCAAAAGTGTATATATATATATATATATCAATTATCAAACCACAATAAGAAAATGGGAAAACAAGACTAAGATCTTTCAACCGTAACAAGCGGTCTTCGTCAGAGTCAAAAACCCAACCATTGTGAACAAATCCATTGTGAAATCTTTTTATATATATACGAGTATACTCCAACCGTTGCTTCGCAAGTGGGCTTCGCGTCCCTATCTCTTCTCTCCTGATGACGTTTAAACCGCAAATTAGAGACTGTAAGTATGTTTTTCTATTTACTGTGTGTACCTATAGTTTACTTTGAAACATATATATTATATATTATATATATATATATATATATATATATATATATATACGTTTCACGATGAATCTCAAACACAGAACTAAGGAACAAACACACTTACTGTCAAAGTCTCCATGCATGCCAAGAAATATTAAAGCATTAAACTCCCTCAGTATACACAAGTGTTCTCAATATATATATATATATATTGCTGCCCTGCGTTCCTACGGGACACTTCGCCTCCTGAAGACGACGATCGTTGAAATATAGAAGTGTTCCTTTGTCATTCCTTTGTCACCCTGTGCTCTACCATCGTTTTAATTCGTTTTTAAATATATATATATTCGTCATGATGGTGACCAATAGAAGAGTAGTTTGTAGGTCCATGAGTGCAGTTCTCTCCCAGGACAACTCATGGAAAACTATATATTTATGTATATAATTTTTCGATGAAAATACGATCCGAAATTGATAAACACAGCTCTATGTACATAAAGAAACGTTGACAAATTAAAAGCACACACTTACAGTCTCTAATTTTCGGTTGAACCGTCCTCAAGAGAGATAAGAGAGGGAAACCAATTGCACTGGCACAGAGACGTACTGGACTAATACTTCATTGATTTAGTTTCTTGTCTCTGCATCTAGTTTTCATGTTTTTATACACTTTTTTATCTTATATATTTTTCATTTATTTAATGTATTTTAGTTTTATTCTCTATTTTTTATTAATGCTTAGTCCATAATTCTTATTTATGTATCATCTCTTCTGTTCATCCTTCAGTTTTTATTTTATTTATTATTATTATTATTATTATTATTTTTCATATTCCTATTTCAATTTAATCTTAAATTGATTCTTGTCTACCTTATTTTCTGTGACCGGGCGCGTATTGACCAACATTGTTGGTCTCCAAGCATCTCTGTACAAGTGCGCTTGGTTTCCCTCTCTTATCTCTCCTGAAGACGGTTCAACTGAAAATTAGAGACTGTAAGTATCGCTTTTAATTTCTCCACGTTTCTTTATTTACATTGAACTATATATATAGGTGTGTTCTCCAATCGGGATTCGGTCAATTTTTTAGGATAAAAAAAAATTCTCGTTGCCAACGTTTCGGTTTTATTTAAAACCTTTTTCATAGGCCTACACAAGTTTCTTATAAAACACAATAACTATCTTATAACAAAGTGCATGAACATTAGCGCGCAGTAGGTAAGTTGCTACTTTGACAGTCGGAAACTCAGCTTAATGAAAGTTGAAAATCTCACTATACATAATATGAAAACATTTAGACTGAATTTTATAAATACCACTATAATCATGTTACCTAGGGGAGTTTTTAATTAACAAATTACTTATGTTGTTGCCATTAGATAGGTTACTTTATTTGGTCATCCTTTAAAGCTTTATAATTAATTTTAAAAACATTTACAAAGCTTTTGTAAAATTTGTAATTATTGTTCACAGACAGTGCTCAACCTTTGTTCGTTTTGTAGTTGAAATTTCAATAGACGTTTGAAACATATTCAATCTAAAATTATACACATTGTATATGCTTTTATATAATTTCTAAAAATAATATGTAGGAAAAGAAACCATGTATTTTAGAACGCTTTTGATGTGCGTTCTAGAAGCTAAATCATTTCTAAAAGAATGAAAATATTAATTTATAACACATTTATAATTTAATGAATCAATATAAATTATAAAATCCTGTCATTGAATAAGAGTTATTATTAATAAAACCATATAGACGTTACATTTGCAACGTCATATTACGTGGTATAATTGCGTACATTTGGAATTTACAAATAACATTCAAATTGAACATCACATGTTTCTTGAAAAACCTTCAACATCTCCAATGCAAATGAGTTAGTTATCTTTGAGCTGGTCAATATATTTTGAGTTGTTTTGAAGAGCAACTTATATTTTAGTTGGTCAGCGTTTTATCTTTTTATTACTTACATAAATTTAGGATACAAGGTAGTAATCAGGAAAAGCTGCTATCCTTGATCTTTTAAATGACTAAACTTATTTAATATGATATAATGAACAAACAATCAGTCACAGGTGATTATAAATCAAAGAATTCACTAAGATAATATCTAAAATAAGACATTTCTAAGTGATTATTAGTGTAATCTGTAATTCTCACCAACTCCTTTATCACTTTGTCTTTAAACTCTCCTCCCCTACTTCCCATGAACTCATTCTTTCAGTGAACATTCGACTGTTCGATCCTTCATTCCTTCCTTTGGGTATGTCATTCATTTTTTTTTTCTATTTTCTTGTATATAGTTCCGGTTTATTTTGTAACTTTAAATGTATAATTTGTATTGTAGAAGTTTACCTGACGATGAACATGTATTCGAACACGAAGTATTCGAATCGCGTAGAATTACAAGTCTTTTTTATGTGTGGGGGCTTTGTTTTATCCATTTACCTCAGTATTCCTAAATCATTTTGAGGGAGTTCTCCGTCAAAGAAGTGAATGCAATGGAGTTATACACTATACATTAGAGCGATGTAACTTTCTGTTTATGGTATGTACGAAATATACATATGCGCTTGTGTTAATTGAATTTCTGACCAAGGACTATTTCAGAAGGCATACGAATTGTTTCCTTAATTACATTTAGTACTGTTGAATAAAAGGTATTTAACATTTTGAAAGTGAAATATTTAAAAGAATTATAAATAGAAAGAGTTAAGCTGAAAGATTGAAGGTTGAGAATAAGTTGTGGAGAGTATTACTAATTGGAAGCGTTTGCAGAAGGAAATGGCTGTCTGGGAGTGGAGCGACCTTTGACGAGAGGTTAATGGGAGCACTGCAAACAGGTCTTGTCTGCAAACAGCGACCACGGCGACCGCCTAGTCATGCTAGCCAAGTCTTTCATCACCCACAAAGTCCGCATCCGGCTCTTATGAACAGCAACGCCTTCATCACAGCGCAGTCATCAAAGGCATCCATTACAACACAGCAAAGTGTCAACAAGCCATTCACATGACACATCGATCACATCAAATCATCACAACACAAACATCACAGCGCAATCATCAAAGGCATTCATTACAACACAGCAAAGTGTCAACAAGCCATTCACATGACACATCGATCACATCAAATCATCACAGCAAAGTCACCATATAATGACCATGGAACACTTTCAGCAAAGGTCAATAATAGCTATATATTCATCTCAGCACAGTCACGTTAACACATTCATCAGAATAAGTACTACAACACATCCATGACAACAAATCATCTAGGCTATTTATTACTATAAATTCATCACACCAGAGTCACCACTGTATATCATCATAGTACAGTCACCAAACGAATTCTTCATCTTGTATCCATGATAACACAAACATCAGAGGATTTATTACGATACATTCATCACAACACAAACATCACAACCTAGTCACCTGATAACATTCATGGACCAGTTTATTCAAAACACACAGATCACATCACATCACATCACATATATCACAATATAATATCAAAGTCCAATCATTATGAAGTAAAAAGCTAATGGAGCAGTCTCCACATATAAAAATTTTATCGTATATAAACAACGCATTTCGAACACGTAGTGTTCTTCTTCAGGCATTAACTGAAAAATACAATGTCATCAGCAGTTATCTATAGTACAAGATAAATATAGTACAAAATAAAAATAAAATAAAATAAGGAAGACTTAAACAGGAAACCAAATCCCCCAACAATAATCAATTCAAATCCCATTTTGCCAAACATTTAGTCACCAATAACCACCAATTAGACCCAGACCAAAACATACAAATATTACATAGAAACAATAAATTCCGTGAAATAACTATTTTAGAATCGTATGAAATTAACAAATTAGTGCGCGATAATTCTTCTGCTTGGCTCAATGATCAAATTCCTACGTGTACAACTTTTCTTAATTTTTATATATATAATATATATATACGTTTCACGATGAATCACAAACACAGAACTAAGGAACAAACACACTTACTGTCTCTAATTTTCGGTTGAACCGTCATCAGGAGAGTTGAGATAGGGACATCAAACGCACTTGTGAAGCGACGGTTGGGTCTCCAACCGGTTAAACCGAAAATTAGAGACAGTAAATCTATTTGTTCCTTAGTTCTGTGTTTGTGATTCATCGTGAAACGTTTGTTGTCCTTTTCGATCGTTTTCCTGTTTACAATATATATATATATATATATAAAATAAATTCAAAACGAAGGAAACACACAGAAAGACACAGACATAACTCACATCGAAATATCGAGGCAAGAGGCAAACCCGAAAGTTACAAGCCTATCCTAGCACCTACAGGTAGAATTAGAAGTATAGCAAGGTTGAACAAGCTGAAGTTATAGGAAAGCAAGTGAAAGTTCAACTAAATGTAACTAATGTAAGTGGAATAAAAAGTAAAATAATGTGGTAAAATGGAGTCGTAAAGTAAAAAGTGTAGTAAAATTTGAGACAAACGTATATAATTGTGGTAATAGTAGAGTTGAATGAGGAAAAGTGTTGTGAAGAAGTAGCTAAGTGAAACATACGGGAATAGGGAAAGAAAGTTACGAGAAGAAGCTGTAAAACGAAAAGAAAGTGATCTTTTTTATATAGATTTGCTTTCTATTTTATAGTGGACTTATTGTGATCACATTATTTAGAAAATTTCAATAGTTCATTACAACTGGTTGAGTTGGAAAAAGTAGGTGTCTGTAATGTGCTATAAAGTATCTTTCCCACGGTTTGGTGTTGCCTAAAGCTATGCAGTTCTCTTTCTAACCAGGTACTGTTCAAATGCGAATTTCATAATAGCCTGTCAAAGAGTGTGACCTGTGCTGGTCAACTGCTATCTATCATCTACTCGCACACACGAAACCGTTAAAGAAGATGCAGGGACCACTCGAGGTCTATAATCGACTGAACATCGAATATCAATGTTTTCATAACAAATATTTCAGAAATGGATTTCAAGAAATAAAAATCTGTTATGATCTTCAAAAAATAGCTTCCGTTTTGTAATCAACAGCATGATTGTATGATCTAAGTATTAATTTTAAACAGCTTATATTTAGCCATAAAAAAATGTAAAAGTAAAGATTTTAAAATACAGGGTTCCTTCGCTACTTCGTGGTTTGAGTGCATCGCGGGTTGAAAAATATTCCTAATATGGCAAACCGTCGTACCACGTACGATGATCTTGGAGTCGTTGGAGCGCTTTTGGACGTTGTCTATCTTCAATCTAGAGTAGGTTAGTTGCGATTGAAGATGGTCAACGTCCAAAAGCGCGTCCAACGACTCCAACATCATCTTACGAGGTGTAACGGTTTGCCGTATTAATAATATAAATCATACTAATCTCAGTGGTAATAATAATATGCGTGTACGAAAAATATTCATTTAAAAATTAAAAAAATATTAAATACAAATTAAAAATTCCCGCGAAAGTTGCCCGCGGAGCAGCTGAACACAGGGATACGGGGCATACATCCCAGAATTCACAAAATTACTCTGAGAGCTTTACTCCTGACGAAGTCCAACTTCCGCCGTCGATAGGGCTGCAAGGCTGGCTCGGTTGGTAGCCACCGAAGGATTCGCGGATATTACTATGGAAGAGGTAAACACCTCGATCGACTGTCACACACACACACACACACACACACACACACACACACGAAACTTTTTTCTTACGATATGAAGGCGAATTGTTTGTTTAGGCTAGACTAAGTATAAACAAACACTATTCTACGATTTGTTTAAGTTGTTTAATGATAATATATATACTTACGGTTTCATATACATTTATTTATATCTTATATGACCGAAAAAAGTTTGTAGGTTAAGTACAAGTAGGTTAAGTTTGTAGTAAAAGTAGGAGGGGCGGCGCTACTTCGCGGATTTTCCTACTTCGCGGGGGGTTCTGGTCCCTAAAAACCGCTAAGTGGGAGGGAAAACTGTCTAGAAAAAACCAAAAACTACCGATAAAATTTTAACTTTAAATAAGATTTTATTTTGTTCTGAATGGGAAGTCATAAATTGTGCATGTTTGTTTAGGGTCCGTTTAGCCGCAGTTGACATAGTACTGGCCTAGACCTGTTTTGTATTCTTTCCCAGAAACAGGGTGCAGTATATTTTTTCGTGCACAAATCTAAGATGCAAGAACTTATAATCACCTTTCAAAGACCTCCAGTACTTGATTGTTGTTAATGGCTTACTAAAAGACCAGTAGATAAAGCAACAGTGTTGAAGATAATAGTGGCGTAGGAACTATTTTTACCGTTCGGGGCGATTGTAATTGTAAGTTCCCTCCAGCTTACACCTAAACCTCCAGAACGTCCTAAAAATATTTATTTTCATGGAATTACAATCAAGGATGTAATTTTAGACTGCTATCATTGGTCCCAGACTTACATCTTATTACAGTACTCGTATATATATATATATATAGTCCTCATCAAAGAAAACCAAAGATTATCCAAAACAAAAACGTACAATTCATTATACAAAAAAATTTTAAATTAAATTAACTGGTTAGGCAAATAAATATAATAAATTTTCAACCCTATAAAAAACTAGATTCGAAGAATTTAAAATAAATTTATTTTTAATTTCGAAATATTATAGTTGAAAATTCCTTTAAAAACAATATTACACAAATAAAACATAGATACAATTACGACCTTAAAAACTCATTTTGGAATAAAAGCGTATGTGTAAAATGAGTTTTTAAGGTCTTAATTTTTTTTTATGTTTTAAATCTGTACTACTTTTTGTTAAATGGATTTTCCAATTGCAATATTTGCTAATTAAAAATACAAGTAAATTAATTTTAAATGTTTCAAAACTAGTTTCTTAAAGCGGTTGAAAGTTTGTTATATTTGTTAGCTTTTTATTTTTTTTTTCATTTTATATTTTTCTGCCTCAAAATTCGCCCCCCTGGCATTTACTCCCCCTCCTCCCCTGTGCTACGCCACTGTCCAATAGTAATGTTATGGTAAATACTTTGATGTATCTTTTGAGAGCTGCTGATGTCACCCTTTGAATGGTAAAATGTGGTGACATTTTCCGATATCAGATTTGTGCGAATGATTTAAAAGCTATTTATTTCATATCTTTGGTTTGATTTAAAAGGTTATGAAGGCATTGAAACTGGCTGAAAATATATATATATATATATATTTGGATGAGTGTTATTAGACGAGCTGATGGTTTTGGGTGAATAGAGTAATGAAGGAAGTGATATCAGCGGGACAATATATTAACGAGAAGTCCGAGATAGAGGTCTTAAGAGCGTATGTGTAATGGCGAAGCAGGACTTAGTGCTTATCAGCCGGCAACAGCTGACTCATACAAAGTCATTAAGTCTGACATTAGCTGTACAGATGGCGCTGCGCACTTCTCATTCCCCCCCTCCAAGGCACAACTCTATCATTCCTAAAACAGATTATTTTCTTATTAAAAATGACATTTCAGTTACTTGAAACACATTACCAATTAGGAATAAACTATACTCTGTATTTTTATATACAAAAAGAGGGGAGAGGGGCGATCCATCCCGGGAGGCATTATGAGAGGGGAAAAATAGAAAATAGAAAAAAATTAAAATAATAAAAAACTAAAAACAAAATCTGAAACTCAAGATAATCCAATTGATTAATTTATTCTAATACGAATAAATCATAATCCCAATGTATGGTATGTATGATCCTTAGTCATGCTAATAGCCATAAATTGTTGTTTTGCAGTAAAGGATAACAGTTAGTAATGAATGCGAGAGTTTATAATTGAAGTATACCATTAGCAATGCAGTAACCGGAATATGTTTAATAATTATAAATACGCGATTGTCAGAAGGGAATATGTTGTTCCTTCTGAATGCAAGGCAATCAAACTTGGAAGGCCTAATACTGATTGCTTTTCATAAAAAAGAAAATATGAAGGCTTTCTTTCGTGCTTCTTCACATATCAAAATCGCACATACCAAGGGCGCCTTTTTATATTTCTCTCGTTTTACGCCCCCTAAAGGACACCCCCTATCCAATAGTCAGCCAGACTTCTTTAATATATTCAGCGTTATATTTGTGAGCGTACGAATATGAATGATGCACTCTGGTGCATGAATTATTCAGACATCACCCTCAGTCAATTGCACTGTCTTACCCAGTGGCATTAGTGTAAGACTATCAAGATAAATAAACCGAAACCACTTCGCATAATAACAATATAATATCATATTTATATATTTTTATTATAAAACAAATATTAAAAATAATAATCATAGGAATAATAAAAGTCTTAACATACAAAGAACGCATCTGAACACATTGTTTAACACATAGCATTTTTATGTGGCGAATTTCATTGTTTCCTGAACACAAGTAAACACCACATAGTACTAATTGCATGACTTTTGAATTCAACTATTATAATAATGATTGACTAAATGTTAATTAAGCCAATTTCAATGAGATTTTAAAGTTGGAAAAACATATACGAGTTGTGAAGTGGGTAATTAAACT
Organism: Hermatobates lingyangjiaoensis; assembly: GCA_026182355.1. Taxonomy (NCBI): domain Eukaryota; kingdom Metazoa; phylum Arthropoda; class Insecta; order Hemiptera; family Hermatobatidae; genus Hermatobates; species Hermatobates lingyangjiaoensis. The sequence continues at coordinate 340,710 of JAPFBL010000122.1, read as the reverse complement.
TATTAAAGCCTCCAAACTTATATAATTTTTAACAAACTAACTCCATATTTTGTGAAAATTTTGATTGTATCGAATGAAACAATTTTTATGCATATCTATTATGCAATGTGCGTGTGTGTGTTTTATTAAGCAATGCTCCTGCCTGTAGCGTAATATAGCAACTGTAGCCTGTAATCCTTTATTATTCCAAATAATTTTTAATATTTATTATTTAATTAGTTAATTAAATGGTCTAAATGATAATTTTAATTAATTAAAAAGAAGGGCATGAAATGATAATACTACATTATGAATTATAGTATGTGTGACACAAAATGACGTGTTTTAAACTACATGTTTATTGAGTGTGTGAGTGAGTGTGTATTTGTATGTGTATATGTGTTGTGTCTGTGCGCGTGTCGGTGTGGTAGGTGGGGGGTGGGGGGGCGGTGACAGGAGGTGCAGCTTTTTACACCAGTATATAAACATAACTTTTTTAACGTCTCACAATTTTAGTATATTATAGTAGAATATTCTTCTTTTTTTTTATGGGAATAAGTAGAGTGAAACAAAAGCTTGTTAACTGCCATTAAATAGAGAACAAAATGGTCAAATGTTGAATTGACTTTTGATTTTTTATGTAAAAGATAGACAATCTAGAATGCTGTCCTTCTGAGAGGACAAAGAGTACTCGGCCCTAAGTCTGTTCTAGTATTCATTAAAAATATTTACTCAAATAAACTTGATTAAGGCAAATCAGGACCCACTTTGCTGAATGAACCTGGATATATGACTAACTAAATCAGATGAAAAATAACAAACGAGCCATATTTTCCTTCTCTAAAACAACACTAACGATGAAGGCCTACGAATTAGCGCTAGAAACAAACAAATTACAAAAAAGGAAAACTTGCCAACTTTACTTGTAACAGTTGTCTTCGTTCGCTTCATTAGAAATAAATTTTACCAATATTCTGTTTACCTTGACCAAATGGAATAAAAATATTAATTTGATTTAATAGGTGTAGTTTTATGTTAAATGTAACCATTTAATTAGACTAAACTTTATGTGGAGAATAGTTTTTAAGAGTTTACGAGTCATTCTTGAAAGGATTTCTAGTGTAGTTCCCACTTGACCATATGTACGTAAAAGCGTGTTCGATGTTGCAGCCAAATTATGAATATGAATGTATCATTTATTCAAGTTTAATAGATAAACGAAAATAAAGCAATGTTATTTGACTAACTGGATTCAAATTAGTTTATGGTTGAGTTATTACTTGTAGTAATATTGCCAGAGACATGGGGGGGGGGGGGGGGGGCATTTTGAGGGCGTAAAAATAGAAAATAGAAAAAAATTAAAATATTAAAAAGCCAACAAAAAATCTTAAATTGTATACACAATGAGTTTTTAAGGTCATAATTGTTAATATGTGTATAATGCTGTTTTTAAACGGACCTTTCAACTAAAATATTTGAAAAATTAAATATAAATGTTTTTAAAATTTTTCAAAACTATTTTTTTTAAAGTGGTTGAAAGTTTATTATATTTGTTTGCGTAGATATTTAATTTAGCTAAACAATTTTTTTTATGATTTGAAATATACGTTTTCCATTTGAAAAATCTTTTAAATCATTAGTTGTGCAATCCGTAATTATATGGTATTTAATCATTCTGAGGTAAAATGGAAAAACCAAATAAAAAGGATTGGTCCAGTGAAAACAACTCCAGAAAGACCAACCCTTCAGCACCACATCCTTGGTGTCTTCCTGATGATGAACACAAAGTGTTCGAAACGCGTTGTTGTTGTTGAATAAAACTTCATTTGTGTGGAGACTATTGTTTGTTTATCCATTTTACCTCAGAATGGAAAATCTTTTGTTTTCTTTGATGACGACTGTACATGCATACGAGTACTGTAATAAGATGAAAGTCTGGGAATAATAACAGCAGTCTAAATCCTTTTTTGTAATTTAATGAAAATAAATATTTTGAGGACTTTTTAGATTTTGGAGGTAAAGGGATTATCAACGGGTAGTGAGAGGTGAGAGTGGGGGGCAAAGTTGTTGCTATGTACTTAATATTGTTTATACTTACATCAAGAACAATCTACACACTCTACAAACAATCTACAGACTCTACAAACAATCTACACACTCTATAAACAATCTACATACTCTACAAATAATCTACACACTCTACAAACAATCTACAGACTCTACAAACAATCTACACACTCTACAAACAATCTACACACTGTACAAACAATCTACACACTCTACAAACAATCTACACACTCTACAAACAATCTACACACACTACAAACAATCTACACAGTCTACAAACAATCTACACACTCTACAAACAATCTACACAGTCTACAAACAATCTACACACTGTACAAACAATCTACACACTCTACAAACAATCTACACAATCTACAAACAATCTACACAGTCTACAAACAATCTACAAACAATCTACACACTCTACAAACAATCTACTACACTGTACAAACAATCTACACACTCTACAAACAATCTACACACACTACAAACAATCTACACAGTCTACAAACAATCTACACACTCTACAAACAATCTACACACTGTACAAACAATCTACACACTCTACAAACAATCTACACACTGTACAAACAATCTACACACTCTACAAACAATCTACACACTGTACAAACAATCTACACACTCTACAAACAATCTACACACACTACAAACAATCTACACAGTCTACAAACAATCTACACACTCTACAAACAATCTACACAGTCTACAAACAATCTACACAGTCTACAAACAATCTACACAGTCTACAAACAATCTACACACTCTACAAACAATCTACACACTCTATAAACAATCTACACACTCTACAAACCATCTACAGACTCTACAAACAATCTACACACTCTATAAACAATCTACACACTCTACAAACAATCTACAGACTCTACAAACAATCTACACACTCTATAAAAAATCTACACACTCTACAAACAATCTACAGACTCTACAAACAATCTACACACTCTATAAACAATCTACAGACTCTACAAACAATCTACACACTCTATAAACAATCTACACACTCTACAAACAATCTACATAGTCTACAAACAATCTACACACTCTACAAACAATCTACAGACTCTACAAACAATCTACACACTCTATAAACAATCTACACACCCTACAAACAATCTACACAGTCTACAAACATTCTACACACTCTACAAACAATCTACAGACTGTACAAACAATCTACACACTCTACAAACAATCTACAGACTCTACAAACAATCTACACACTCTATAAACAATCTACATACTCTACAAACAATCTACACACTCTACAAACAATCTACAGACTCTACAAACAATCTACACACTCTACAAACAATCTACACAGTCTACAAACAATCTACACACTGTACAAACAATCTACACACTCTACAAACAATCTACACAATCTACAAACAATCTACACAGTCTACAAACAATCTACAAACAATCTACACACTCTACAAACAATCTACACACTGTACAAACAATCTACACACTCTACAAACAATCTACACACACTACAAACAATCTACACAGTCTACAAACAATCTACACACTCTACAAACAATCTACACACTGTACAAACAATCTACACACTCTACAAACAATCTACACACTGTACAAACAATCTACACACTCTACAAACAATCTACACACTGTACAAACAATCTACACACTCTACAAACAATCTACACACACTACAAACAATCTACACAGTCTACAAACAATCTACACACTCTACAAACAATCTACACAGTCTACAAACAATCTACACAGTCTACAAACAATCTACACAGTCTACAAACAATCTACACACTCTACAAACAATCTACACACTCTATAAACAATCTACACACTCTATAAACCATCTACAGACTCTACAAACAATCTACACACTCTATAAACAATCTACACACTCTACAAACAATCTACAGACTCTACAAACAATCTACACACTCTATAAACAATCTACACACTCTACAAACAATCTACAGACTCTACAAACAATCTACACACTCTATAAACAATCTACAGACTCTACAAACAATCTACACACTCTATAAACAATCTACACACTCTACAAACAATCTACATAGTCTACAAACAATCTACACACTCTACTAACAATCTACAGACTCTACAAACAATCTACACACTCTATAAACAATCTACACACCCTACAAACAATCTACACAGTCTACAAACATTCTACACACTCTACAAACAATCTACAGACTCTACAAACAATCTACACACTCTACAAACAATATACATAGTCTACAAACAATCTACACACTCTACAAACAATCTACACACTCTACAAATAATCTACATACTCTACAAACAATCTACACACTCCAAAAACAATCTACACATTCCAAAAACAATCTACACACTCTACAAACGATCTACACAATCTACAAACAATCTACACACTCTATAAACAATCTACACACTCTATAAACAATCTACACACTCTACAAACAATCTACACACTCTATAAACAATCTACATACTCTACAAACAATCTACACAGTCTACAAACAATCTACACAATCTACAAACAATCTACACAGTCTACAAACAATCTACAAACAATCTACACACTCTACAAACACGCCGAGTAAGAGAAAAGTACAGATTTTTTTTTGTTTACATCTTTGTTTTATTCTGTTCAGTGCATTGTTAAAACAAAAAACAAAAAAAAAAAGGCCACTGCATAGTTTCCCGTAATTTAAAATTTAATTTGAATCAATAAAATTAATTAAAAAGCATCACATGAAACAGCCAATGCATATTTGTCCTTTGTGTTTGAAAGAAATAAAAGATAAGATACGTCGGAAAACAAAACAGATTAATGAATTGGTATTGTTGTGACGCGGCAGGATAGCGTGACGAGCATGAAACTCTGGAAGCCCTCAAAGCACTCGCCTTTAGTTTCCTCTTAATTAATGACCATCCGCATCCGATTAGGGATAATTCTTTTGTGAATATTCCCACTAAATAGTCAAATCATTATATATATTTAAATTCCTCTCTTCCTTCCTCGGTGTTCCTGATTTTTGATAGAATTGGAAAGATCAAGGCTCTACTAAAATAACTCAACCTTCCTTTCACTTTAATGAATTTAAAAAAAAATTCAGCTATTATATTGAACCTTGCATCCTTCATTTGCTACTCTCTAAGCCAATCTCTATTTTCTATAGTGTATTGAAATATTGATTTAACTAGGGAGCTGTGATTCAAATATTTTGAAGCCCACTATACTAAAGGAATTTTATTCAGTTCACTCTTCCTTCTATACACTGCTGAATGAATATCATTTCTAAGTTCTGGCCTTGGAAGTCGTAAGTCAAATTTCTTTCAGTGTTTATAGTTTATAACATTAGATAAATAACATTAGATGGTATATTAAAACATAATCGTCGAACCAATAAAACATGATTGTCAAACCACTTAAATACCGTGGATAGACCACAGCTTTTTTTTTTTTAACATCTTTATTTACAAATATACAACTACGCATATATTGCGTAACAAGCATATGTAGTAAGAGATTACACAATAACTTCGATGCACATGAGTAAAGAATGTAACCCACTGGTTTAACTTTCCACTTTGTTTTATAGTAGATAATCGTAGCAGTAGACCTCTAGGTCATTTTCTCTTAAGTCGTCTTAGGGGATTCTGGGAAGGTGAGGAGGAAGCAAGGATTCACACAAATGGATTTGGGTAAGAGGAAAGATTGTTGTGAACTGACTTATAACGATCAGAGGCTAAATTTTGAATGAATGGACTTTTTAGGGTGTTGTTTTTGACGTAATAAGGAGCATTTATCATAGAACGAAGGATTCTAGATTGCAACGACTGTATTCTATGAATATTTGGAAACCACAGGCTGAAGACCTTTCTTGTGGTTAAAGCATTGCTATTTTGTAGATTGTTGAATTAAACAAATAATATGTTGCTAATTAATGTTCCTAATAAAAAAATTACGTTAAACAATTCTTTGCATGTAGTGGATGTATGTAATGAATATAACTTTGTTATTATCATGAGCAATTATACGTCTACATATATAGTTCTTTCAAAAAACCGTTATTCATTCCGAAAATAACAAAAAAATATTTGTTGGTCCGGGAAGGCAAGTTGTATTGTTCAGATGAGGAAAGCCGTAAAATATTTACGTCCCCGGATTGGAAGAGGCGGAGGCAGGATATTATAGATGGTATTATGACCTCTTCTTGCCGATGTAGATTTTGATCGTAAACTTGGCCACCTCCAAAGATACGCTCCTTTTTATGCTCTTCTATTGCTTTGTGTTCCTTTTATGTCGCAAATCACATTTGTTTATCAAGCAATATTCTCTCCATTCTAAACCTCATTTTTTCTTCAAAAAGAATATTTATTTATGCTTCATTTGAATCATTTAATATAAATTTCTTGAAGACGTAGCAACAACGATCGTCTACAACAGAGATTTCCAAAGTGAGTTCTGAGGACCCAGGGGTTCTTTGACGGACTGTATGGGGATCCGCGAAAAACATGTAGAGAAAAAATTTGCTATTTTTTTTTTTACTGGAGATGGATTTATTCTGTGTTTCTTGTGAATCATGAAACCGAATGATACTTATACATATAAGTAGAAGTGGTCAAAATTTTATTAATATTTAGGATGTATCGCTAGTCAGTTTTTGGAACTATCTGATTCCCAAATTTCCTTCTATTGTAAAAATAGCAGTTCACACATTGCTGCCACTTCCCTCTATCTACTTATGTAAAACCGGTTTTTCCTTTTATACTGCCATAAAAACTAAATACCAAAGCAGACTTAATACTCAGTCTGACTTGAGAATCAAACTTTCAACTATAAAACCAAAAATGATTACAAAATAAACTTTGAGTTAAAGTTGCTAATGATTCTGTTTCATGTGTTATGGTACTTGTGGAAGATATGAAAATTAAAATCTTTTAGTTTTCAATTTTTATTCGAAAAATACACATTGCAGTAATATTACTTTGAATTGTTTTTAACATACATACTATTTATAAAAGCATATGAAAATATTTATATTATGATTGTATAAAATCATTAGAATCTGGAGTTCCTGGGAAAGTTACTGAAGCAAAAAGGGTTCCACATCAAAAAAAGTTTAAAAAACTCTGGTCTACAATAATGGCTCAAAATATCCCAGTCACTTGCTTTAATTCTATAATGATTAATGAATTTAAAAATGTTCATGTCATGTAATGGTAGTTGATTTTTGAGGGTAGGTAAAGGGTGTCCTAATCCAGGGTAAATGAGGTTTGATATGAGCCACATCTAGAATAATATCAAATGTCCTAGAATAATCTTTACAATCAATGAATATATAATCAAAATCATTAATGATCAATTTAATTACGTATTTATTTAATACCTTCAGAAATGTTTTGCTTATTATGATTAAATTATTAGCTTTAGGTTTTGAAAATATATTGATTACTTGGAACCGGAAGTCTTTATCAACACTCAAAAGGATTTTAAAATTTTTCAAAGAACTTCAAGTAGGTACTGTACAACTCTGTTTTGTGAACACGATAACTATTCTTTGAAATTTTATAATAGTTAGAAAAACAAAGCTATTAGAGGTATCCGGCATATTGATCATACTTTTCTGGCAAGTAGAATAAGAATTGCCTTTTAATATGCAACTGAAATAAATATCAATTCTTTCATAAAACTGAAAATGTTTTAATAAGACTAATACAAAGAAACCTTTATGAAAGATCTTGTAAAACAGAAGTTTAGCATTTCCTGGATGAAAGTACTCCCTAAGAGTACCAACATGCTCTCTTGTGGAACGGTAGGTCCGGGGTTCAACACCCACTCTAGCCCTCAATTTTTCACGTGAGAATTGAATAAATTTGAGCACATCGTCTTTCATAGAAGACGTTAAACCCATTATCTTGGTTTTAAACAACCTTTTAAATGAAAATAATAAATTTATAATCACCTCCAATACTATTCCATTCCAATATTTACAGTATACAGACATTACGTTTTCTATTATTTCTTCATTACTCTACGCTCACAATATCAAGAACGTAGATTAGTTTTAACATCATTAAACATTATGTTTTAGACTGTAATTATGTAGACTAGTAGAACTGCATTGCTGCTTGTTTTTTAAGATCACACATATCAACTTTCGTCTTTCGTGCTTTTCTTGGTTCCAAAGTGTCACCCCTCCCTCTTGTACCTTCATCTTGTCTCGGTGGAGGGGGGCGTACACTTATAAGAATCTACTTATATGAAGGATGAGATTTATACTGCCATAGAAATTATTTATTTGTGTCTTTTATTAACCGGTTTTTTGAACATGCACACCAGCCAAAAGTGATTCCACTTCCCAAGATGGTCATGTTCTAAAATCAGTCAGGTGACCAGAGTAAAGTAGGAGCTAGCTATAACGGATAATTACTCTAATAACAAAATCTATGTTTCATTTAGAATTACTAAACACGCTTCTAATGAATTTGTGTTAAATTATACGTTTAAAAAATTCTATTGTTCTTCGAAACAAAAGATAGTTACAAACTCTATGTAATATAGAGCATGTTAAATAAATGTATTTAAAATAATATATAAAGTAGCTTCTATCATAAGGGAACAAGGTTAGCCCAGTGGCAACATGCTCTCTTCTGGAATGGTAGGTCCGGGGTTCAACACCCACTCTGGCCCTCCATTTATTCATGTGAAAATTAAATAAATTTGAGCATGTCGTCTTTCAGAGAACACGTTAAGCCTGTTTTGATTTATCATAGTCTTTCGGCTATCGAGAAGAGTTCCAGCCGTCGTACCCGAGCCTGTACGATTTCAAGTAGTCTTAAAAGATCCCTTCTGTAAATACATTTCACTTGGGCAACATATAGGACTCCTAATGTAGAATTAATCTTCATTGTGTGAAAGAACCAATCTTTGCACTATGGTGTTACTTTATTTTTATTTTTTTTGTAATATATCATTTATTCAGCATACTCCATATATATATTATATGCTACAATATAACTAATTAGATTTACAATGCTACATTTTTTGTTAACAGAAGTTATGTGTGTTCTCTTGTAGGTTGACTGCCACTGAAACCTAACCGAGAATTTATGTCTGCTTGCAACTACTTTTAATGAAATAACCGATCTTTAAACCTGATGATTTATAAAAAAAAAGAAATAAAAAAAATACTTTTATGTATTAAATACTCTTATCGGTTGTTTTTCTCTAGAAAGATAACAGTAACGAGCTGCCAGTAGGTGAAGTAGAAGTTGTCTTGACACATAAGAGCTATGTGTTTGTTCTCATTACAATAGGAACAAGATCAATCCAGGAGCTTGATAATTCTCACTGTTGATCAGGCCTACTAACTGACGTAAAGAAGGTTTACTGTTAGAATTTTACGATCAATAACAAGGGGGACAACAGGAAATATCTATTATTTGCAGCCTCATAACGGTATATAGCCTGACAAAAGCTATTGTCAATCTCATTTAACATGCTAGCTAGGGGTCAGAGGTTTACGACAAGCGTTTTAGAAGTTATGGAGAATCACGATTTAAAGGTCTCCTTTCTTAAGATAACAACAAGAAGGCTAATAGAGAGTGTTGTTAATGCAAACTTTGACAAATTTACCAGCAGATGGTTAGTAAATGTTCAATAGAGGCTTACCGTGACATCACTATATAAACCTGCCTCACGCAATAACCTTCAATTCTAAAGTCCAGAGAAGCTTTCAATTTCTAGTATTTATTATTAAGCGCTACTATTTGTCATTGCACCTGACTTTATATATAAAACACTTACCATGATCAATATTTCGAAAAGCAGTTTAGAGAAAATCACAAGTGATGACCATTTCTTGATATTGACCTGTTTTACAAAATACGATTGGCAGTTGGTGTTTCTTTTTTCTGTGATCTTCGTAAATTGTATGGTTTTTTAATAAGTCTTAATTATGACGGTATTTTGATTATATCCATAAAATTGAAAGATATGTATTATTATATACCGACCGTTACAGTATCAGTCGTTGAACGCTTTCACGTCTCCACTCCTGTGTTTTTTCCTCTTTTACTTTTTCTCCTCTCTTGAAGATCCCAAGAAAGACGAAATGATTGAGAATTGTGACTGCTAATCTCTTTTTTGCGTTTTACGTTGTAACTTTAAAAACATATATTAATTTTTAGTTTTCGTTTTTGATCATGTGTTTGCACGATCATGATCTTTCATCATTGTTCACAAGGAATGTTACATTTACGTTCTTGTGACCATGTAGAAATATATATATATTGTTATAAATAGCTAGCAGATCTTCTTTTAAACAGGTATCATAAAAATTAACCGCAGTCTCGGCATTCACGATCTTAAGACTGAGAGATTCGATCCTACGAACTAACCTCCTGCTAACAGTGTTCAACTGGAAAAAGAGTTGGCCAAGTGACATGTTAAATTAAAATCCATGACTCATGCTTAGTCATTGTTATAAATAGATTAAAAGGATAGTACAGGTTAATATAAAGAGAAGGTCAAAGGTCAATAATGATCAAGAAACAAGCGGTTAGAATAAATATAGAAGTTATTTATATATTTTGAGAGATCGAATCTCTCAGTCTTAAGATCGTGAATGCTGAGACTGCAGTTAATTTTAATGATATATATTATATATATATATATATATATATATATATATATAAAATAAATCCAAAAAGAAGGAAACACACAGAAAGACACAGACATAACTCGCATCGATATTTCGACTATAATCGTCATCAGGAGGTGTGAAGAGTGAAGAGTCCCGCAGGCTCTTCGCTCTTCACTCTTCACACCTCCTGATAGTCGAAATATCGATGTGAGTTATGTCTGTGTTTTTCTGTGTGTTTCCTTCGTTTTGAATTTATTTTATTTAAAAAAGTCCGCTGGATTTTTTAATTGTGGTTCTTAAACCACAATTAATGATTTTTTAAAAGTTCTTTTAATTGTGGTATATATATATATATATATATATATATATAAAAAGATTTCACATAAACACGTGAAACAACAATCAATGATCAAACCACAATAAGAAATGGGAAAACAAGACTAAGATCTTTCAACCGTAACAAGCGGTCTTCGTCAGAGTCAAAAACCCAACTCAGTTGGGTTTTTGACTCTGACGAAGACCGCTTGTTACGGTTGAAAGATCTTAGTCTTGTTTTCCCATTTCTTATTGTGGTTTGATCATTGATATATATATATATATATATATATATATATATATATATATATATATATATACCAATCAAATGAAACTATTCCAAGAACTAAATAAACTATATTGACACAAAAAACACTCAGAAATGAAACAGAAACCCAGCACAGTGAGTAGTGAGTTTCTGTTTCATTTTTGAGTATTCTTTCTGTCAATATTTTTTATATATCTAAACATTTTCTTCTTCTTGGAGTTTGGTCAGGATTAATATACGGAATCACTTTTTCGCCAACGTTTCGTTTTTATTATTATTAGTAAATTGTGGTCAAGAAAACAATACCTTGTTTATATATATATATATATATATATATATATATATTATATACACTTTTTAACGTTGGAAATACGATCCAAAACGGACAAATATAGTTCAATATAAACAAAGAAACATAGAGAAATCAGAAGAACACACTTACAGTCTCTAATTTTCGGTTTGAACCGTCTTCAGGAGAGATAAGAGAGGGAAACCAAGCGCACTGGATCAGAGACGGTTGGAGACAACCGTCTCTGATCCAGTGCGCTTGGTTTCCCTCTCTTATCTCTCCTGAAGACGGTTCAAACCGAAAATTAGAGACTGTAAGTGTGTTCTTCTGATTTCTCTATGTTTCTTTGTTTATATTGAAATATATATATATATATATATATATATATATATATATATATATATATATATATTTATGTATGTATGTATGTATGTATATAAACGCGTGAAATAACAATCAATGCTCAAACCACAATATGAAATGAGAAAACAAGACTAAGATCTTTCAAGCGTAACAAGCGGTCTTCGTCAGAGTCAAAAACCCAACTGTGTTGGGTTTTTGACTCTGACGAAACCCAACTGAGTTGGGTTTCAGACTCCGACGAAGACAGCTTGTTACGTTTAAAACATCTTAGCCTTGTTTTCCCATTTCACATTGATCATTGTATATGTTATATAAAAAGGACACTTTAAATTATATTTATAACGAAGACCTGTCTTATTGATATGTACTGGTATTAACAAATTTAGTCGTGTAATGGATGTGTCAATTGGACTGTACCCCAAGCATTATAAACGTTTAGTTGCAGTTAAAATTCCTTTCTGACTCGTCATTATTTATATTATCAATTAGTTATTAGAAAAGGAACCAAGATTTGTTGGAACCTTCAATAATTGCTAATAGTTTAGGCATTTGAATGACAATTATCACCTAATACTTCCTAGTATAGAACCTTGGCATGACAAAAGAATGTGGATATTTAGAAATGTCATTAGTTTTAGTATGAAGAAAAACAAGAAGAACTTATATAGCTTTCTGTTTGAACATTTTAGTGGATTTGTCTTATGAATAGTGTGAACTTTGCGACCGAACAATAGAATAACATCTGTTTAACAATGAATACGAAATGTAAATTGAATTACTTATATTCAAGAGGTGACATTTAAAGCATTATTAGTGTTGGAGAGTTATTTTCAATCACTAATTAGTAAAAAATGTCTAGTTTAGCTAAACAGAAAGCTCTCCAGTTTCTAACTACTACAGAACTTACTGGAAGGCAAGTCAACTGTATATATACGTTTATGTAGAATTTTCAATGAAGTTACATTTATCAATTAAATTGTAATAAATAATATATATATATATATATAAGTATGTTCTCTAATCGGGATTCGGTCAATTTTCTGGAATAAAAAATCAAACTCTCGTTGCCAACGTTTAGGTTTTATTTAAAACCTTTTTCATAGGCCTACAAACAAAGAATAAAACCGAAACGTTGGCAATAAGAGTTTGATTTTTTATCCTAGAAAATTGACCGAATCCCGATTAGAGGACATATCTATTCTATCAAACGGTCGATATATTATTGAATCTGATATATATATATATATATGATTTTGTAGTAAACACGTGAAATATAAATTAGCGTATAAACCACAGTAGTAAGTAGGCAAAAAATCAAAAAAATGACTAGGATTTTTCAACCAAAACAAGTGGTTTTCGTTATGGTATCAGTTATACTCTGACGAAACCACTTGTTTTGATGAAAGATCTTTTTAATTATTCTGATTTTCTTACTCTTTTAGACGTTTATATATATATCTAAGGTTGGTATCAATCCTTCTTGCAAACATGTTTCTAAAAATTTTATGACAATTTCATGCTTGGTTAACTTTTTAGAGAGTTTTTCTAATGTCTTACAGGCTCTTCTTAGTAACTCGGGGAATAGAAAAATCAACTTGCCCAAACTTTTTCTTTCATATATACACATTCTGACACTATTTATATCTAATACTATTTAATAACTAACTAAATATTATTTTCAATAAAACAATATATATATTTCAGTCACTAACACAACCTGGCGTAACCTGACTGATTCCCTAAACCAGACGTTGCAACCTGTTGTTATCAAGTAATGTTTAGTTTATCAAGTGTAATAGTTTCATTTCATTTTATTTTATTTTATTCTATGTGTGATGTTTAATTATGCTAATAACATTTTCCTGACGATAGTGATTGTAGCACTGAAACATGTCGAAAAATAAATTCAATGAAAAGAAATATGGAGAGTTAATTCATGAGATAATAACCCAGAGGTAAAAAAGAGTTTTAGAAAATTAGAAACATTTTCTAACAAATTAAATAATGTGAAATCGGACATTCATTTTTTAAACGCATATATATATAGTTGGGTTTTTGACTCTGACGAAGACCGCTTGTTACGGTTGAAAGATCTTAGTCTTGTTTTCCCATTTCTTATTGTGGTTTGATCATTGATTTTTGTTTCACGTGTTTATGTGAAATCTTTATATATATATATATATATATATATATACAGACAGCAATGGCAGTTACCGGGTCGGGTACTTGCCGTTGCGTCTACAACGTGCTTTGCAACTGAACATAAGTCTCTCTTTCTGTTTTCTTCTAAAGACAGATTGCCGAAAACTTTAGTTTTTAAGTGTGTTTACTCTGTGGGTTACTCTTCTTCAATTTTAAACTCGTATTGTATCCAGTTTAGATCGTCTTTCCTTTTATTTGGTGAATATATATTTATGTATATATATAACCAAATGTATATGTATAAATATAATGTATATATTTATTCTCTATAGTCCAGTTATACCGTTGACCTTTCAACTCTTTTATTCTAATCGCTTGTTTCTTGTTCATTATTGACCTTTGACCTTCTCTTTATATTAGCCTGTACTAATCCTTTTAATCTATTAATAGCAATGACTAAGCATGAGTCATCGATTTTAATTTAACATGTCACTTGGCCAACTCCTTTTCCAGTTGAACCCTGTTAGCAGGAGGTTAGTTCGTAGGATTGAATCACTCAGTCTTAAGATCCTGAATGCCAAGACTGCTGTTAATTTTAATGATACCTGTTTAAAAGAGGATCTGCTGCCTATTTATACCAATATATATATATACATATATATAGTTCAATGTACATAAAGAAAGATAAATTAAAAACACACACTTACAGTCTCTAATTTTCGGTTAATCCGTCTTCAGGAGAGTTTAGAGAGGGAAACCAAGCGCACTAAAATTGGAGACTGTAAGTGTGTGTTTTTAATAGTGCGCTTGGTTTCCCTCTCTTATCTCTCCTGAAGACGGTTCAACGGAACATTAGAGACTGTAAGTGTGTGTTTTTAATTTCTCTATGTTTCTTTATGTAGATTGAACTGTATTTGTTCATTTCAGATCGTATTTTCATCGAAAAAGTGTATATATATATAAAAAGATTTCACATAAACACGTGAAATAACAATCAATGATCAAACCACAATAAGAAATGGGAAACCAAGACTAAGATCTTTCAACCGTACCAAGCGGTCTTCGTCAGAGTCAAAAACCCAACTCTGACGAAGACCGCTTGTTACGGTTGAAAGATCTTAGTCTTGTTTTCCCATTTCTTATTGTGGTTTGATCATATATATATAATATATATATATATATATATATATATATATATATATATATATATATATAATATATAGAGAGAGAGAGAGAGAGAGAGAGAGAGAGAGAGAGACGTGAAATAAACAGGTGGAGTCATTTTCTAGCTTAGCCGCAATAAGTTTTTAGCAGGTATAATAAATTGTACAACAAAACAGCTGGTGTGTTTTTCATAGGCTCTTTACTGTTAAAGCAGCTGTAACTTTTTAACAGATCTAATAACTAAATATATTGTAGAAGTTGAAAATAAGAAGTGATGAGAATTGTTTTCTAAATCCATCCTTTACAAATCTAGTAAGCAAAAGAGTTTGTAGAGTTTTATGATCTATGCTTTTATACTGATGGTTATAATAATATTAGACACCCAGGGTTCCATTTGATGACCATCAAGATCATCACTTGGACGAGTGATACAATGTACCTCTGGCACCTTCAGAGTACTGTACCTCAGTGTTAGTTGGTCCCAAATCAAAGTTGAGTCGTTATTATTATTATCAGTTTGAAGGCTGAAGAATTCTTATTAACACTAACTCGTGTTCACTGCGTCCAAAATGTCATATTCTGTGACCCTTTGTCGTTACTACAGCTTACACTTTAAATCCTTTAATAAACTCAATAACTATTTTTGGAAAAGTAATAATCACCTTTATTGGTTTTAGGTTTAATTTATCGAACATTTCTAAACTTTTAAAGGCAATTTCTTCATACTAAGACAAAATGTATTTAGAGGTTTCTTCCACTTTCAGACAGAAACCTCTAAATACATTTAGATCCATTTAAATGGAGATATTATTTCAGTTTATATAGTTTGGAATAAATTGTTTGGACTGAATTCGATCTGGTTGCGTTAGCCGCCTTCTATCTGCTTCCTTTTCTATTAACCATTCTTTAATTGAAAGCTTAAGGAAGCTGGGGAGGTGTTGCGCAAAAGGGTCAGGCCACAGAAGGTTGCCCTGCTTCACCCTTGTGTCACCGCCTCATTCTCCTCTATTCCCGTGTGTTCAAATACCCACATGAGAGTTAAAAATACTTTCACTCCGTGGATAACAGAATGACGTAAATTAGTTCATATGCGTGGACACTAGGTAGAAAAAAAGATAGGCTCTTATATGTCCAAGTCACTTTAAGGTTTTATTTGTTTTGATTGATTATTTATTTGTTTTATTTGAGATTTTGATTTGTTTTATTTGTTTTAAACCAGGAGTTCTCAACCTTTGTTTGCTTGTGGACCCCCTAAAAGCTACTTGTGGACCCCCACTCCCCCCGGATACTTAAAAAACATAATTATACAAATTTATAAATAAATATTTGTTTTTAGGTAAATGGATATCGTTAATTATGAAATAATTTCATTACATCTACAACGCATGTCCATGTGGACCCCGTTGAGAACCACTGGTTTAAACCGATCCCCTAGAGCAGGGGTGTCAAACTCATTTCGGTCTGGGGGCCGAATACAGCTTGGTTTGATCTCAAGCGGGCCATGCCAGCAAGCTAATTACAAAATTACAATGAAATAACAATAAGACAGTATCAGTCAGTAATACTAATAATTAGTGCAAATAAAAATAAGTCAATTATAAAAATCTTTATTAAAATCGGACACTCTGTATCCACTATTATCCATTTTGACACAGATATTTCGCTGGTTAAGGTGCGACGACAAAGGATAGTACAGCGAGTACTAAAACACTATAATATAAGAACTGCAGGTTATTAAGCAAATTAGAGTAAAAAAAATTTTTTTTATAATAATGCAGATTTATCTCGGAGGCCGGATCGAACCTCCAGGTGGGCCGGATACGGCCCGCGGGCCGTATGTTTGACAACTGTGTCCTAGAGGGTTGATAACGTCAGCCGTTTACCGGCTTTTAGTTTGATCAGTGATTCAACAGATTCTACATTGAGAGTCCTAAATTTTACCTAACTCAAGTGTATTTCAAGTAGGGATCTTTAACTAAAGTCTCAGAACCAACGGCTTAGCGGCCTCTCCGAGTTACGACATACTCAGATTTATTCACCTCCCGAGTGAATAAATCGAGGGCCAGGCAGGGATCGAACCCCGGACTACCAGCCCAGAGGTGAGTACGTTAACCACTGAGCTAACCTGGACCCTTATCCCACTTTAAGGTTTTAGTAGGTTTAGTAAACCAAACTGTAAGCGATTTTTTCAAAATATACTTAGCTCTGAAATTGCTACTTTTAATGTTTCTGATAATAATCAATATACAGTTCTTTGTTATTTATACCTGTTTATTGTATACTACTTATGCATTAAGTTTTTGTAAAAAAAAACCCTTCATCACGTCCTTTCAAACAACTAATTTCCATCAGTACTGCGTTAAGCTAGTTTAGGTTATGTGGTAGTGATCATTTCACGAGAGAACACTCATAGAGCAAAGGCTGGCCCTTTGTCATAGTATACAATGCATATTACTACTTTGATAGTCTCAGATTTTGTCTACTTAAGTGTGTATAAAGTAGAAATCCTTTAGCGAGAACCTGACATCTTACAAGGCTCCGGGCCGACTAGAGACGACGTACTAATTTTTTTTTCATTTTCCCTCGTAAATAAATTGAGAGCCAGAGTTCGAACCCAGGATCTATCAGTCCAGAGTCCACCTAACACTCTCTATCAGGACTTTAAAAAAAAAAAAAAAAAAAAAGTTAACTTGTTCAAGTAAGTGGCGAGAATGGAAATAACAAGAAATGACGGTTATTTCCTATTTATTCAAAGAAGAGGGTTCCTTCAACCGAAAATGCTAGAATTTATAATGTTTTGGCTTTCCCATAAATCATTTCAAACTGACTACCCTTGTTGACCTCATAAATAAGGGGTTTAAAAAAAAAACCACTTTATGGCTGAATCAGATGTTAACAGTTAAAATAGAATGATGCCTTCTCCATGAATTCTGTCACCACAGTTCTATACGTTTCCTTTATAAATAACTCACATGAAAACAACCTTCATTTTTCTGTACAGTTAAACAATTTTCAATTACCATATGTACATACAGCTACATGTTGTACTACTTTATTTGTATGAAGAACAAATAAACCACAACAAAAATTAATCTATATCAAAATAGTATTTAAATTGGAAAAAATAAAAAGAAACATTTAAAAAGATACATGTAAATCAATTTAACTATATTTAAATTTTTGAATTTGGTGGATTCAATATTTTATATTTATATAAATATCATATTATATTTAATATTTAAATGTGAATTTGATGAATATTTTTAAAAGGCTAAATGTGTTTATCGATTTAAATAGTATCAACATAATCTAAAAGACTGATTTTGATTTACATAGTTCCTCCCATTAAAGGTAAAATAAATACGATACTAATGCGTTTACTTTAAATGATTCTCGAGGGAGTTTTGATACAGTAAGTGTCAGAAGGAGAAAGTCCACCTAAATCTGGAAAAGAAGTCGACAAAAGTCCGTCTAGGGTATCGTACTCTACTTAGAGACACATTAGTACTGCTGGGTCGTTCTGGGTACATAATCTTGTTCAAAGTACTTCAATAAACATCCACTATAATTCATCAATATGTGCAGTACAACTTATATATTAGCCATGCATGGAAATAAATAGCTAAAAAATAAGCGGCTTTATTTTGTAGCAAATACAGACGTATTACACTTACTGTCTTAAAAGATGTCAAAAAAAGAACACACAAAGCATATTCGAACTTTTTGGCCATTTTTATGGTAATAAACACGAAAGCTAATACAATTCCACTAAATTAAGATACCATTTTGCGTGCAACACTTATAGAACCTTATATAATCTAATAAATTATTTATTAGTTGGTATCTAACCAAATATTTATCAACAGCTAATGTCACTGATAGTAAGATTAGTGAGAATCTGTTACCTAAGATCGAAGTGTGTGGCCTGATGATGAGTACGTGTATCGTAACATTGCTGTGAATGGAATAGAGTCTTATCAAAACCAAAACGTTAAAGTACATTCCTAACTCTTTTTAGTTTGAACGTTTCAAAGTTTCTTTCTTAAAGAAAGAATCACGAATAGTATATTATACGGCGATACAATTAATTGTATTTATTATGTAATAAATTAGGTTATTTATGATCAAATAAATTGTATTACGTTTAAAATATAGCTATCTAGTTCTAAGAAAACAAGCTGAATTGAAGGCATGGTTGAAATAAGATTGATTAATTTGAACTTGTTTAAGACTCATGCAGAAGGTGTTATTTACAAAGTATTTTGAATAGGCAGTGGTTTTGTAAGCGAGGGGAAATGGTGAAGGAATTGGCTGCGAGTTGATTTGTTATCGGATGACACTCATCTGGCTGTTGTTTAATCAGTGTTATCTCCTACTGTCGCCACCTCAAACACTCAGGCCAAAGCACAAAAGACTCCAAGCCTCATTTGTCGCCCTTCAAGATCGACTTACAACCCATAGATTCTTCTAATCTTCCTCACTCATTCTTACTTCAATTGACTTTTCCTTCAGCTCCCATCAAAATTTATTTTCCTTTTTCCTCCACCCCTCCTATTACCCTCTTTTGTGATTTTTAACTATTTACTTCTGAAATCAATTTATTTAAACTTCAAAACTCCTTGAACACTTGATAGGATTTTTTTAATTGTACAAATCTTTTGTTTTTAAAAGGTTTTTTTTTTTAACAAATCTTGTTCTACAATATAGGTTAAGTTGCAGTGGTAGTCCCACAAGGGGACACACATAGGCCGAGCATTGGCTCTTTGTAATACCAATCAATGAAGATTGATTCTACAGTGGGAGTCCTAAATTGTTGCTTAACTCAAGTGTATTTAGAGTAGGGATCATTAACGAGTATCTGACATCGTACAGTCCCTCGGTTTAACATCCTTCTCTGAGGGACGACGTGCTCAGATTATTCACCTCCTGCATGAATAAATCCTGAGGATCGAACCCCGGTCCTATTCAGTTCAGAGGCGAGTACGTTAACCACTTAGCTAACCTGGCCCCCGCTTCTACCATATAAATAGAACCATTTGAAGTTCATTTAAAATGAATTTATGGACACTCCGAAGGTAAAAGAGTGAAATTCTTCCAGGAGATAATGAAAAACTGCGAAGGAAATTACTTTGATTACAGCGTCTCTGTACGATATCGGTGATAGTATCCCTAATACAACCTATACCAGGTCTATCCTACCACAAAGCCGCAAGAGCAAAGCTGCAACGGGGTTTTATGCCATATAATAATTATCAATGACGAAACCAAATAAGAAATGGGAAAAAAAGAATAAGTTTGATCATTGATTGTTATTTCACGTGTTTACTGCGAAGTCTTGTTATATATAATACTTACATAATTTCAATTAAAAGTATAACAGGTAAATGTGCAAAGTCATTAATGATACCCATAGTAGCAATATTTCTTTATATGATGTTGTATCTGTCAATATGAATGAAAAAAAAGTATAGAGAAAAAATATGTTTATCAATTGAAAGAAACATCGTAATGAAAATTAATATATATATATATATATATATATATATATATTATATATATATATATATCAATGATTAAACCACAATAAGAATGGGAAAACAAGACTAAGATCTTTCAACCGTAACAAGCGGTCTTCGTCAGAGTCAAAAACCCAACTGAACACTGGATGCAGAAAACATCTGGTGAGGAGTTGAGAAGCAATAGCCTCTTCAAAGAGGGTTGACAGCTAGCGGACAGTTTTTTACTTTTTCTTACTGTACTCCTTTGTTTCCCCAAACATCCCTTTCTGGACATTAGTCCTTTCCTGTGCTTTCACCCTTTTAAAATACCACTCTTCCCTCCCACTCTTCTCAACTCCTCACCAGATGTTTTCTGCATCTAGTGTTCAGTTGGGTTTTTGACTCTGACGAAGACCGCTTGTTACGGTTGAAAGATCTTAGTTTTGTTTTCCCATTCTTATTGTGGTTTAATCATTGATTGTTGTTTCACGTGTTTATGTGAAATCATTTTATATATATATATATATATATATATATATATATACATATATATAAGACCTTTGATCTTCTCTTTATATTAACCTGTACTAATCCTTTTAATCTATTAATAGCAATGACTAAGCATGAGTCATCGATTTTAATTTAACATGTCACTTGGCCAACTCCTTTTCCAGTTGAACCCTGTTAGCAGGAGGTTAGTTCGTAGAATCGAATCTCTCAGTTTTAAGATCGTGAATACCGAGACTGCGGTTAATTTTAATGATACCTGTTTAAAAGAGGATCTGCTGCCTATTTATACCAATATATATATATATATATATATATATAATATATATATATATATATATATATTTAAAAGGGAGATTTACTTTTAATATAAAAAAATTAAAGTAAATATAACTATATTTACTTTTAAAAGGGAGAGACTCTGCAGACCGGAGAACAAATACCCCTGTTCTACAAAGCCTACATGTCTACGCAGTATAAGGAAGATGAGAAGTCCCTGAGAAAAATTATCGATGGTCATATTAAAACCACCAACACTGAGGACATAATTCGCCTCACCATCTTCTACAAGACCAAGAAAACTAGCAATCTACTCATTAAAAATGGCAATAGAGAAGTATCGCCCGACCTTCATCGTAGTCACCTGGTGTACAAGTTTTCATGTACTCAAGGGAACTGTGCAGCCCTTCCTTCTACCTACATCGGTATGACAACAACGAAGCTGTCGAGGCGTCTAACCCTCCATCTCTCCACAGGAGCTCCTAAGGATCATGTTAAGAAAGAACACGGAGGTGCCCTAACTAGAAATATGCTAGTAGAGGGAACCTCAGTTTTGGCTGAGAACAGTGATCGAAGCAGGCTACAAATACTAGAGGCTTTATTAATCAAAGATTTGTGCCCCGCGCTGAACTCTCAAATCAGTGACATGTTCGTCATCCCGAGTTCTAGGACCTTCGAACCTAAAATAAAATTTGTTCGGAACTCTCCCATGTTGTGACCTGTCGAAGGCGAGAAGTGCTGGAGTGATTCAACTGTCACTGGGTTGCGCGCATGTAGCGCTGCTTTGACAGTTACACGCTGCCACTATTTGAACTGTGCTAATTTAGTTTGTTTGTTGTTAATTTTTGGTTTATGTTTTAATTGTTTCGTTTTATTGTTTACTGTTTACCTGATGATGACCGAAACAATGTGGAAAACAATGTGGGAAACAATGTGGCCGAAAGCTTGTTTCCCTTTAGTTTTTTAACCCAGTTTGTGTTTGTGTAGTGTCAAATATAGTTTATTTCATTAGTTTTCTTCAAGATTGTTTTTCCTATTCTTGTTATGGAATTATGTAGATTAATTTTTGAGCTACCAGTGAATTACAAGAAAATAATAAGGCAAATAGAACATCTTTCTAAAAAGATTATTAATGCTGAAGCCGCTGTGCTTTTTAACAACACTTGTTTAAAAGAAGACTTGCTGCCAGTATACACCAATATATATATTATTATTAATATTATTATTATTATTCTACATGGTACAATAACGTAAATGTAACATTCCTTGTGAACAATGTTGAAAGAAATATATACACTGGCACATGGAGGCAGGGTGAAAGAAATAATATAGCGATTATACTTCCTGGCGTGAAAAAAAAAATATATTTAAAAAATGAAACGGTCCGTTGGGAAAAAACATCAAACGATTTAAAGAAAAAAAAATAGTAGAACACTACAGATCGCTTAATTTTTTGATGTTTCTACGTACTCTTTTCATTAAATCGTTTAAAATATATTTTTAGTGCTAACATTGTAATCGATCAGGTGCGTCCACTAACAAACAAATATCCACCTCTAGTTCCTTTGTAGCCAATATTCTGAGTTCTGAGTAATGACACATCAGGAAAGTTATTTCTATTTTAATTTTTTATAAACTAAATTAATGAAAACATTTTTTTTTCACATTGATACGCGCTTCTGAACCTTGATGACATTTTTAATCCTAATTTTTACGACTCCTTAAGGATAATCTGTCCTTGAGGATAGAGATAGGATACAAGGGAGGCAAAGATAAGTCGTAGGTGACTCTGTAAATGAAAGATTATTCTCAAGACTATAGATGTACCAATCAACCCAGCATCTGGTGCAATGAAGAAAGAGATAAACGACCTCCTGTCACAGTACTTTCTTTTTCAAACACCCATCTATTTTTAGTAACCCAAGTCCAATGATGATTAAGTTATCATCATTATTTTATATCAAGAGTTGATACAGAAATATTACGTTTATTGATGAAGTTTTCATAACTAATACATGAACTGATTCATAATACTTTGGCTTGTTCCTTGTTACTCAGTATTTAATTTAGTAGAACACAGAAATAAGGCAATGTATATTATTAAAAAAAAGTAACCATACTTGGCTGACGCTTGTTTCTTCAAACTTGTTAAATAATATTCTCTTTATTACATCCATACAATTAAATATATTTCCAATACTCAACATGTTTCAAGTCTTCACTAGTCATCATCAGGAGGTGAATCATCTTGTGTTCCAAATTTTCATTTATATAAGTAGTTTTAAAGAACATTTGCGGTTTATTAGACACAAACATCTGATTATGGGCTGTACTTTACTTATACTGAAGTAATAAATTATTATTTGAAACACACACTCACACTCACACACACACACACACACACACACACACACATATATATATATATATAAAATTTATAACAGATTCAATAATATATCCACTGTTTGATAGAATAGATGTGTTATCTAATCGGGATTCGGTCAAATTTTCTAGGTTCAAAAATCAAACTCTTATTTCTGACGTTTCGGTTTTATTTTAAAACCTTTTTCATAGGCCTAAAAAACAAAACATAATAAGAAATCACATATAAACTTCCAAAATAAAAACAATATTAAAATGATTTTTTACAACTTGGACTGTTGTAAGCAGAAGTATTTCTTGAGATAAATAAAACAATATAACTTACAAAAGTAAGAATTTTTTGATAAAGAAAATGAAATTTACTTTATTTAAAGGAACAACAATCTTAACCGGACAAAACCTTCGACTAGACTGATATATATATATATAGTTCACACAGGAAAGAGAAAAACAAATAAAGACTCACACCTGAAGCTACTCAAAGGGACAACTTCTGCCCGATGACGACGACTGTCGAAATATCGTTGTGAGTCTTTTGTGTGAGTCTTTATTTGTTTTTCTCTTTCCTGTGTAAACTATATATATATATATATATATATATATATATATATATATATATTTCACTCAAAATTGGAAAAAAACGATCCAAACTGGACGCAAATCAGCTCAAAAACGAAGAAAAGCAACACACAGAGAAAGAGACACACTTACAAACTCAAATTTTCGGATGATCCGTCTTCAGGAGAAAATTTGAGTTTGTAAGTGTGTCTCTTTCTCTGTGTGTTGCTTCTCTTCGTTTTTGAGCTGATATATATGTATATAATATACAGATTTCACAAAAACACGTGAAATATCAATCAATGATCAAACTAAACATAAAATGAATATATATATATATATATATATATATATATATCCACTTAAATTTCGAAAAAACGATCCAAACTGGACGCAAATCAGTTCACAAACGAAGAAAAGCAACACACAGAGAAAGAGACACACTTACAAACTCAAATTTTTGGATGATCCGTCTTTAGGAGAAAATTTGAGTTTGTAAGTGTGTCTCTTTCTCTGTGTGTTGCTTTTCTTCGTTTGTGAACTGATATATATATATATATATATTAACATCCAATCCACTGAAAGAAACCAGAAAAAATACTAAGGTCTTTCAAATCTAATGAGTGGCCTTTGTCAGAGCCAAATTTCAACTATATCAGTTGAGATTTGACTCTGACAAAGTCCGCTTCTTACAGTTGAAAGATCTTGGTCTTTTTTTTCTGATGTTTTACAGTGGTTTGGACATTGATTTTTATTTTATTTCTCGTGTTTCTAGTAAAATCTTGTTATTATATATATATATATATAACAAGTTCAATTCTCCACTTAAATAGCGAAAAAACAATATTCATCCAGTGAAATAACTGGATTTTCATTTACTGTTAAGCCACATGGTTAAAAAATATCTGTTCTAATTGGTTGATAAAGCAAGAATGTTGGATGCAGGGAGATACTAATTAAGGTTTTGCACCCTTTTCGGCTGTTCGATTTCATTAGCGCTTGCTTCGGTCAGATGGTTGCTCTAGTATACATTTCCGGGCTCACCCGATCTTAAATAATTAACAGACCTTCACTCAACCTCCAAATTGAATTATTTCGTCATTTTGGCCTAACCCTCGACCTTATAAACCGCTTCTTTAAATAAACTCATTTCATTCTCGCCCTAAGTTTAACGCTCTTATGCTGTTTACTTTATAAATAAACTCAGAGATGTTATGTTTATAAATAAAAAAATTCAGAGATGATACATGATATTTCAAAACATTATTAGAAAAATTATAGAATAGGAAAAAATATATTTATTAGCACAGCGTTGATCAAGTGCCTCTTGATCATACATCTTGTGATGTATACATCACATTAGCTATCTATCCTTTATGTGCATGGAAGAACAGAGTTGGAACCTCTGACTCTTGAGCAAGCAACGTACATTTGACGATGTGAGAAACACTTGGTTTCACTCACTTCAATTCCTGCGGTAGATAGAGTTTCCTCTTGCGACTCATTTACCGTCATTGCTAAACAGACGCTGATGGGATATTGCAACCGCTTGAATTGAAAGGGATCAATACCTAGCTAGGTATCAATGGTATGCGTACCCAGTCATGATACCAGCCTCTATGAAGTACCTGTGCAAAGCTCCAATTTCGAATTCATGTCCCGTTGCACATTTTTGAGGCACTCAAGTTTCGTAACAGCCTGATTGGTTCCCCTACTTTAAGTTTTAAGTAATGAGCAGGCAATCCAGGAGCAGTCACGGAGTCAAGAAATTCAATTCGGTAATGAACTGCTTCCTCATCACTAATCACTCTATTTACTGACTTGTAAGTTCTTTTGTCAGCTTGATATAGTGCAAGAACTTGTTTATTGATTTTTCCTGCCTGCTCATTTGTAGGTGAGAGTTACTCGTTCACAAAGCCAGTTATTCTGAATAGATGGCAGATCTTGAACTTAGGGAAACACCTTGTCAATAACACATTGTCTTGCTGGGAGCTTACATTAAACTAGAATTGAAATCAGCTAACAATACCTACTTGCTATACCTGTATATTTTCAAAATGAACATATCTCTAAGGTTAACCAAAGACAGCTTAAAAGTCCACAACTTTGCATCTAGGTTGAATTTTCAATCCATTGAAAGCTTAGATTTTAAGTTAGACACATGCAAACCTACTTTGAGTGTTTCAGCTTGCTATGTCTTATGGTGGCTGAGTTTACTTGTGACAAAATTTTGCAGACAAACCTACAAACCGAAAGATAGGAATTTTTCTAAAGATGGATTCGGTTTCTCTAATGTATGAAACATGAAGATAACTTGAAATGAGTCAGTTCTAAGCAATGTACAGACGAAACCTTTCTTTTATTTATATAGATTCCTGGTGTGCAGAAATGCTACAATAACCACATGTGACAATGTAACTAACAATTGAAGGAAGGTACTTTGAGCTACCTCGACAAACCGTAGAACATTTTCACGTTTCTATAGCATTTGTTGTAATCTCCTTAATTTATAGATATATAACTTTGAGTTATTGTTAAATTAATAATGGTTGTTGCCTAAAACTGTTTTAACACTGATTAGATGTAAATATAAATGAAACGTTAAAAGAAGGGGTATAATAAAAAACCTTACTTTCCAAATATTTTAGATAGTTTATGTAAAAAGAGAGGTCTAAAAAATAGTATTTTAGTGTCATCTAATATCAAATCAATACCGACATCCACTTTGCAAATCCCTAAAGAAATAATAAATATGTTTTGTTTTAATATAAAAGGCAACACATTGTTCAATGTGATATACTTTGTGGGATATGTTTTTATATGCGACAAGAAATGAAAATATAGTAGAGGTGAAGAAATGGGTATATATATATATATACAAAATTGTCACAATAACACGTGATATAAATATTCAGGTAACTAACCACAAATGAATGAAGATAGTCGCTCTGAGGCCTTTCGTTTTCACGTCGTCAGAGAGCAAGTGAATACAAGTTGTAGGCAGGTTATGAATTTTGATTTAAAGTTGGATTATCCAACTTTAAATCAAAATTCATAACCTGCCTACAACTTGTATTCACTTGCTCTCTGACGACGTGTAAACGAAAGGCCTCAGAGGGACTACCTTCATTCATTTGTGGTGAGTTACCTGAATATATTATATATATATATATATATATATATATATATATATATATATATATATATATATAGTTCTACTGTTCGTGTTCATTCGCCGCTCTGTCTTCCTGCGGGACTCTTCGCCTCCTGATGACGACGATGGTCGAAATATAGAAGTAAGTTATTCCTGTGTAGGTATCTTCTGTTTTCTGACCTGTTCATTGTGCCGACAGAATTCTTTTTCTATTTCTTCTACTTTTAAGAAACCATCACTGAATTCAATGACCTTATCTCATTTTCAGCCTCATGTTTTGAAACTATGATTTCAAAAGCTGTCTATTTTAAGAGTTATTAATTTTCATTATTAATTAATAAAAATGAATTAATTACATTTGCAATGAACAAGTTTGATAACAACAAACCAGTGTTGTTACAATCCAGCAGATCGATGACGTCTCATCGTTATTGTTGAATAAGCGTTATGAAATATTTCCATAATGATCATTAAAAGTTACTTTTAAAAATGGAAATTTGAGTGTTTAAGGTTGTTGTTTTGCTTTTATAAATTATACTTCTATTCATATTGAGTTTTAGTTTAGTTTTTGATTGAGTTTGCTAGTATTTCACTTGTGAGGGAAATTTTGTATGGCACGGCTCTTGTTAGTACACTCGGTCAATAGTCAGCCTGCAGTATTTCAACTTCCTTTGTAGTCTAAAAATTACTTGTGTTTTAGTACGTTTTGTGCCTCCTTTTGAAAATGTATGAGGTGTCTCGCTGATTCTTTACTAAGAGATGTGTTTATGTTAAATTTTTTTTTTTATAAACACGATTATACTTCTAGCAGTGTAGCACTATAGATGGAAATCATCTGTTAATTGATTCCCATTTTAGTTATGGGCTCTACTCCTTAGAAAATGCCAAATCAGGAGTAATGGCTTTAAATATTTTGCATGGATTTTAAAGAAGTGATTCTTAAATGTATCAATGCTGCAGGAAGAGTTCTCGTTTCACCGGAATAGATGTTGTCGATCAAGACATTTAAGAATAAAGAAGTAAACGTGAATTACGGGAAATGCTATATTAAGCTGCTTATATGTAAATTGTTAAGCTGGAACATTGTGGTTTATGCGTTGTAAAACAGAATAGGGTAGTTAATAGCAAAGCGTTTAAGAGGATGGTGGACGAATCATCTGGGTTCCAATCACTGCTTACTGGAGTGGATGACGAAACATTTTTATTGGCAAAGCTTGGGGAAGGAGTGACTGCGACAGTGAATAGGGATAGGGTTTGAGTGAGCAAGCGAGATGGAGCATTGCGAATTGGGTTCAGTGGAACATGGCGGAATGTGGAGTGGGGGGAGAGGAAACACAAAGCAGCTCAGCTTCATTGTCATGTTAATCCATCTGGCAAAGGGAACTCGGAAGGGATTAGAGCGGCGGGGACGGCCATACTACTGCCACTTGGGCTGCCGGAGCTACGCGGTGTCCATTACAGTTAGTAGGCACCACATGCGCACTGCCTTCATACAAACCGAAGCAAAACTGTATTATCAACTGTTAGTGGACAGGCTAAAGCCTTTAAATGCGTACTATAGCAATAATAATAATAAAAAAAAGAAATATTGGTTTAGAGGCACCATTCTAATGACTTAGAATTAGAGGAACGACTTCTAACGGGTTACCATCTCCCTGAATCACGGTTCATACAACATGATTGATAAGCATAAGTTTCCAAAGTCTTCAGAGTTTTACGATTTCTCACCCACATTTTCACTGCAAACACTAGATGCAGAAAACATCTGGTGAGGGGTTGAGGAGAGTAGGAGAGAAAAGTGGTATTTAAATATATTTAAAGAAGAGGTGGTAATTAAAGGTAGTAAAAGAGAAGAGTGGTAATTAAACATGTTTAAATGAAGGCCTCGTCCCAAAATGTATTAATATATATGTATATATATATATATATATATATATATATATATATATATTACTTTCGATGAACACTCTTCTCAACCCCTCACCAAATGTTTTCTGCATCTAGTGTTTCAGTTGGGTTTTTTGAATCTGACGAAGACCTCTTGTTACGGTTGAAAGATCTTAGTCTTGTTTTCCCATTTCATATTATGGTTTAATTGTTATGATCATTAATTGTTATTTTGCGTGTTTATGTGAAATCTTTATATATATATGTGTTTTATTAAAAAGTATGCCGATTTTCATGAAAATTGGCATAATTTTTAATTAAACATGTTTAAATGAAGGCCTCTTTTCAAAATGTACCAATTTATATAAATATATATATATAAATTTAATAAAAGTATCAACAGTGGAATAGAAACAAAACTAAAGTTTTATATATATATATATATATTACTTTCGATTAACACCCACCCAAAATGAATATTGATCATTTGAAACATGTTGCCTACAGGAAATATTTTGCATCGTGTAGACCAGGGTTGCTCACACTTTTTCACTGTGAGAGCTACTTATAAAATGACCAAGTCAAAATGATCTACCGACCCATAAAAGCGTATGCTACTTTTTTCTTACCTTGCATTACTGCATGAGCCAATATTGCAACAAAATAAGCTCTCAACATATTTTTGTAATTACCATATAATAATAATAATAACAATACATTGAAAATGTATAATAATAATAATTAAAAATAATTAAATAAAAATAATAATACAGCTGTTTTTTGTAGCTTTTCATTGTGCTCAAATACAGAGGCTTTACAAGAGGATCAAAACACACACACTACATACAAAACTACATACAAGTTGTATGCGATCTACCACTATTGGCCTCGCGATCGACAGGTAGATCGCGATCGACGTATTGAGCACCCCTGGTGTAGACCATGTAACAATTGTATTATTTAGGAAAATTGAGAAGCTTATAAAGGAACAAGAATCAGCTAAGTTTGTTGTTATTTTCAATATTCTAACCAAATATAATAAGCATGTTAATACAGCTAGGAGTCGTTATAAAGTTATTTTAAAATAGCACTGTAGAATTTTTTATCTAGGGTTGATTATGTTGAAAAATTAATCAAAAATAAGATGAGTCTTAGTACACTTCAGTATCCAAGTAGAAAATTTAGAAAATACGAGTATAAAGATAATATAATTGAACTTTTACAAGAAAAACACGCCGTAGAGATTTTTTTTCGAAATTAAGAGACAAATATTTGCAATAAAGTTAACACTTTTAACAGTTTTTTTCCTATCCTATTAAAAGCAGCATTTATAAATTTTTATTTACAGTAACATTTCATTTTAATAAAAACACAAATATATGATTCATTTCATTAAAACGGTGTTATTAAATCAACTTGAGGATAAATAAGTTACTAAAGAAAAAAAAGCTAAATGTTTTATCAACTTAGATCTTGTAATGTGTCATGGTGATAAGATGTTTTTATTTATTTATGATTTCGGAGTTAAGCAATATTTTACTGCGTGGTATTTACTCATGATTAGAATTAGAAAAAAAATAACAATGGCTTCGCATAAAAAAATATTCAATGACACTTAGTGTTCATGCTCAGATTATTACCTTAGTAGGGAGATATGACCTGAGGGAGAACACTAAATGTTCGAAACGCGTCCTTATATATAATCATTTTTGTGGAGACTTGATTTTTCTTTCTTTATTCTCATATATAATTGTACTAAGGACTAAAAGTCACTAGTAATAAGTTTTTTTACTGATCAAAGAAAGCACTAGTTGGCTACTAATTAGAACATTATCAACAAATCATAATAGAGGTTCACTAGGTTCAAGCAAAGCTCAAGATTGGTAGAATATAGTGTATAACTCACTTCTCAAGTTACCATTTAAAAAACAAACAAAATCATCGCATTAGAGGAGAACTCGTGATGATTACTGTCCTAGATATACATCGAATAGACTAACTTCAAAATTTGATTTAATATGAGAATATGAGATCTGGCAATATTGATGTACATTGTTTGCAGTTCATAATGTGGTATTGACAGAAAATAGAAAAATTGAAATGTTTAAAGATATTTGAATATTCTGTTGAACAACACATAATCACACACACACATACACATACACATACACACACGCACACACACATATGCACACACACACACACACACACACACACACACACACACACACACACACACACACACACACACATAAAATCTCAAGGAAGTATCAAAAATAGATTCTCATAACCTCAAAACAATTCTTCAAATACACGTATCCATCTTTCCACAAGTTACATCCTCTACTTATACAAAAGTAAATACTTTGAATATATATTTTATTAAAATTTGAATAAAACAATAAACAAGCGTGACATTGCTATTATTTACGGCAATTTTTTTTTTAAATTCAATATCCTTATTAAAAAGTCGTTTAAAAGAGGGGATGAGGTAAAGTCTATTCGGTCTGCAGTCTGCAGAGTTGTAAACTTTAGTACTCGAGAGGTATAATCAAACCATGAATCAGCACATTTCTAAAATAGGTACCACCTAACAATATAGTGACACAACAAAAACGAAAACTGAAAGCCTGTGCTGTAGACATTGGATAAAACAAAAATATATTGTTTAAAATATAATGACTTTAAACCATGGAAACGTATTGAATTTAAAAGAATTCCTTTAATCCATCTTAAAGATAGGGCAGTAGAAGGGGGTAAATGACTTGAAAGGGGTTGAATGTGAAGAGAGCAAAAGGGGTGAACTGGAGGGTTGGAAGGATGACGTACTTGGATTACTCTCCTTGACGCAAGTGACGCCACTTAACTATTTATTATATCCACATAATAGAAATTTAAAGTTCTCTTCATGCCTCATGGAGCATGTTGTATACGGACAGTAATACACTGGGCAACAGCATCAATGTTGGGAGTTCTGAACTTTAATTTTGATCGCTATTAGACTAACACATTTAGGAAACTTTCACTATACGCTTTCGGCTTTCTGTTTGATATATGCTATATCAAAACATACTATATGCTCTACTATATTTCTGTTTCAAAATTTTATACTTCTGTAAGTTCTCTCACTAAGCTATTCTCAAAATTTGTGTTGTTATTACTTAATTGTAAGTCATTTTGCTTTTTGTGTATGTTTGATTTTTGAATGATTGGATTATTTCTTATATTTCCTCTGTTTTGTAGGCCTATGAAAAAGGTTTTAAATGAAAATCAAAACATTGGCAATGAGTGTTTAATTTGAACCTAAAAAAACTGACCGAGTCTTGATAAACTTTAATTCTGTTTCTATTTCATAGTTAATACTTTTATCAATATATATATATACACCATGATAAACGAAAAACGGTCCGGCAGGACAGATAACAATTAAAATAAACAGTGACACATAAACTGAAACACAACAAAGACTCACTTTTCAATATTTCGACCGCCATTACGGTCGAAATATTGAAAAGTGAGTCTTTGTTGTGTTTCAGTTTATGTGTCACTGCTTATTTTAATTGATATTATATATATATATATATATATATATATATATATATATATATATTCTCAAAAAATTGTTCTTGACCTCTTCTATTCTATTATATTAAGTAAATTTTCTTTTTGAGGGCTAGGTCATATAAAAGAAAGATTAGTTCCTTATGTAGGTTGTAGATTGTTTTGTTAAAAGCATTATAGTCTTACTCTAATTTTAGCCCTGAAGATGAGTTACAAATACATGGAAACATTGGCCTAGGAAGAAGTTTATTTTCTGGTCCTCAAAAACAAAACACACCTAATACTATATGACCAAACCACAAGAATGAAAATGGTTTGATCATTGATTGTTATTTCACGTGTTCATGTGAAATCTTTTTACTAATACTATATATATATATATATATATATATATATGTAGATTATAATAGCTTCTCATAAGATATGTATGGTATGAAAATTTATTATTATTGTTTAATCGTCAAGAATGAACATCAACTAAATTCATTTGATCAATCAGATAGGGATGTAATGAATTTGTTTGAAAAGTATAGAACGATATTGTTATGCAATAGTTAAAACTAGTAAGCAAATGTATGAAGTGATAGAGAACTGAAAGGAGTTGTTTGTAAGAACTATATGGATTAAAGTGAAATAGGCGGTATGTAGTTAATGACATCAGAGGAAAACATATTAACTTGAGAGAAAGGAGATCTTGAGTGTTGGTTTGAAAAAAGAGATAGGAAATGAAGTGCATTTGTTGGGATAAAAAAAAAAAATCATGCATTGAGGGTGAAGTTGGGAGTGACGTTTTGGAGCAGAGTAAGAGCTTTTGGGAGACAAGAGGGTCGGAGTAAGCAGAGGAGGTATAAGGTAGGAGCGACAATGACGTTCAATTAAAAGGCTCTCTCCTCTCACTACTGGCTGGCAGTCTAAGCACTGGGCACAGAGCTCTACATCGCTTTTAGAGACCCTGTCACGGCCATCCACTCTTATGCAATTAACAAAAACCAACCCTTATATTGTCTGTAAGATTCCTACCGTTAAAAAGCGTTTTCATTTTTTGTGAATCCTTACTTTCAATGTTAACAAAAATATAAAAAACTAAATTATTTCTTCCCTCATACTCTGTTCTCATTTTACCACACTTTAGTAAACGTACTTTTATGTTTTTGTGACTCTTTAAAGAAATAACTATTTTTATTTTTTTTATTATTAAAATAATAAGTATACACTTTTTTTTGTAACTACATGATTGCCACATCAAACTATAATTATTTTAGCCATTGAACTTAAGTTTAATATTACTTTTCCACAACTTTACTATATGTTCATGCATTTCATCATTACCACAGAGGTTAGTATTATTAATATTAGACACATAATCTACCGTCTTACCTCGTACATTACTGCCGTAGCTCTCGGACCGGTTTCGGATGTCACCCATCTTCAACACGAACTTGAAGATGTTCGTGTTGAACATGGGTGACACCCGAAACCGGTTCGAGAGCTACGGCAGTAATGTACGAGGTAAAGCGGTAGATTATGTGTTTAATATTAATTTACTATATGTTTTAAGACCACCTGTCAAATACTAATTAGAGACCAACAGGTTTCATTATCATCCATAGGTTACTGCTCACAGTTTTCAAGATTTGTTCAATTTTTTATTAACAAAATCGGCATGTTATCTATCACTGTCTTCTCATTCAGGAAAACAGTATATTTCATCTTCTTTTGTTAGTTTCTATCCCTTTTTTCCTGAATCATATTGACAAAGGACACTGGTTGGATTTCTTATTTTTCGGTTGGCTTACATTTTAACCATATTTTGGTTAACGATTATCCCTTTAAACTCTAAATAGTTAACTATTCCACCCTTGTTCTTCTAAAGTAACTAAAGTCTACAGTAAAGTTATTTGAACAGAACTACTGGGAATATTTTGTAGGTATAGAAGCAATAACACAAGCTATTTGATTCGCGTAATTGTAGCCTAAGGTGGTATTTTAAAGAAAATGAGAAACATGAGTATTGACTTTCTTATATCACATCTTGAACGCTTTTGCAGGAAAAAAAACAATAAATGATGCGGCAGATATGTCTGATTCAGCCAAACACACTAAGCTCTGGACCACCCTCTGTGCTCACTCTTCAAATGTTCTTTACACTGTTTACCTTTTCAAATCAAGAATGATTTTTTTCTTAACTGAATATTTAAAGTGATATAAATTGACTTTCTTCGAGTTAAAGTTCGATTAAAGTTGTTAGAGTCTTTCTAAATAATATTTTTGTTTCAAGGAGGAATTCTAGGTACAGAAAATACAAACTACCTTCCTTATTGCCGGAGTTATTAAACTACTGTAGTATTATAATAACTTTTTATTAAATTTATACGATGAAAACTTGCAAATACTGTATAGAAATATTTGAAAGAAGTTATTAAACATTTTATTGCAGACATAAGATTATGCATGTTTCCATTGAGAGTTTAAAAGGGATTTTATAACGACATTGAATATGTTTAACTGCACGGAAATACCGCTTATGAGTTTGCACCCTTGTGAAATAACCCCGTCATAACTGGGATAAAGAGAGCAACGCGGGTTTATTCCCGAATTCCACAAGAAGCATAAAGTTAAGCTGCATTGTTTCGTTTAATTTTTCGAGGGCGTACCTTAATTTGATGAAGCCGCTGTAATAAAATGGGTGTAAAAGCGTAAATTAATTAAAGTAGAAGAGAGGGTAAAGAAATGGAGAAGGAGGAAGGGAGAGAGGTGTGGGCAATGGACCAGGAGTCCTGTTTATGAAGGCGCCGTGGAACACTGTCAGTGTTGCCACAACTATCTCAAAAACTATGAAATTTAACTAGTATTATCTACCTACTACAAAAATATGCAGTCAGTTATTTTATTTTGCAATACATAAGTAAACTACTAGTATAAATATACATTTCTTTAAAAATCAAGACAATCACTTCATTATTGCTCTTTCCAATACACTCTCGAATATCAAGCGATTACTCGCATACTCTCCACTACGAAACCCTCAATAAATTCTTGTCCTTACAAGCTTATACTGTTTTTATTCCTTTTAAAACTTTCATTTAATTCCTTAATTTATTTTAAAACCATAATTAAACCTTCTCGCCATATTTAGAACCAAATATTATGTCTGTTTTTGGTTTCCACTTAAGTTTGGTCAAAATATAGTAAAACAAAAGTCAATTTTGCTTATATTTGTACATTTTAAATGAACCTTCAGATATATATGATGATTTGGCCTTGTAATTTCAGTCTTTGGTTTCAAAACCTGGAAATTTAAATCCCAACCGTTAATGTTTTATTTGATTCTTTAGAAATGAGCAATTTTAGTTATTTTTATTTACAGAGAAAAAGATACAGAACACACAAAGAACAATGAAAGCTTGCTACAATATTCTAAAACCGTCATGATCAATGGGAGTAGAGCAGAGCAGAGCTGAGAAATGCATCTTTACTCTAAACGCAGAACCTTTTTCTATCTGGTCGATACTTCTTTCTCTTGATGAGGACGGATGTCGAAATAACATAAATTTCTTCTAGTTTTTGCTCTTTTCTGTCTGTGAATATTTTGAGGTCTAATCACACCTACTACTTTACTGTGGCCGTCGAAGACATGCTTCTTGCCTAATATACGAATGGTTTTAAACTTGCATAAAAAAATATAAACCTCCAATGTTATCATTGATTATTTTCCGTCATCAGAATAAGTGATCATCATATTAGGACTATTTAGCCTTGCTCTACCAATTACTGAATACTTAAAGGACGAGTCCCAAACTGGTCAAATAAGAAACAATATACAGACGCTTTGATGATTATATGCTAACACAACATCTGTGGTGCTAACAAGCGTGAATAGTTTGATGAGACAAATGAAGCTTTCGGTTACACTGTGAGTAGGGAATGGTTGAGAGGTGTGCTGTGATAGGTGTGCTATAGGGCACAGGTGTGCTGCGTAAGCCAAGCTATCAGCGTCCATCACGCAGGATTAACTGACTTGCAGAAGAGTCCATTCTGAATCACTGCAGTCACCCATCATCCCACATATAATCATTGTCATTAAGATAATATTCACAATCTCAATACAACATTATTACTTTAAATAAATACTTCAGAATAGTGGTAAAACAATAAATCGTTACAGTACCACTAGTAAGCCATCCAAAATTACACATGTACGTCACAAAATACAATGTTACTTTATTGTATAGAGATAATGCTGTCTCTCTCTCTCTCTCTCTCTCTCTCTCTCTCTCTCTCTCTCTCTCTCTCTCAAACACTACTTCAACCGTCTCATCACTAAATATTATATATATATATATATATATATCAGTGGCGACTCCTGACCTTTTTCTTTAGGCATGCAATTTTCAAAGAATAAAAGAAATACAGAGAAATACCCGTCTAATTCTCATGTTCAGTCTTTTCATGTTGCACAAAAGGATAATGATGTATTAAAAACATTTTATGGGGATTTGAATCAGGTTTTATTTGGAAATACTTTTAACATTAACTTTTATTAACCAATACAATAAAAATAGGCAAAAAATGTTTTTATTAAAGAAAGAGATACACAATACATCATTTGAATAAAAACTTCTTGCAAAATTCTTCGATAACAAAACCATAAAACTTCTCTCTATCTGCCATGAGATCTTTAAGTAAATGTCTTTCAATTGAAATGAGGGATAAATTAGACAATCGCTCTTCACTTTGGGTTCTTCGTAAATAACTTTTAATTCTTTTGAGGGCAGAAATCGATCTCTCAACACTTGCTGTTGTTATGGGAATAGTCATAACCAAATTCATGAGTTTATAAATTTCCGGAAGACCTGTGTGCAAATCACTTTCCAGTATGTATTTGAGGAGCTCAGCAAGCCTGAGTTGCAGTGTATGCAAACTTCGTTCTTGTTTCTCTTGGCAATTAAGACCATTTTCATTAACCAGAAATGATAAGAGTAAACCCCTGCATTGGGAAGCTTAGCGCAATCATAGAAAATGGTTCCTTAGCGTGTAGTGGAATAAAAAAAAAGGGGTTCCTTTAAATATTTCGAGTCTCGAACATTTTGGTTTCTTTAAAGATGAATTCTATGCATGCAATGCATGTGTTGCATTCCCTGAGAAATCGCCACTGATATATATATATATATATATATATATATATATACTTTAAAAACGGAAAGTCAATCCAAACAAGTTCAAAAATGAAGAATAGTAACACACAGAGAAAGAGACAAATTTACTTACACAAATTTTTGGATAATTCGTCTTCAGGAGAAAAGAGAGTGGCAGACCAATCATATCGGAAATGCGACGGATCTCCTGCCGATATTATATATATACGGTACTGTTTTCTTGACCACTAAATATTAACTAACACTTTTTCTTCTCTTCTGTTAGTTTATAGCCCTGAGGATGTCTTAAAATAAAGACGATACGTTGGCAAAAAGGTGATTCCATATATTTACCCTGACCAAACTCCGAGAAGAAGAAAAAGTGTTTGTTTATAATATATATATATAT
Source organism: Hermatobates lingyangjiaoensis (assembly GCA_026182355.1). Classification (NCBI taxonomy): domain Eukaryota; kingdom Metazoa; phylum Arthropoda; class Insecta; order Hemiptera; family Hermatobatidae; genus Hermatobates; species Hermatobates lingyangjiaoensis. Next base: position 302,057 of record JAPFBL010000122.1, on the reverse strand, counting down.
ATATATATATACTTTTTCGTTGGAAATACGATCCAAAACGGACAAATATAGTTCAATATAGACAAAGAAACATAGAGAAATCAAAAGAACACACTTACAGTTAACACACTACTAATGTAATGTAATTATAAATTGATTCCTGTCTACCTTATTTTCTGTGACCGGTCGCGCATGCGGCAACTCTGTTGGTCTCAAACCGTCTCTGAACCAGTGCGCTTGGTTTCTCTCTCTTATCTCTCTTGAAGACGGTTCAAACTGAAAATTAGAGACTGTAAGTGTGTTCTTTTGATTTCTCTATGTTTCTTTGTCTATATTGAACTATATATATTATTATATATATATATATATATTTATATATTGGTATAAATAGGCAGCAGATCCTCTTTTAAACAAGTATCGTTGGTATAAATAGGCAGCAGATCCTCTTTTAAACAAGTATCATTGGTATAAATAGGCAGCAGATCCTCTTTTAAACAAGTACCATTGGTATAAATAGGCAGCAGATCCTCTTTTAAACAAGTATCGTTGGTATAAATAGGCAGCAGATCCTCTTTTAAACAAGTACCATTGGTATAAATAGGCAGCAGATCCTCTTTTAAACAAGTATCGTTGGTATAAATAGGCAGCAGATCCTCTTTTAAACAAGTATCATTGGTATAAATAGGCAGCAGATCCTCTTTTAAACAAGTACCATTGGTATAAATAGGCAGCAGATCCTCTTTTAAACAAGTATCGTTGGTATAAATAGGCAGCAGATCCTCTTTTAAACAAGTATATTGACCTTTGACCTTCTCTTTATATTAACCTGTACTTTCCTTTTAATCTATTTTTAGCAATGACTAAGCATGAGTCATCGATTTTAATTTAACTTGTCACTTGACCTTTCTTGAATTTCTTGGACTTTCAACTCTTTTATTCTAACCGCTTGTTTCTTGTTCATTATTGACCTTTGACCTTCTCTTTATATTAACCCGTACTATCCTTTTAATCTATTTATAGCAATGACTAAGCATGAGTCATCGATTTTAATTTAACATGTCACTTGGCCAACTCCTTTTCCAGTTGAACCCTGTTAGCAGGAGGTTAGTTCGTAGGATCGAATCTCTCAGTCTTAAGATTGTGAATGCCGAAACTGCGGTTAATTTTAATGATATATATATAAAGATTTCACATAAACACGTGAAACAACAATATATGATCAAACCACAATAAGAAGTGGGAAAACAAGACTAAGATCTTTCAACCGCAACAAGCGGTCTTCGTCAGAGTCAAAAATCCAACTGAATATATATATATATATATATATCAACGTTTTTTGTTATGAAATTTTGTTATATTGGATGTGTATATATTATATATATATATATATATATATATATATGTCAACAAGAAATAGTCCGTTAGGAAAACTTATCAAACGATTAAGGGAAAAGAACACGGAGAAACAGCAACGAAACTTATTTCAATGTTTCGATCACGTCGACATCAGGAGAGGAAAAGCTCTACTCACCTGGCAAACAGCAACTCCGTAAAGTTTAAAGAAATACCAAGCAGTATTTAAAACTCATATATATATATATATATATATATATATATATATATATATATAAATAGATTTCACATAAACACGTGAAACAACAAACAATGATCAAACCACAATAAGAAATGGGAAAACAAGACTAATTTTTCCCATTTCTTATTGTGGTTTGATATATATATATATATATATATATATTCGTGCATGCCATTTATATTTGTGGTGACTTTATTATTAATAATTTTCAATATTTTTATAATATTCAGAACCCATTTTTGATATGTTTGTTAGGTTGTCTCAGTATAGCTGTGTATGTATGTCTGTGCTTGAGTTTATGGCTTCTTGTTTATCCAAAGTTAATGAAACACTCTAGGTAGCAGCAAATGACGAGTGATATTAATTAATGACTCGAAAACTGTATAATTTTTTGTAAATATACAACTAGAGAAGAGCACTTTGTGTCAATATACCACCTCGTAGCAACTATTTTAGTTTTAAACAATTAATCATTATTATGATATCTGCTATATATCATATAGGATTTTCTAAAAAAAAATTAGAAATATTTTTCTAAAATTTGAAAGCAGTCACTATAATGGCTTTAACGTTCTTGTCCATTATACATTATATTATAAATATTGTTCATAACTACCTATTATCCTCTGGGTTTGGACTGTTTTATTTCCTTGTTTATAGAAAACAGTTTTGTTTTCTTTCAGTTCTTTATTATTTATTATTAGATGGATTTTACCTAGTGGATGATCAGAAGTTGTATTCATGAAATATTATAAAGATATGACGAAGTGAAAACAATGCTTTTTTTATATATATTTTTTCTTTATTTATTATATAAAGAAAAAAGTACATGATCGATCAGCTTTGCATCCTACAATGTTAATAGTTTGCTATCAGGTACGGAATGTTCTTATTCTGTGAAAGTGGATTAAACATAGTAAGTCATTACAACCAAAAAGAAATAGCAAATAATTATATTTCAATAAATGACGTGTTAGATAGTTAAAAAGTAATATTAGACAACGCTTTTGTGATTCTACAACAAAATACAAGTCTGTTTAAGGAAATATTAATTATGAAAATTTTACAAAAGCAGTTTTGTGTTAAAATAAAAAGGTACTTTGGTAAAGAAATGAAATAAAGCTTAATTTGAAAAGACACCTTACTTGGCTTAACATCGACTATTAAAGGAATTATACGCACTTAAGAAATGATTTAAAGGATATTTAATTAAAACTAAGGGCTTTTCAGGGGATGATCTGGACATCTGTTGACTCGGCTATCAGCCCAAATAAATTATCATTTATTTGTTCCAATTTCGACTCACACCTGGTAAAATTATCAACAAAAGTAAATTTGACTCCTTGGTTTAACTGCTTAATTAAGATTTTATTTATTTTAGAGTAAGATAAGCTGGATTATATTGTTTTTAAACATGGAGAGTACAGCTAGTAACGTTATTTTTATAATTTAAAAATCACCTGGAAATGATTTTAATTTAAGCGCCAAAGTAAAGCATAGTAAATTAGGAAAAATGCCTGAAATATTTCTTTCTACTTAGTCTTAGCAACTTTTTTCTACTTTTGTTTGTTATTTTTATTATATTATTATTTTTCGAATACATCTAAAGCATTTATTAAAAGGTCCCCAGAACCCATTTTTGATATGTTTGTTGTGCTGTCTCAATGCAGCTGTGTGTATATCAGTGCTTGGGTTGGTGGTTTCTTGTTTATCCAAAGTTAGTGAAACACTACTACAAGTAGCAGCAAATGACGAGTGATAATGAGTAGTCCCGAGAACTACATAACTAATGAAGAGCACTTTATGCCCATATAGAAACTATTTTCATTTTAAACAATTTACAATCACATGTTTTTGCAATTTCATATTTAATTCAGAAGAAATTAATATTTTTAAGAAGAAATTATAATTTTCAACGCTTCTTGGAGGCGTTGAAGCTTACTGCCTTTAGCAGTTAGCTAAACTTTAGTACAGTACTGTACTTTAGTACAGAAGAGGGGAAGTATAATAGTTTTTTTTTAGACGCAGTGCTATAGTCACCCTCAAATAATAATAATAATAATAGTTATTAGAACAAGGGAAAGGTTCTTTTTTACTTATTATAACAACACTGCCAATATTTGTTTGCTTCTCCGGTGATTTATAAAACATAAAATTTCAAATAAGTATTTTCTTACAACGAATATTTCAAAGGGTACAATATTGAAAGACTTATGTTACATTAACAATGCAATAGTTCTATCTATAGTAACACGAGAAGTCTTAGATAAATAAACATCTCAAGTGAGAACTAAGCAATTATATGAAAAAACAAATGAATCAATTCCAAAATGATTGTTAATAAAATAAAATAATGTTCTTGGAATCAGCATGGTTTGATTGTTGGGGATTAAAAGGAGCTTTTCTTAGCACATATTGAATTAGTACTAAAGTTCAAATGCATTTATCTAGCAACCTCAGAATGGAGTGACTCACGCTAGCAATGAACAATGTTCTTACTATGAATTATTAATTTAATTATACTCTTATACTACAAGTAAATTTGACCATTGAAGATTGACCTTAGCCTCGTAAACTGTCTTATTGTGGTGTTTCAATTAGTTGCGAATATAGTCTACTAGATACTCTATATCAGCTATTCTCAAAGGGGTCCATGTGGACCCCCTGGGGGTCTATGATCACCAAGGGGTCTATTGGGGGTCTATGGATGTCTCTTTAGTAAAAAATAAATTTATAAATAAAAAATAAAAATAATAAAAATAAATGAATAAATAAAATGAACATAATAATAATAAATAAAATAATATTTATAAATGAATATTAAGGTATTCGTATTGTAATAAAAATAATAAGTAAATATAAACTAGATTTGGGGAGGAAGTGAGCATGAGTAATGAAAAAGTATGTTTTGATAACTTATAAAATATGTCCAATGTTTTGATATGAGAGTTTAATTCTGAAATTAAAACCCCCCACCATACCACCAACTAGAGTTGGAAATTAGTCGATTGAAAATACGGTAATATTATTTGCTTTATTTATTATTATTATTATGGTTTCCATGGACTTTAAAATATAGATATTGTTATTGATATTTCGGTTTCTTTCTTCTTTATAATTTCCCCTCATTTTCCTATTACTATGTGTTTTAAAAATGAGTTGTCTGTGGTTGCCATTGCACACACACACACACACACACACACACACACACAACACACACACAATTAGATGTGTATATTTATATATATTCCTTAGGTAGGGGGTCTATGAAAAAAATAAAATTCCTACAGGGGGTCTATGGAAGAAAAAGTTTGAGAACCCCTGCTCTATATAATAATAGTTACGATACACGAGGATGTGCAGATGACGTTGTCATTACAAGAAGTACAATGTGTGATGATATTGTCTTTAAACTTACGCAGTACACTCCCTAAATTGTTGAAAGATAACTAAACGAAAAGGTTTGGTGTGAACTCAGCTAAAGTAATCACTTCTCTAAAGACAATTATAAAGTCGACTGAAAAACTTAAATGTTAGTGGTTAATTTTATACCAATTAATTATTTCATTTATTTGTATACAGTAAATTTCCAAATACGTTGTATAAACTGCAAGGTTCGTGGAACAACCAATGCATCTATAGAGTTAGTCATTCCTGTGAATGGTGTTTAAAAAGTTTAAGCCTTGAGCATATTTTAAGAGATTAAGAGAGCAAAATAAGATGGTTTCATCGGTTTATAAATTCGTTGACTTCTAGAATTATTTGTGACCTTCTTTCATTGAGCATTCAGGTCACACCAAGATTTCAACGCCACATAATCGTATCGTCCTTGTTTCTGTAAGCATGCTAATAATCGAGGTCATATTCATTAATGTTTAAAATGATTTTCTTTCAATTAGACACAGTGGAGAAGATATTTATGTTATTATCAATGAACAAGAATGCTTGATTATTACAAAAATATATTTTATAAAAATAGTTGAAAAAACTTTTCTTATGTTTGTTATACTTTTAAATTATCCACAATGTAGTAATGCTACAAATAATACATTTAATATCATATTAAAAAAGGAAAAGGCACAACAATTACGTGACTCTAGATTCAAAGAAGCCATTACTATGAGAAGTAAAGAATAAAAAACCTACTCTGGCGTTTATTCTTTGAGATTTGTTTACAATTTTCGATATATTTTCTTATTTCATATTAAGAAATAGTAATCTAGTGGAGACTGTAAGGGAAGTTTATGATAGATTTAAAAACTGTAACTTAGTACTAATAAATATCTGTTTATGTAATCCCATATTTCACTCAAAGGGCACAAGGTTATAGCAATTAACTGGTAGCTACCAGATCTTCATTCCATTCTCAATACCTTCACGACCTCGTCGAGGAGTTACCCAAAATTTCAACATCGTTAATCTAAAACTGGAACGTGATGTTTTAAACAAATCAATCCTTTCATGAATGAAAGTTTAAATGTAATTAAATTAGAAGTAGTTAATCCTTTAATATGGGATCTTACCATAAATTCTTAACTTTAGTCCCACAAAAGCATTATTTTTGCTGTGATAAAACCCAATTGTATCTTTTAAATGTTTGAGTGTAACAATTGTTGTGTTGTAACCGACTGAAGTCTTAAGCCTTATTGCACTACATTCTCTACGTTTTACTGGGGTCAAATTGATGTTGGACCAATAACGAAAGCAGATAAAAGCAGAGAAAATATGGCTAGAACAACCTGGTCAAATTTAGTTTAAAATGTTCATTTCAACTGAACTTACATTTCTAACAAAGTATGGTATCTTCTAAGGAAGAATTTAAAAATATATTTACGATTTTAACTGGAATTTGTCTTCTTAACTACTACGAAAAACGCAGACTCTCTACTTAGAAAAGGTAGACATATATATTCTATTTGTATGCGAGGCAATCATACCCAAAACAAATTGAAGTGAGAGATATTTCTCTAACGACAATTATAAAGTTCATGAAAGGACTTAAAATTTGAGGGTTGATTAAAGAAAAGGCATAGGGAGCATAATATGAGTACAACCAGTCCAATCAGATTCAGGCCTTCAATTTAATAATAATTATAACATGTCAGATTTATCAACATCTTCATGTTTCTTATAACTGGTGTAATCATTAAACACGTGATATTATTATTTGTCTGTGAGTTTGATATTATGTCTTCACGATAGCAACATAAACCGAAAATCAATTGACCGTCAACGACTTTGATACTATGTTTCCTAGTAGTGAAGTTGAGTGTAGGCCACTCCAGATATATTTTTTATTTCATTTAAAAGATGATTTAAGGATCAATAGTTGCTAAGAATGAAATTGATAAGAAAGATAATGATTCTTTGAGATATGCAACCTTCCATCATGTGTACAATTTTACTTCAGTTTTACTCGATCATGTGTGAGGCAATTTTAGGGGAAAAAAGTCGGAAACAAACTACAGCTAAATTGCAAACACAAAGCAAATTGTATTATACTTTGTCTGGGCCAGGTTAGCTCAGCGGTTAACATACTCTCCTCTGGGCTGGTAGTCCGGGGTTCGATCCCCACCTGGCACTCGATTTATTCACGCGGGAGGTGAATAAATCAGAGTACATCGTCCCTCGTAGATCGTTACATCGTACGTAGATCGTACATCGTCCCTCGTAGACGTTAAGCCGTCGGTTCCAAGCCTCTACGATGTCAGGTACCCGTTAAAGATACCTACTCGAAATGCACTTAAGTTAGGCAAAATTTAGGACTCCCAATGTAGAATCTGTAGAATCACAGATCAAACAAAAAGCCGGTAAACGGCTGACGTTATCACCCGCTAGTGGATCGGTTTAAGCAATAAAAAAATGTACTTTGTCCATTTCATTAATATTTAATGCTTGTTGTTAACTTCACTGTTAAGAATCAAATCATATTTTTTATATTTATGTATATAGTAATAAAAATGTTAACATTTAATACCATATGAACGTGAGAAAGGTATTTGTAAACCAATCACCATATGTGCAAATAAGAAGTTAATAAAACATTTTCAATAAATGGTTATTATTATTATATTTTTTTTTTTAGTAATTTTTTTGAATATTTTGAAACGTATTTCATGTTGACTATTATAATAATCGTGCTAAGCAATTTAAAAACATGTAATGTTTTAAAGTATATTTAACTCCTGTGATGTCTGAAATGCCCACGTCATACACTACTTATATCATTACATACTTACAGAAACATTTCTCTTTGAACGCTGCTTAAGAACATAGTAACATTTTACAAATGTTCTAAAGCATAATTAGCGATCAGTACCAATTAGTGACATTCAGTTTTGTTATCCGATAATTAATACATTACAAGATTAAATAAAAACTTATTTATATGGCATATTTCTCGCTATTGTCACTCTTTCAAATAATATATTTATAAATCATAGTTGTTTTATGGACATGTCAGTACTACAGGTATTGTTTCTATATTCATAAAAGTAACATTGAAAATTCGATGTTGTTTATATTTACTGTTGTATTTAAATTTAAAAATTAATCCATTATTAAGTCTAAATTGATTAATTGATCTAATAATAATTATTTATGTGTCCTTAAGACATGTGGGAACTGTATCAGTAGATAGGTAGAAAGAGGTTGCTATAACTGGGCATATTAATTACAACATAAAAAGATTTCACATAAACACGTGAAATAACAATCAATAATCAAACCACAATAAGAAATTGTGGTTGAAAGATCTTAGTCTTGTTTTCCCATTTCTTATTGTGGTTTGATCATTAATTACAACATACGTAGAAATGCCATATCTGTTCTATTGAGCTTCCCTTTAACGTTTCTAAATCAACTTGAAATTTTAAGTTTTTTAGCCTGCATTATATTTGCCCTTATAGCAGTATCATTCACATATATTGGCTTTAACTATTACTCCTTAGAACTCTTAACTCCTTAAAATGCTCTTTCCTCGCGTTCGCATGCAATATGTTCAACGATTTTTGCATCTTCAAGGGTCTGCATTCTTTATATGATTTTAATTTCAGCTTGTTTAAATCATTGTTAAGGAGACAATGTCTGTTTAAATATTCTACAAATATTTACAATAAACTATTTAAATAACAGAAATAAATCCAATTTTGCGAACCACCTAACTGAACACGGACATACACCTGACAGCTTAGAAAACACAATGGACTTACTACAGACAGGACAGAAAGGACAGAGACTCAACATAACTGAACAGATAGAAATATATAAACATAAAAATGTGGGTAAATTAATAAATGAACGAATCAACCACCAAACCGATATTTTATGTAAACTATTAATAAAAATAAAAAGACGACTGGACAGACAGTATGACGAAGTTAGAAAATATAAAAAAAAAAATCAAACTAGATAATAGCTAAAAACGAAAAATCAAAAATAACTAAATAAAATCAAAGTAATAATATCAGGGTAGCAGTGGATTTGACAGAAAATCAACCCCCTTTATAACAACTTTATAGTTGCGATTGAACATGGACAACGTCCGAAAGCGCTCCAACGACTCCAACATCATCGTACGAGGTATGACGGTTTGCCATATTAATAATATAAATCATACTAACCTCAGTAATAATAATAATAATAATATTAATAATATTATTCATGTATATATTTACAAATCCCTCCATTCGAGATTTATAATTTCCTTTATAATCTAAAGTTCAATTGAACTAGATCTGGGTAAGGTATCAAACTTTTGTCTGTTTCATTCTTATCCATTCATTAATTGAATCCTTGATGTAGCTAGCGGATGTCTGGTGCATTAGGCACCATTCTGCCAAAGGTTTCTTTAAGTCCAGCCTTTATCACCGGTTCATTGTCCTGTTTGGCCTAACTCTGTGGCAAACTGTAACCTATCTCCTTTAACCATCTTTCAACAATTTAAAGACTACACTGCAAAAGTTAACTGACAGTACCATCAAACATTACTCTTCTTGTAATAACAAGCCCATCTTTATATCGTTACCATTATTACATTTTATTCTTCTACATGTAACCATTTAGCGTAAACAAATTTTCTAAAATCATAAAATGTACCATAACACCCCTTTCCTTCAATGTAATTTCAACAAAAAAGAATTCTGTTCTTTCTTTGATATGGTGCTATTTTTGGGTGTAATTTCATTATGATCGGTCAAACGGTATAACCTGTATCATGTAGATAAGCTTTCAGAATATACAATAAGTTACCTTTTTTTTTTATACTTTATTGCAAAACAAACCTTTTTTGTAATTGAAAAATTTGAATTTCTTTTTTAGGAAATGCTGTCGTCAGTTTATAATAATCCAAAAATATCAACACTTTATCTTTAGTAGTTTAGGAGGAAAAAATTTTGTCTACATTGAAATTGTTTGGAAAAAGTAACTTTTCCTTCAATTAATATTGCTCAAAAACAATAAGTAATTGTGGGCTAAAAAGCTAATGAAACGGTCTCCACATATAAACATTTAATGGTATAAAGAACGGGTTTATAATTTATACGGGTTTATGTTTATAAAGAACAAGTAGTGTTCTTCCTCATGCATTAACTAAGGCAGTGATTACAAGTGTGGTACAACTGTAGTGTACAGTTGTACCACAGACAGTTGTAACTGGACGTCAGTTGTACCACAGACACTCACTCATAGTTAATGCCTGAGGAAGAACACTACGTGTTCGAAACGCGTTGTTTATGCCCTTAAATTTTTATATCTGGAGACCATTTCATTAGCTTTTTACCCTACAATGAGTAAATACCACATAATAACTGATTGCACTATTTTATAAACAATAAATAATGTTTATTTTTCTTTTGGATCCACTCCCACCTAACAATCAACGCACAATCATAATCTAAAAAAAAAAAGGTCAAAATAGAACTTTTGGTGCGTCAAAACACGTAAAGCTGTCAAAATTTCGAAATTAATTTATTTCATGATTACTATACTTTACTTGAGATTATGATTCTAAAACTTTGAATAATGTTTGTGTTTAGAAGAATTAAGTTAGTCACTGGCTATTTCTATAAATTGTTATTCCAGTTTTTTTGTTATTAGGCAAACACATTAAAATACGAATTTCTGGTTATAGTATGTGTAAAATATGTTGGTTTCTTCTCTAGTGCAGAAGTAAATATACTTCAAAGCTTATTTACTATCTTATTATATTACTATCAAAGCTTATCAAAAAATCTTAAAAGAAAGATAATAAAAAGAGAAATCTTAAAATCTTTAGACAAATGTATTAATCATATTTAACTGTTAGCTTTAAAAGAAACCTACATCTTAAATATTGTATACAATATTTACTGTTTTTGCATTAAGCGTATAAATTTGTGTTTTTATTTCGTGTTGTTCACCAATTATCCTATAAAATAATAGCAAAAAAATGTGTACCATGATAATAAGGTATGGATTTCAGGGATAAATGAAACATTTGTCTAATGAGACATCGGTTTTCAAGGATAAATTCATGGTCTAATTTCCTGTATAATTAATTCATAATATATATCAAAGCAAATTATATGCGCTCATGTATAAATTCTTATTTAGTGAGAGAAATTATAATAATTATTTAATTTATAATAGATGCGTGTAAAACCAGGAAACATAGACCAATTATTTTACGTTTATTTTACAGGTTATAATGACAGCTGCTATTGTGGACAAAAAAATAACACTTTTGTTTTCATGTTATCATTTTGTTAGAAACGTTTATAAATGAAATCATAAATAAAAAGATAACTTGTTAATAAATATTTGATAATTTCAAAAAAAAGTAATAAAAACTTGGCATCATAAAGTGTTTTGAATGCGATGTAGTATTCAAAGGATGTTAAAGTACGCTTGTTTATGCGTGGAATTAATAACAAATATCATGGTAGACCTGAAGCAGCTGTAGCCATGTCTTACTAGGAATTTACGATAATGCAAGGCACCATTACTGAGGGACAAACCCCTACAGCTTCTCTTATTTTCTACTCAAAAATCGTTCTGTGCCGCTTATGGTATTCTTTTTTATTAAGAACATACTATTTCTTTTTTAAATATTGATTATTTCAGACCAAATCGACTTCTAAGACCATCCAGTAATTGTTAAAGTTATCACCTGTCAAAATGTATGAAAAAATATCAATTTAAATTTTGATTGAATATTTTTATTAAATAAAAATGTAATAATTTTTTAATTTATTAATTTAAATTACTAAAATTAATAGCCATTTTCGTTGCAGAGTCGAGTCTCATCGGTGACTTATGGTACGAATTAGGCAAAATATGTTCCTCATAATTTATATCATGATGAAATACGTAAAAATTAGAGATAGTGAATGACTGTTTTTTCTTTTATTTGGGCCACTTTATCATCCTTGAACTTTAAACACATAAATACTAAACACCAAAAAAAGTTTATTGAAATAATGTTTTGAACACAAAAATAGATTGAAAACAAACGTGATTTTATTCTATAAAAAAAAATTAAATTACACGTTAACACTCCGAATTAATAAAAATCACAAAAAAATAAAACAATAAGACCAATTAAAAGTAAAAAAAAATAAGTTACTCTAATATTAGCTGATTGTAATAATTTTTTAACTTAATAATTTAAATTACTAAAAGTGAATAACCATTATATTTTGAATTGCTTATTAATTTCGCGTATTTAATATAAGATGAATTGATAAAACTAATACATGATTTATGAAGAAGTTTTTTTTATCTAACTCCCTACTAGTAAGTTTCATCCCTTATGTGCCCTCTAAGAGGGGAAGGTGTGGTTTATTTTGATTTAGTACCCATAAACAATGGCTGAGTCACACATTTTTTAGGACGAAAAAATATCTAGATTCACATTTTTTTCAAAAAAAGTAACTTTCATTTGAATTAATATTGCTCACAAACAATGGGGTGCCTTTACACTATAATGGTTATTTTTGTAGAAAATATAAACTAAATCCCTTAATGGTTGAGGGCTGTGAGGTTGGTGCTAAGTAGTAGACCAACCTGTCCACGGACACCTATAGATTCATGTATATTATATTCAGATGAATGAAGATTTAGTATTTAAAACATTGTAATTATTTTTAAACTGAAATAGTTTAAAAGTGAAAACTGAAACAACTTTTTAAGTGTCTTTATAGGGAGTAATAACAAAGGTTTGTTTATCTAAACCGAGTACATACACTCGAATCAGACCACATTTGTCGCTAATCCCCTTGATTAACTCTCATATTATGCCTATTGTAACTTGTTATGAATCGCTTAAACTCCAATATTTGCAAAACCATAACATTAAACTACACTCTGGCTTTTCTTTTTTTAAAAAAGTGGCAGTTCCACAAGGGAACACACTTAGGCCGAGCATTGGCCCTTTGTGATACCACACAATGAAGATTGATTCTACAGTAGGAGTCCTAAATTTTGCCTAACTCAAGTGTATTTAGAGTAGGGATCTTTAACGAGTACCTGACATCGTACAGGCTCGGGACCGACGGTTTAACGTCCTTCTCCGGGGGACGACGTGCTCAGATTTATCCACCTCCCGCATGAATAAATCGAGGGCCAGGTGGGGATCGAACCCCGGTCCTATCAGATTAGAAGTGAGCACGTAACCACTGAGCTAGCCTGACTCCCTTGGCTTTTCTTTAAAAGCAAGCCCTTTGGAAATGAAGCCAGTGTATCAAGGCTAGCGGATTAGGCAAAAGAGCAGTCGTGCCGTGACGATTACCACCTGAACAAGGGCATTCAACATTCGCATAAATACCATCGCATTTATCTTGCCCAACAAGTTTTCTTCCTAGTAAACAAACCAGACTCGAAATGTTCTAAATATAAAAAAAAGTATATTAATGAAATATACATATCTGCAAACCACTTAATTTTATTCTTTTGTTCAAGGTTTTTATTTTTAAATATTGATATATCGATTACCTTATATTAATTTGATTTTAGATTTCTTTTGTCCATACTTGTTCTTAAGCTAAATTTATTTTAAATAAGATATTTCTTCTATTTTTCCTGAGGTTCAACTGAACGATTTCAGGCTATAGAACTGTCAGCAAGAAGGTGACCTGACAGTTTGCTACGTATTGAACCGAAGAGTCATCTTCCATTCAATGACTGTTTTAAAGTCATGTTGTTAAATAAACCATCTCAATGACAGCCTTTTAACATTGATGGCCTTTGAGTAAGCCCTCATTTGGTTATTCAAGACAAGTTTAAACCACCGGTTTAAACAAAAAACACTAAGACTGACTTTTTTCAACTTCTTTTTTAATTTTTGTTTTATGTTTACATATATATTATAATTTTTTTATGTTTATTTTTACTTTAATTTAACTTACTTCTTTGGTCGTGAGGTTTATCAAGTTTATTCTTACTTGAAAGAGACTAGAAGAAAAACACTATCATACTGCCAAACGAGCGCTGCAGAGTCGAGTAACGTCATGGACTTCTGGTACGAATGGGGCAAAATGTGTTTCTCATAATTTATATAACGTAACATGACCAAAAATTACAGATAGTGAATGTTTGTTTTTTCACTATCTATTGTGAAAACAATAAATAAATAAAAGAAAAATTGAGGGATGAACAGAGGAATTGATACATAAATAAAAGTACGGACTAAGCTATGATAAAATAAAATAAAACTGAGAATACAAATAATAATATTAAAGAAATAAAATAATTAAATAATAAAAAATGAAATAACTAAATAATAAAAAACAAGAAATTAAATAATAAAGGAAAATTTTCCTTTATATATATATATATATATATATATATATATATATATAAACGACGGATGTCGAAATATCGAAGTGAGTTCTGTTCTGTGTTCTTTTCTCTGTATTAAAGTGTATATATATATAAAACTAAAGTTTATCAGGACTCGGTCAGTTCTTCAGGTTTAAATTAAACTCTCATTACCAACGTTTCGGTCTTTATTTAAATCTTTTTCATAGGCCTACAAAACAGAGGAAATATAAAAAATAATTCAATCATTCAAAAATCAAACACATAAAAGTGCAATTAGTTACAATTAAGAAATTACAATAGAAATTTTGACAATAGATTAGTGAGAAAACTTACAGAAATATAAATTTTGAAACAGAAAAACTAAGTATTACATTGCAAATTATTTTACAAAGAAAAATAGTCTGTGGATTTCAACATCTGTAGTTTGAATAAACACGTGACACTGAACTGAAATAAACAAGCAAGGTAACCAGATTTCACTAGACAACCAAAAAAGTCACTAACAAAATTTTTCATCTATCAACAATGTTTAACTTAACACACCCGAATAAATACTATTGAAATTTGAAATGCACTTTTATGTATGTTTTTTGAATGATTTTTTTGAATGATTTTTGAATGATTGAATTATTTCTTACATTTCCTCTGTTTTGTAGGCCTATGACAAAGGTTTAAAATAAATACCGAAACGTTGGCAATGAGAGTTTAATTTGAACCTGAAGAACTGACCGAGTCCCGATAAACTTTAGTTTTGTTTCTATTTCATGGTCGATACATTTAACAGTATATATATATATATATATATATATATATATATATATATATATATATATATATATATACAGTAGCAGTTTGCTTCTCAACGCGAGTACTTCGCACTTCTTCCCGATGACGACGGATGTCGAAATATCGAAGTGAGTTCTGTAGTGTCTTTCTGTGTTCTTTTCTCTGTGTTAAAGTATATATATATATATATAGTTCAATATAGAAAAAGAAACATAGAGAAATCAAAAGAACGCACTTACAGTCTCTAATTTTCTGTTTGAACCGTTTTCAGGAGAGATAAGAGAGGGAAACCAATCACACTGGTTCAGAGACGGTTGGAGACCGTCAGAGATGGTTTGGTCTCCAACCGTCTCTGAACCAGTGCGCTTGGTTTCCCTCTCTTATCTCTCCTGAAGACGGTTCAAACCAAAAATTAGAGACTGTAAGTGTGTTCTTTTGATTTCTCTATGTTTCTTTGTCTATATTGAACTATTTTTGTCCGTTTTGGATCGTATTTCTAACGAAAAATTATATATATATGTTTACAAAGTATAAGTTATTCCATTTCCCACTTGAATGTCTTTAGTTTGTTTGCAAAACCGTGCTTTGCAGTAAAAAGTTATAGAGAACAAGCGCAGATTATAAGGAAGTTAGAACTAAATGAATTGTTAGTCAAAGCTATTAAGGTAACGATGATTTGGTGCGGTTAGTAGGATTGTGGGAGATGTATTGCACAAGTCAAGCTCCTTGGGGGTTTGTACGCTATGAATAAATAATGGCATTAGGAGAACAGAGCTGCGAGTAGCGAAGCGGTAATCAGATTTGAAGCCTAGTTGTAATGCATGGACTGTCAGCAAATCCTGCAACAATCTCCAAATCAACTGTGTGACGGCCTTCTTTTAAATTACTAACCAAAATGGACCAGCACCTGAACCTTCAACTCACAATCCATCTG
Organism: Hermatobates lingyangjiaoensis; assembly: GCA_026182355.1. NCBI lineage: Eukaryota > Metazoa > Arthropoda > Insecta > Hemiptera > Hermatobatidae > Hermatobates > Hermatobates lingyangjiaoensis. Next base: position 285,966 of record JAPFBL010000122.1, on the reverse strand, counting down.
TCTGCTCCGACGTTCACTTCAGAAAACCTTGTTAATCCCATTAATATCGTCATTCAATTTCAAACTTGGAAGAAAACACCAAAGGTCAAATCTTTATAACTTCTCATCATAAAACTATCAACTATTTCCTACTCAGAAAAAATATTTTACATATTCAACAAATATTTTTTCTTTAGTTTTTTTACTTTACCATAAGTAAAGTATATTAATTGTGAAAAAATACGATCCCAAGATTTTGACGGAATTACATGTTTTGAGGTCCGAGAAGCCGTTTTATGAAGCTTTTTGGGTGGGTGGGTGAGTATGTATCCAAAGATTGTTACCACGCTACAGTCCAGAATCTTTGATGGATCAAGTTGATATTTTACATAAAAATGGACCTTATAATTTAAATGAGCCCTATTGTTTGGGAGCAATTATGCACGATGGGAAAGACACATTTTTGCCCTAAAACTTCTTTTTAATCTACATTTTTTTTCATATATCTCCCACTCTTCTCAGCCCCTCACTATGTTTCTACATCTAGTGTTTCAGTTAAGATTTTGACTCTGACGAAGACAGCTTGTTACGGTTGAAAGATCTTAGTCTTTTTTTCCTATTTCATATTGAGGTTTCATTATTTATATATATATAGTTATAGGAAGACTAAAACAGTTAGGTGTTTGATAACAAGTAAATATCAGTTTCTATTTTATTTACACTAATTTTCTCTATTAGTGTAAACGTGTAAACTATAATTCGCTCACTGCATAGTAAAGATAACAGGAATACATTGATAAGGTAGCGCAACTGATCTAATAATGATACTTACAGTTCGACTTGTAGTGTAGTGATATGTAACAAACTAAACATATGTAAAGCACCATGTGGGGTAGTAATAGAGTGATTAAGTGCCTCTAATAGCCTCTAACACTCAACTCCGACTTTCGGCCTTCACGAGGCTACCCTGTTAACCTGCTATATGCAGGGTGATCAGGGGCTGGGCCTGACCACCTTCGTTATGCGATCCGTGCCGAAGGATGGATGATACAGGGGTTACTGTATTATGAACGGAGCCTGAAGAGAACCAGGCGACCTCCTTGAGTAAATAGTCTTACTCACGTATGCGGTGCTCTGCCGGAGCGGACAAAATACCACCGATAGAGATACAGGGATTTTCTCCTGTATGATAATAATTAGAAGGAAGTCCAGAGACCATTCTCTGGAAACGCAGAGGGTCTAAAAGCGCTAATTAGTGGAAGCCAACCTCCCATAAGTGCACTTAAGGGCCCGAAGAAGAACGTCCCGAAGAAGGAGGAAGGACGTTACTTGCTCCCAAACGTAGGGAGCCTGAAAGGGCACTATCAATGATGGTTTATTCAGATTCTGCAAAGAAGAGGAAGAAATACCGTTGCACCTGCTGACTAACGGCAAGGCAACTTTGCTGCACAGAGGTAGGTGCTTCGGGACACTTAACAAAACCATAGAAAAACTTTTACCGCTGGAACCAGCAAAGTGCTGAGCTTCTTGGAGGCGTTGAAGCTAACTGCTGAGGTACTTTAGTACAGAAGAGGGGAAGTACAATAGTTTTTTTTAAGTCGCAGTGCTACAGTCACACTCAAACAATAATAAAAAAACACCATGTGGTTTTAACAAAACTTTCAACAATTTATTAGAATCCATGTGCAAAATATACTACGATAATCAGCCTATGAATATATTTTGTCAAGTTTATATTAGTCAAACAGATAAAATGACTGGTTAAAGAGAATAATTATTTGGTGCGGGGAACTAGTCAATGAAGAGATTTTATTTTCACTCGTAATTAATGTCTAAAACTCACTGAACCTTGCTTGTCTGTTTAAACAACAGGTATCCACTTGTATAGGGTCTTTATACTTGCAAACTAATACGAATAAAACCAAATTACTCTTTTAGTGATCCAATAAAACGGCTTTTCAGAATAAACCGTTCAAAGTATTTCACTAAATTTTGTATATTGTATATTCAAACAGCATTGTCGCAAAACACAAACACACACACTCAATAACAGCAAACACTGTTTTATATTTAACTTCGCTATTTTCAGAATCATTATTAACTTCCCATGAAGATTTAAATGGGATTTAATTTAATCGTAAATATACTCATGCAATTATAACAAAATAATAACCTTAAGGAATATGTACATAGAGTAATGACGATGTGGAATATAAAATTAAATTATTTGTATGCAATACATAAATTGATAACATGTTTACTATAAATATACAAATATGGTGTCATTAATCAAACCACAATATGAAATAGGAAAACAAGACTAAGATCTTTCAACCGTAACAAGCGGTCTTCGTCAGATTCAAAAAAACCCAACTGAAACACTAGATGCAGAAAACATCTGGTGAGGGGTTGAGAAGAGTGTTCATCGAAAGTAATATATATATATATATATATATATATTAGTACATTTGGGGACGAGGCCTTCATTTAAACATGTGTAATTACCACTCTTCTCTTTTACTACCTTTAATTACTACCTCTTCTTTAAATATATTTAAATACCACTTTTCCCTCCCACTCTTCTCAACCCCTAACCAAATGTTTTCTGCATCTAGTGTTCAGTTGGGGTTTTGACTCTGATGAAGACCGCTTGTTACGGTTGAAAGATCTTAGTCTTGTTTTTCCATTTCATATTGTGGTTTGATTATTGATTGTTATTTCATGTGTTTATGTAAAACCTTTTTAAATATGGTGTCACATATGATCACAGGGTATTTTTTTTATTTTTGGACCGATACTAGTAAAAATTTTTGCTTAACACACGTGACCACATGTTTATTTCACTGCTATATAATGAAGATAGGGAATGAATAGTGAGCGATACCCTTGTAAAACCAAATGTGAGAACTCTTAACATATTAACAAAGTAACGGATAACAGATACTGGTTTTAGAATGTGTTTGTAGATGTTAATCAAAATTAAACCAAATCTTTGACTCTTCTACATACTAAAGGTGTTAGTTTTTATAATTATAGGCGTTGAAAGAGAAATTTTAATAATATCTGGTTATTAATTATAATAGCAAATTAACATATTTATTTTTCTCATTCTGAGGTAAAATGGATAAACAAACAAGTCTCCACACAAATGATGTTTTATTTAAAAAAAAAAGTTTTCACTGGACCAACCGTCAGCACCACATCCTTGGTGTCTTCCTGATGATGAACATAAAGTGTTCGAAACGAGTTGAATAAACTTCATTTGTATGGAGACTTTTGTTTGTTTATCAATTTTACCTCAGAATGAGTAAATACCACACAATTACTGCTTGCACAACTAATGATATTTATTTTTGTTTCTAATGTAGTGCAATCAGTTATTATGTGGTATTTACTCATTGTAGGGTAAAAATCTAATGAAATGGTCTCCACATATAAAAATTTTAATGATATAAACAACGCGTTTCGAACACGTAGTGTTCTTCCTCAGGCATTAACTAAAAAATACAATGACACCAGAGAGTTATCTATAGTACAAAGTAAATAAGTACAAAAATTAATATAAAATAATTAGTAAAGTACTTATTTACTTTGTACTATAGATAACTCTCTGATGACATTGTATTTTTTAGCTAATGCCTGAGGAAGAACACTACGTGTTCGAAACGCGTTGTTTATATCATTAACATTTTTATATGTGCAGACCATTTCATTAGATTTTTACCTACAATTTATTTTTGCTTTTGCTTTTGCTTTTGCTTTCTAACAATTGGTGTGACTTTTTTCCCCAATATCCTACAGAAGAAAAGGTATATCTTTTTCTATTTTAAAACGTAGAAGAAAAAATGAAAACCATTTTATATATGCATATATAATGCTAACGTAGTGCAATCACTTATTATATGGTATTTACTCACTGAAAGGTAAAAAGTTAATGATATAGTCTCCACATATAAAAATTTAATGGTATAAACTAAAAATTTTTAGTTAATGCCTGAGGAAGAACACTACGTGTTCGAAACACATTGTTTATACGATTAAACTTCTATATGTGGAGACTATTTCATTAGCTTGTTACCCTACAATGAGTAAATACCACATAATAACTTATTGGTATACCTTAGAACTACTGAGATTGATAATATGTTTACTTATAGTAAAGTTGATTTTTTTATTTGTTGTTTCAGTGTCTTACATTCTGGAATGTAATGAACTAACTACTCACTCTTATGTAAACATATATCCCACTTGATTAAATGATTAGATTACAACGACTGTATCTTATGTCAACTCCTGACAAAATCTTGTATTTCATCATAATGATGATGAATTTTTGATCATACAAACAGCCAGATGGAATCATGTTAAACTTATATGTCGCCGGTACGAATCTATTTCCGCACATTAGTTTATTCGTGAATATCTACTTACCAATTCCTTTAATTTATACTTTTATCATAAATTAAAAAATAGACATTTCCACTTATAAAGCTCATATTAGGTTTAGTTAAGGAAATAAAAATCTTGTTAATTAAAATAATTAATAAACAATTTATAATAGTTATAATTGAATAGAGCAAACAAGAGTTAATTAATCGTGGAATGTCTGTGCTTACTGTTCCCAAACATTTGCTATCTCCAGGCATATTTTCTCCAAATAATCCGGGTGTTAAGAACATCTGTCGATAATCTCACGCCTTGGGAATATGATTGATCGCGTTGCATAAAGCACAGATCTTCGTAACATTAATCGACTAAACACTTTTTAAAATAGCTTACTTACATTTCTTGCAAGTGTTTATTGAGTCATTGGTTTTCATTGTTATATGAACTTCAAAAAATATTTTTTAATATGGCTTTATTTTTTTAATTGATATTGTCTTGAAATAATTTTTGCAATAGGGTTGGATCAACCTTTGTGCAAACTAAGGTCATGCTTTGCCCAGCAGAAGCGAAGGAAGGAACGTCTGAGAATTTAGAAAAGAGTGAAAACAAATGTAAAATAAACATTTTTTTCATTTGTTTCAACAAAAATAAAAAGGAATCATGTTTTTCTACATTGTTGATCGATGTCGTTGGGGTTATGTTCACCAGGTGCAGAGTAGTGGAAACACATCTCTGTTTCAAAGGAAGAACATCATGTTTCTTGATGATTATTACCTTTAACGATAAAGATGTTATCTTAGTGATACGCTTATCGTAAACCACCTAAAATCAGTCCGTTATCTTCCAATGATCCTTTATTCAGCGTGAATAAATCGATGACCGACCGGTATTGAACCCCCGATCTATCAGTCCAGAGGTGAGTACTTTACCACTGGGCTAACCTGGCCCCAAACAATAGAGGTAATTTGTTTTGTATGTTTGTTAATTTCAATTCAAAATTCTACACCATTAAACATGCCAAAAATTTTCGACAAAACCTGCTACTTTGCAATGTTGGTGTTTTTTTGCTAAACCCTTAAAAATTAACTGATTGCTTTAATAATAAAATGTTTAATTATTATTATCATCAATAATATTTATAATTTTAAACTCGATGTTTTTCGTATCCCAGTAGAAATAAGTTCGTTCCTAACCAGTGCCGATTGAATGAAACATTTATAATTTGAAGTATAGGATTGTCCATATGGGCTACACTGTTTCGATTATAATACAGACGCTCCCCAACTTACGAACGAGATACGTTCCGAACGGTCGTTCGTAAGGTGAATTCGTTCGTAAGTTGCTTCAGTGCTATAGTTTGTATAGAATGTATGTTTAAGGCTTATATAAGTATGTTTAAGCCTTGTATAAGTAACCTGTATTGGTTTGTACTGAAAAATAAATATTTAATAAAATAATATGCTCTATAAAGATATATATGTACATGTACAACTGGAGAGAATACTTACTCTAATATGTTAGAGAGAGACACACGCAGTATGTACATGTAAGTAATAAGTCAAATAAAATGAAGTTTAACTTACTTTTGGAAGATGTACTCGAAGGCTTAAGAAGCTTAAGATGGAGGGGGAAGAGGAGGATTTTATTTTTTATATCCCTCCTACTATATTTTTCGACTTATTCGCAAAAATGTTCGTATGTACCGTTGTTCGTAACTCGAATGTTCTTAACAGGGGAGCGTCTGTATTAGTATAATTATATTATTTTAAAATTTCTGTTGTATTGAAATAAAATGACATACCAAATAAAGCTAGTTATTTCATTATAATCATAAGTTATATATGTAATTTATTTGAAAGGTTAAATACGATTTAAAGGGGGATTACCTTTGTGTTGAAAAGGGAATACTTTTCAATACTGAGGAGTAACCACAGAAGAGATGGGATGCGGTCAAACAGTCGTGTCACCTAAATTGAAAAAATAACTGACTTTTGGGTTTTTAATAAAACAACACTGTCGTAATTACTATTTATTAATACTCTGCAATGCATCATATATGACTAACACTTAAGGGAAGTCTAAAACAAAGACCTCATACAAAACACAAATACCCTACATTTTAGAATGCATTTACGCTGTTACAATTTTATATATAAATGTATATATATATATATATATATGTATGTATATGTATGTATATAGTTGTAAGTGATACATGTTTATTGAGAACTAACAAAAACTGAATCAATTTGACGCCAAATCCTATTTTGTTTAACATTGAAACAATTTTATTCAGAAATATATTCGAAATCAATTTTTCTAAAAATATAAATTTTACTAGATAAAACAAATCTAAGAACAATGTATAAAGAAATTAACTAAGTATTTAGAAAAAAAAATGAATAAACGAATATAACTGTACATCGGAGACAAATTAAATTCAACTAATATATATATATTACATAATGAACTCGATTCTGTACAAATGTACTTTAGAAGTACCAATGAAAATTATAAGCTAAACTTTTTATCACAATAAAAAAAAACACAAACAACTCTGCGATAAAATAATACCTTAAACAAACACTCAGAGGATTGATTATCTGTAATAATAGAATACAAGCATGCTTAAAACTACTGAATTAAAACTAACGGATATCCGATGCACTCATACTGTATTGTATTCACCGCTAAAGGAGAATCTCGCAAACCTTGCAATTGGTTTATACCTTTAAGATTAACATACTTCATTAATTAAAACACAACAAGAGTTAGGAAGTATAATAAAAAGAAAAATATATATATATATTCATAAAAATAAGAGAACAATTTTTTTTCCAATTAAATTTAAATAAAAAACTAAATATTACTTGTTGGGTAAGTAAAACAAGAATGAAAAATTAAAATGGTGATAGGATAAATAATATTTATTTTATTTAATGGAAAGTAAAGATTGGTAAGAATGAAAAACCGAAGCTGATAAGGAAGTTAGGCAGTGACAAGGCATGAAGTGCAGAGCTATGTATGTGTGGCTTTTACACACATCTTATATTATCATATAGGCAGTGTTACAAGTGAATGCATCTATGTATATATTATCTTTGCCAACCATCCAATAAATATTATTTGTTCTTTTGAAAAAATTTTTCTATAGAAACAAGTTTGTTTTGTTTTCAAACATTACTGAAACAGGAGTTGTAGCTTACAAATACATTAGATTATGTTTGTACCATCGTGTTAGAGGTAGATCATAAAAATTACCACCAAGATGACTGACACAAGCCAACTCAACAATGACATATATTTGATATTTATAAACAACCGTAAAAATTTATAACCTTCTTTCAACCTTCAACCAATAGTAAAACAAATAATTCTTCTGGTGTCAAATTACATTATTATTTTTTTGTACTAAATCAAAAGGCATTGCTTTTCTTTTTTTTTTTTTCTTTACATATCAACAATATTATCAAATTATTTGTTTTTCATTTCACTAAAATTGTATTTGAAAAAAATTCGGATAATATCTACCCTAATCCAACAGTGAGCAAGAGAATATATATTGATATTCATAAATTATTTCATAATATATAATACTGTATTATAAAACAACAACAATATATCAGTAAGTATAATAGATCGAAACAAACAAATGTTTATCGTATTAAACAACGAATCATAGCTTCATTTTAGCGCTATTTAAGCAGATTTTGAATACAGATAATTGTATATAACACAGAGGTAGTTCTCTGTTTAAGTATAATATTTTTTGTACATAGTTTTTATAGAGGTAGATAATTTAAAAATACAGTAAGATACAGAATTTAATGCCAACTTTGGGAATATATATTGCATTTAAAAACAAAAAAAGAAGAGAAACGTTAAATCCTTGTATTGTCCCGGTACTTCTGATTTATATTTGTGTGCATACAGAAAGTAAAGTTTGTTTTGAATACATTTGAAAATGTTTTATTTGAGATGAGTGAAGCCGGCAGACAGTGTTTTCATTTGAAGCTGTCTGCGTAGTTACGACGTTATGGCAGCCGGCCTGCATGCTCAGAGTTACTAGTTCTTTTCTTAACTGCACAGCACACCGTTGTTTTATTTCCTTTTAATTATCAGACTACTCGTAATAATTATAGTACCTAATAGAGAGCGGAATACACAGTATTATTCATTCAGTTTGCCTCACAAACAAACAAAAATTACAGCTCCTTTGTAACTCTTGGTTAATCCTTTTCTAAATTCAAAGTTTAAACCTTAAGAAAGATTTTCATGCATTTTCAGCCTATCCTGGCATCAATGCACTATCTGAAAAGTCTTTAATACTTCAGACGTGTACTTAAAGTTATGCACAAAATCTGTTTTTTTTTACCAAATAGTTACAATTTTTTTTCTTTTCTCTATTTTTTTTTTATTTTTTCATTCATTAATACTAAAATATCGCAATATTTAAAAGCAGGATTAAGGTTATACAGTTATAAAGCACACCATTAAAAAAGCAAGAGATGCAGACAAAAAAAAAGAAACAGCAAAAATTGAAAAATAGTATGCCACGTCAAACACTACAAGGTAACTTTGAAAGTCATTTACCAATATTTACAACTTTTCATCTTAATATAAACAACAAAAACAAAATTCTTTCAAATCATTCCAAATATAGGAATAATTAAAAAAAATACGCAAATTATGAAGTTATATCGGAAATAAATTTACATATCTACCAAACAAAACCAGAGTTAAAAATAGTTTACACTAATAAGAATTAGAAAAGTATGATAACAATGTAATCGAGTATATTTCGCTAACCAAATAATTCATAAATTATTTATTTATAGCAGTAGTTCATATCGTATATGATTTTCAGCAGAACGAATTGTTTTTGATTAGGTTATTCAATGGTAGATAGCGTATAGTGCGCAAGACAAAATTGTAAAAACAAGCTCTTAAGAATTATATTTCCCATTTATAAGCAAATGAAAAAAAAGTGTGACATAAAGCATTATTTTCTTTTAAAATATTTTTTTTTTTAATATAAATTAATAGTAGTAATGAAGTAAGTTTTTCTCTATTCTGGCGCAAGACAACACCAAGAATTCTGTAAATCATTCTATACTAAATTATTAGTTGCGCAATCCGTAATTGTGTGGTATTTACTCATTCTGAGGTAAAATTGATAAACAAACAAAAGTCTCCACACAAATGAAGTTTTATTCAACAACAATAACGCGTTTCGAACACTTTGTATTCACCATCAGGAAGACACTATAATACAAATTATAACTGAATTGTAACTGATTAGATATAATTTATATTGTAATGTCTTCCTGATGATGAACACAAAGTGCTCGAAACGCGCCGTTGTTGTTGAATAAAACTTGATTTCTGTGGAGACTTTTGTTTGTTTATCCATCCCATACTAGTTCCAGCGCTGTGTGAACGTTATGGGATTTATTTATTTATTATTTGACTCTGCACGGTAATACCTAGGGAAACTCGAATATCTTAAGTTATAATGCAATCTTTTCCAGTATCAACTTCATCACGTTGTAAAATATATAAAACTTTTTCGGATAACTTTACGAAAAAACATTTGCCAAAATTGTTCTTGGAAATATTTTACCTAAAAGATTTTAGATCTTTTGAAATTTATTTATTTCTTCAATAAATTAAAAAAAAACACTTTAAAATTATTTTAATCAAAATTTAGTTTAAAAAAAACACTTCAGGATTAAGGCATTAAAAAATTGAGAAAATTATTTTAATCAAAATTTAGTTTAAAAAAAACACTTCAGGATTAAGGCATTAAAAAATTGAGATAAATAATCTAATTCCAAAAACCAAAAAACAAAAACAAAAATTAAATAAAACCTTATAATTTCGAAAGTTTAATATTTCAAAAATGCAATCTTATTTTAAAAAAAAAAGTAACTTTATACCACTATCAAAAAATATTTAAAATAACAGATCAACATTGATAACAAATAATGTATTCTTACCTCTAAACACGTTTTAATAAGGATTATTAGGCCAAATTGGAACTTGCATATTTCCAACAAAAGTACAAATTTTAATAAGAAGAAAATCATGACTTTATTAACTGAGACTAAGTTAGATAATTTTTTCTTTGACTGGTGAAAGAGAAGACTTAGGCTGCACAACGGGTATACGAGCAAGTTAATACTTAAAAGTTGCAAAGCACTTGTTCAGTATTTCTCTTCCAGGTATCCCAACTTAATCAAAATGAATATAAGAGTGTCTACTTGGATAATCTCTAGTTCTAAAAAGACACGTCTAAAAAAGCATACGAGTTAAAGTTTAGTGTTCCTTCTTTAACAGGATCAATGATATATCATTAATAAGAAAGGGTTTGATCATCTGTTTACCTTTGAAATCACTTTCTCTCAAGGGATTGGTCATCTATTTACCTTTGACATCACTTTCTCTCAAGGAATTGGTCATCTGTTTTCCTTTGACATTACTTTCTCTCTAGGGATTGCTCACATATTTACCTTTGGCATTGCTTTTTCTTTACAGATTGGTCATCGGCTTACCTTTGACATTACTTTCTCTCTAGGGATTGGTCATCTGTTTACCTTTGACATTACTTTCTCTCTAGGGATTGGTCATCTGTTTACCTTTGACATTACTTTCTCTCTAGGGATTGGTCATCTGTTTACCTTTGATATAACTTTCTCTCTAGGGATTGGTCATCTGTTTACCTTTGACATTACTTTCTCTCTAGGGATTGGTCATCTGTTTACCTTTGACATCACTTTCTCTCAAGGAATTGGTCATCTGTTTTCCTTTGACATTACTTTCTCTCTAGGGATTGCTCACATATTTACCTTTGGCATTGCTTTTTCTTTACAGATTGGTCATCGGCTTACCTTTGACATTACTTTCTCTCTAGGGATTGGTCATCTGTTTACCTTTGACATTACTTTCTCTCTAGGGATTGGTCATCTGTTTACCTTTGACATTACTTTCTCTCTAGGGATTGGTCATCTGTTTACCTTTGACATTACTTTCTCTCTAGGGATTGGTCATCTGTTTACCTTTGACATTACTTTCTCTCTAGGATGATTGTTCTTGTCATTCTAGATTGTATCTTTCTTTGACATTACTTTCTCTCTAGGGATTGCTCACATATTTACCTTTGGCATTGCTTTTTCTTTACAGATTGGTCATCGGCTTACCTTTGACATTACTTTCTCTCTAGGGATTGGTCATCTGTTTACCTTTGACATTACTTTCTCTCTAGGGATTGGTCATCTGTTTACCTTTGACATTACTTCCTCTCTAGGGATTGGTCATCTGTTTACCTTTGACATCACTTTCTCTCTAGGGATTGGTCATCTGTTTACCTTTGACATTACTTTCTCTCTAGGGATTGGCTCATCATATTTACCTTTGCATTACTTTCTCTCTAGGGATTGGTCATCTGTTTACCTTTGACATTACTTTCTCTCTAGGGATTGGTCATCTGTTTACCTTTGACATTACTTTCTCTCTAGGGATTGGTCATCTGTTTACCTTTGACATTACTTTCTCTCTAGGGATTGGTCATCTGTTTACCTTTGACATTACTTTCTCTCTAGGGATTGGTCATCTATTTACCTTTGGCATTGCTTTTTCTTTACAGATTGGTCATCGGCTTACCTTTGACATTACTTTCTCTCTAGGGATTGGTCATCTGTTTACCTTTGACATTACTTTCTCTCTAGGGATTGGTCATCTGTTTACCTTTGACATTACTTCCTCTCTAGGGATTGGTCATCTGTTTACCTTTGACATCACTTTCTCTCTAGGGATTGGTCATCTGTTTACCTTTGACATTACTTTCTCTCTAGGGATTGGTCATCTGTTTACCTTTGATATAACTTTCTCTCTAGGGATTGGTCATCTGTTTACCTTTGACATTACTTTCTCTCTAGGGATTGGTCATCTGTTTACCTTTGACATTACTTTCTCTCTAGGGATTGGTCATCTGTTTACCTTTGACATCACTTTCTCTCTAGGGATTGGTCATCTGTTTACCTTTGACATTACTTTCTCTCTAGGGATTGGTCATCTGTTTACCTTTGACATTACTTTCTCTCTAGGGATTGGTCATCTGTTTACCTTTGACATTACTTTCTCTCTAGGGATTGGTCATCTGTTTACCTTTGACATTACTTTCTCTCTAGGGATTGGTCATCTGTTTACCTTTGACATTACTTTCTCTCTAGGGATTGGTCATCTGTTTACCTTTGATATAACTTTCTCTCTAGGGATTGGTCATCTGTTTACCTTTGACATTACTTTCTCTCTAGGGATTGGTCATCTGTTTACCTTTGACATTACTTTCTCTCTAGGGATTGGTCATCTGTTTACCTTTGACATTACTTTCTCTCTAGGGATTGGTCATCTGTTTACCTTTGACATTACTTTCTCTCTAGGGATTGGTCATCTGTTTACCTTTGATATAACTTTCTCTCTAGGGATTGGTCATCTGTTTACCTTTGACATTACTTTCTCTCTAGGGATTGCTCACATATTTACCTTTGGCATTGCTTTTTCTTTACAGATTGGTCATCGGCTTACCTTTGACATTACTTTCTCTCTAGGGATTGGTCATCTGTTTACCTTTGACATTACTTTCTCTCTAGGGATTGGTCATCTGTTTACCTTTGACATTACTTTCTCTCTAGGGATTGGTCATCTGTTTACCTTTGACATTACTTTCTCTCTAGGGATTGGTCATCTGTTTACCTTTGACATTACTTTCTCTCTAGGGATTGGTCATCTGTTTACCTTTGACATTACTTTCTCTCTAGGGATTGGTCATCGGCTTACCTTTGACATTACTTTCTCTCTAGGGATTGGTCATCTGTTTACCTTTGACATTACTTTCTCTCTAGGGATTGGTCATCTGTTTACCTTTGACATTACTTTCTCTCTAGGGATTGGTCATCGGCTTACCTTTGACATTACTTTCTCTCTAGGGATTGGTCATCTGTTTACCTTTGACATTACTTTCTCTCTAGGGATTGGTCATCTGTTTACCTTTGACATTACTTTCTCTCTAGGGATATGGTTCACGATGAGTGGATGTGCCACTTTTATTTTTTATATTGAAACGACATTTTATATTTATAACATAATTGTAATATTTATGTTTAACAAACATATTTGTACATATGGAAAGGGAAATAATAACGGAAAAATGTATATTATCATACCATTGTACTGGCTTAAAACGAATAAATATAACATAAGGTACGATAAAATAGAATTCGTTGTCAGAATGATTTAATTTACCTTCAATATGAATCTAAAAGTTAAGGATTCATAAAGTTTATTTTAATTTGTTTTGAATAGTAAAATCAGTCTTTTGGAAATGAACTACTAAGCAGTAAATGAAATCAGTGGATGAGGTTGATAGTACAATTCATGAACCGTGAAGAATATGGCTAGAATGCCGGCCACTGAATTGACTTTACCTTGAGTCAACAGAAGACATGGACGTCTGCCCATGCTCACGGATAGTGACTGACATGAGGTACTACTCAGTGCAACTGAATTGACTTGGTCTGCAGTCAACAGCAGACATGGACATCTGTCCATGCTCACGGGTAGTGCCTGACTTAGGGTAGACCCAGTGCCACTGAATTGACTTGGCCTGCAGTCAACAGCAGACATGGACATCTGTCCATGCTCACGGGTGGTCTGCAGTCAACAGCAGACATGGACATCTGTCCATGCTCACGGGTAGTGCCTGACTTAGGGTAGACCCAGTGCCACTGAATTGACTTGGCCTGCAGTCAACAGCAGACATGGACATCTGTCCATGCTCACGGGTAGTGCCTGACATGAGGTACTACTCAGTGGTGCTAGTTCATGATATTCTCATTTCCATTAAACAAGAACAGCCTTCATGTGTTGTACACCATTGAATATTTTACTACAGTCCTCTACATCATGTTTGCATGAATATGATAAAACATTATATACCATACGTTACGTAATAGTTATAATGAAATGCTACCTTTCATTAAAAGATATCACCATAGAAGAAGTGAAATAAAAATAATTGTATGAACCACAGTAAGTATATTATTATTTGTATAATACGACATATTATAAGACATGATGGTATAATGTGGCCAAGACAATTCGACAGTCTGTTACAGAATTAAGACAAGCTTTTATAGAGAATAAAACTCACATTAAATACAATACTTCATTGTATTATATTGAGTTTTCTTACTTCATTCCGCCTCAGACTTGACGATGATCGTTCCTGGTCGAAATGGTTTTGTCCCACTTGAGGATTTCATATGTTGTTCACACATTGCTCTTACATTACATATATTTTATGTACTATAACACATTACATGTGCCACTTATAACCACATATTATTTATTATTACTTATTAATACGTTTCCATTTCAGGACTTACCAAAAGTAAAAATATGTCATGTATTAAACATCCTACTGATAAATTAAGAGTATATTAGTCCACGATCCAGCATCAAGTGCGCAAAAAATACCAGTTTGAGAGGAAAAAAATTCAAAAACTTCTTTGGCATAATTTTCCGAAAATTTACTTATTGTAATTTAGCGTTACGCCAACTAGTCACATGAGGCTATGCAGGTATTATTCTCAAACATTATTTAAATTTCCATTTAAAATGTGTTTAAAGAAATGTATCTTATAAAGATAGTCTGACTAATTATGAATTCCTTCCTTAAAAATTCAAATTAACTATTTATTTGCTGTAATATATCTGGTTTTGCTTTACATACAAGTGGAACGAGCAGAAATTCTAGATAATTAACTCGTTCAAGGTCAAAAACGTTTAGGGAACACTACACCAGGGCTAGGGAATGGCAAACCTGATGATAAACGCTTATCAATGAGATCAAATGAAGTTTTTACTTTTCTGCGTTCATCTTACAACATTTGATACCTGGAAAACTAATTTCAAAAAGCCTTTTAGAATTTTCTTATTATTCAGTTTTTAAAGAAAGTTTTCTGTTATTATAGAACAAAGTGAAATCAGAATTTAAATACTCTCCAACTGGATGTTTAATAAAAAATGTTGAGAAACACTGAACTAGATAAAGCTCAGGTAAATTGACTTACTCATTACGTTTAAGGTCAATTAAACAGTTTAATATTACTGCAATCAAGTATATTTTACAAAGTTTCATAGAATGATCTTAATAATATACGTCATACAACTATAGTACAATTTATATGTATCCATCATGTTTAAACATACCGTAACTGTATTATTCATCATCTGATGTAATTGTTCTTCTATCATTAAACATTTAATTAACTAAATGAAATAATTACCAATTATATGAACAAGATATATTAAAACATATTTCGAAATAGTTTATTTAAATAATTTAATATATATCATTAAACAGTTCACTTGGTGACTCTGAATATAATAAAGAATCTCGTCTAAAACTCTCCTTAGTTATTTAATTTAATCATCTGATACTTTTATGAATCAAAAATTATTCTCTTTGGTTTTAATGTGTATATAAATTAAATTTACATTTCAAAAACTATTGAACATATCCACTTTTATCGTTAATTAATTTATAAACTCTCTTTATAAGCAGTAAATGATATCTTTGATAAATAAAACACACTTCAAATTACCATTTTTTTAAAGTTATATGATTTGTAAACAAATTTAGAAGTGTAATTTAATTTTTTTGATTATACAGTGTTTAATTTAAATAAACTTTGTTTTCCTTCTGTACTTTTGAAATGCAGAAGGGAACCTTATTTCTTACTGTGATTATAGTACCAATATATTACAAAGATGAAAAAACGTAATTGTTAAAAAAAGAATTGTTTCTTTGTCAGAATCTTATTCCTGTTTGTTTACTTAATGATCTATGATCTTAATCAATCTAAAAACGTGGACATGATCAATACAGTTATAGAGTTAAGATAGTGTTACACAATGATGTTAGTATTATGCTTATTAAAAGTATATTCACTGTATAGGAGGATGATATAGAGACCTAGTCTCAGTTTTAAAAAATAAATCATGTTTTGAAGCTTATAGATCTCATGAAATTAACTGTTTCAATAAATCTAGAAACGTTATAAAGTTAAATTTCTTAGAAGAAATAGTAATATTTTAATGATACATAAAGGATTAAAATTTTAAAAATTAGTAAATATTAGATAATTTACAAGTGTAAATTCGATTATATAAATAGCATGAATCAAAACTATTTATATAATAGTATTAACTCCAAATGTATAGAACCAACGGCACAAGTTTAATAAAAATTTAAAGCAAAACATGTAAAACAATACTGAAAATTAGAATAATAAAAACTAAAAATAAAAACGAATAAATGAACATAAATGATACTAAGGATACAAACTGGATTATTTCGTTGGATTTATTTAAACAAGGGTAAAGTAAATGATTATGAAATAATTGAACTTTTCAGTCTATTTAATTAGTATTTTTAAAGAATAATAATAATATTATTATTAGAGCTTAAATTTACAATGTCACATATAAAATCTAGTGAAGGATGTACAAATAGTGTCATCTTTTTTTATGTACTGCTATATATATATTAATATATACAAAAGCGCTTTTGAGGAAAATATGAAACCTATAACTAGAGCTATTAGAAAAAAAAAATTAAAAGAAAAAAGATTAACTCTTTTTTTGTACTTCCCTAAACCTAATTTAAACAATTTTCAGAAACAATCAGCTTCTTATAAAACACATTTGAACAAAATATATAAAATTTTAAATTTTAACTGAAGACTCTTTTTTTTTACAAAAAAACAAATGAGTTAACAAATAACCGTTTGAAGCCATTTGGCAAATTCGCTTATCCTATAAATAAGTAACCTTGCTTCATCATAAGAGTACAACAGTAATAAATCAATACATTAAATAGCAAATATTTCCTAAATTATTATTATTAAAGGCTAGTTATTTATACATTTGTTTGATGATTAGACGGAGCTTAATCTATTAATAAGCAAACCTGGATTAGTTTAGGCAAAATAAATATGTTTATATATCACTTAAAACAAATATCTTGAACGAGACTAATTTGTTTTATTTAAAAGATTGAAGTTATATACCTACCTTTAAAAATGTCAATATACTCATATTTCTGTCTTATATGCACCTATTCTCGTTTATTTAATCATTTAGTAAAATCCTTATATTTCTTACAAACAAAATCAAATGTTTGTATGTATGGGGTGTGATATTTAAAGGAAGTCTATGCTTTACTTTTTTTCGTACATATATAAGAAACACTGCCATGAAACAATGGAATTGGTATTTTCACTTTTTATGTATACGTTAATTAGATAGTTTTTTTTTCGTTACATGCAGAGATAAATTCCAAGGAAGAACGATGAAGAATGGTACTTCTTTTAAATCAAATGCACTTTAAAATAGATACGATGCTATTAAATTTGTTGAAATAACCATTAATTATGTGAGAAATTAATATATAAAGTATAACAAGTCTATATTGTGAAAACAAATTAACTAAAGCATTATATTACAAATGGATGAAAACTTAGAGAAGTTACTAAATAAATTAAAAATAACTACACTTTGTACTGATATAGATATTTGCAATGATTGATATTTATTATAAAAGATGAAGTTTATCTTAATTTGTAATAAGATTTAGATTTGATTATATATTTTTATCACAAAAAAAGGCTTGTTTTCACTTTCACAATATAGTGCTTTGTTTAGATACAAACCATCTACTGAAAATCAAACTTAAATTTTTTTTACTACCTAAATGTGATTCGAATATGTTTTATAACAAACCAGAATAAAAGTTAAATTAGATATTTTTGCTGCTTGGTCAGTATTTAAAACTATCTTCAGATATACATAGACTAATTTACTGTATAGACTTCAGTAAGAATATTTAAATAAAAAAAAAAAAACATTTAAGGAAAAGTTCAGTTTTTTAAATAATGTAAATATTTTTTTTATAAATTGAGACAATTGTCCCATCTTAGATAGTCTAACCATTATGGCTTCATATGCTTTCTGCAATAAATCCAAGATAAGGGAATACCTAATCGAACAATAAGCAACTAAGAGATCATTTTAATTTGAGTAACACGAATACTTGCTTAATAAATAATCTGTCAAATATTTAAAAGTACTATAAAAAGCCGTTATCAAGATAGTTATATTTCAGGTCCATTTATCAGCTTTCATCATCTCCTCCTTTGTAAATAGTACCACAGTATTCAATCTGATGCCACTTCTTGTAGAAAAAAATTTTTATTTTAGGTAAAAAAAAAACTAAGCAGGATTTAGGTTAAATTTTACACAAAATAAATAATTCAACTTCTTATAAGTTAATCTATCCTAAGTAAATTGATAAATGATAGTCATCGAAATAAATCTTGATTAGGCTAAAATTTCTTCCTTCTTTTGAAAATGTGTATAAACCTTTAACAGTTCAATTGAGATTTCAAATTAATAATAAATAGGTTACAAAAATGTATTGATATTAAAAAAATAATCAATTTTGCGTTATTTAATGAACAAACAATTTAGTACTGGTAAAGAAAAAATATAAATAACGATTTTTAATGATATTATTGTTTTCTGTTTTTTTTTTGTTTTTTTGTTTTTTTTTTAGCTAAGATCCTGTGGAATTAACAGATAATATGCTAGATCACAGTTGGGGGTAAAATTAGTTCAAAGAAATTAACTTAAGATAATGTAACAATGGTAAAAGACTATTCATTGGCCAACTGGATGTACATAAGGAGATGTCATGTATTTGTTAATAGAGAATTTACAAACAACTAAATAATACATAACCTTAAAACATGATTTCATTAAAAGACTAAAATTCTTACTATGCTCAAATTACAGAGAAAGACTGAGACGCTTAACTAAATTATCTTCAGGATCTATAATCTTGTAATGGATGTTTTTTTTTTTTAATTTGTTGCCAGATAAATTCCTTTCATTTTATTTATTTCTTTACTATATGCGAACATTTTACTAATTTGTACTTTGGTATCTTCTCATTAATTTAAGATTCATAAATATGATTAATTTATGGGAAACCTGTTTTAACTTTATCTATTCAAAAAAAAAAAAAAAAAAAAACCGTCATTTGATGATTAAAAATAAAAAAGCAGTCCTTAATAGAGAATAAGTGAAATATATTTCTAGAATTGATATGTATCCAGTCATTGCTTATTAAATCAAATTCGTTGAAAACAATTGTAAAAACCATATTGGTGTTATTTCAAATATTATTTGTTTAAATGAAATATTCAGAAAATATAATAGTTGAAATAGATAATATGCGTGTTTAAATCATAGAAAAAAATAAATGGCTTGCATTTTTAATCAGCATTTAATATATATATATATAATTTTAGTTGAAGCAAAAATAATTCAACATTTACCATCAAAATTCATTTATGTTATGAAAATTATATAGAACATAATTGTAAAGAAGTATAAACTGAGATTTTATTTTTACTTGAAATTAAAGCCACAGACTGTTGAACAAAAGTGTATTTCAATCAACAATAAATACAAATCTCAACGCACTAGATGTATGTTATTTTTTAATGAATTACATGTAAAAGATCTGTTTTAAATTAAAAAAAAATTTAATGTATATATTTTAAAATGATTACATTAAATATTAAAATCATTGTGTTTGCCATTTATTTTTTTATCACTTTTCCTTTCAAGGAAAATTTAAAAGATTTTGAAATGATAGTTTTTGATAACAATCATATATTACATATCAAATTAAATATATGACGAATATTTCTTAATCATTTAAAAAGTTTTGTATTTTTAAACATACATCTATTATTTCTACAGTATTCTTTATATTCTTGTTATCGTAGTTCGGTCCAGTTTTAAACATTTCGCTTTACACCAACGTTTCGCCCAGATTTGTAGATATCCACAGGGCTCTTTATGGTACATATAGTTGAACAACAATTCAACTAAACAGTTAACAAGATTTTGTCTGAGCCAGTTGATTAGATAGTAAACTATTTAAGGTATTATTCATTAGGTGTACCTTAAATAATTTGTAGCTGTGAGAAATTCTACAAATATACATGATTCTTGATATTTCTTTAAAAAAAAACGTAAAGATGTTGGAAATTTCTTTTAAAATTGGATCAAAACCTTGACAAGAAGTAAAAAAAAATTGTAGAAAACGATTCAATGGACTATATAAAATAAATATCAATCATCATGAAGAAGGTTAAATGAGCCACTGGGAAGGCAAGAAAACCATGACTTCACTTTAGAGGGCCTCACTTCTTCTTCATGATGACGACGAATGTCGAAATATGGTTGGGTGTTTTTGTGAGAATTTGGTTTATTTAGTTCGTTGAGGCGTTTTATATGATTGCTTATATATATATATATATGTATATATATAATATATATATATATATAATATATATTTTCGTATATATGAATTTTTATATACATTTCAGACTAGTGAAAAAGGAATAAATTCCTTTAAAAAAAAAACTTCTACGAAAAATATCATGTAATTAAGTATTGCTCACTTTCAACAGATTTTTAATAACAAACAAAAATATCGATTGTAGTCAACCAAAATAATTATCGTAGAATAGTTCGTTTTTTAATTATAGATAGAATAAGAGAGGTAGTGAAAGCAGAAACATATCACTACTGAGGTTGGCAGCATCTGAGGAGGCAGAGAGATCACATATAGAAACTAAATAAGTGCCCTTTTAATATATAAATATTTTGAATAATAAAAAAAATTAAACGGTAATCAAATAACAAAAAAAATATACTTGGTATTATAACTTAATGAATTCGTATAGTTAGCCCATAAAAACAACTGAATTTTTCTTAAATAAATTAACTGGGTTTTATTTAGAATAAACAGGGTATCCAATTAAAAATTATTTAAATACCATGATTTAGAAAATTTGAAAACCACGAGAAAAAAAAAATTCAAATTTATAAATCAAAGACTCTTTTATGAATGCAATCGTAAAATGAACTTGTTTTAAGTGTTCTCAAGTATATAAACATTAACAGCAACTATCTATGTTCCTTTTTCTTTATAAGAAGCAGTTATAAAAGCAAATTGGTGTGTTTAACCTGACCTCGAAACTGGCCAGTTCATGTTCACATCAGATACTAAAACATCAATACAATAGACGTTCCATTTTATTTTTAATTCTACTTAGCATCCTGACTATTAATTACTACTGAGTTATCAACCTCAAAAAAAAAAAAAATCACAAATTATTACTTTAGAAGTGAACGTGGTAACCTAATATGGACCTCGTTCAATTTTTTTTAAAATTCCAATATTTTAATTATATATATTTTACTGGGTGTTCATGATTCCATTTGGTACAGATATATATACTTTTCAATACTTAAAGAAATTAAACAACAAAAATAAAAAAAAAAAAACATATTCACATAGAAGAAGCACTGACAGGAATAGAATTTGAAACTGTAGTTCATCATTAGGGCTAGGATCTTCTCTTGAAGACGAACTATCACTTGAAATATCGATTATTATGTTTCCACTGTTTTTTTTTTTATAAATATTTATATATTTAGTCATTAAATAAATTACTTTTTACTGGTTACTGTTTTTTAAATAGGCTGAAACTAAATCTATAAAATTTTTACCTAACAATAAGCAAGAGTTCATGAAGATTTGATGGAAAACTCTTTAAACTACTCCATTAAAAGATATGAAAAGCGAGTTTTTAATTCTCAGTACACTCTAATGTTATAGGAGGGAGATCAAACTTCAGTGTGCAGTAACACCTCACCCTACGTCACAGACTGAATGTTATAGAACAACAAAATTAATTTATAGAGCTTACAAACCAGCATGAAAGAAAGTAAACATTCTTTAATGGATTTGGTTTTTTAGTGATAATTACGTCAATTAATTAATTAATTATCTGAATGAACTTAATTAGCTGTATTTGAATCAACTAATGATGTAGAGTTTGACTTGATTTTACTCTAAGGTAGGGGTAAAATTCACCCCCAGGGGTGAATTGTGACCACAATGATTTTACAGAGTGAGATAAGCTATTATAGGTTTTGACTTCTTAATTATAGATTAAAAAATATTATTTTGATTGAACTGATATTTTATATAGCGTTCAATAAATTTAATTTATGAAATTCTGTTATAAACATATCAATGTAAAAGTTTGTATATTACCTTGGAAAGAAGAGGGTGTGGGATGAATGGGCCAAGGGAGGGTTAGAACCCCTGTTCTAAGGGATTTGACGTAAGGTGTGGTGCTACTGTATTAGTTTACTATTCTGAATAATAAAAAATACTAGGTTGATTTGTTTCAGGCAAGAAAAGTGGTTGTTGATGGATGCGCGGTGGCTTAGAGGTGGAATGGGTTACCAGGTGGGTGACTCAGGCAATGGAGAGGGGCAGGAGATGAGAGGACAGCTGAGAGGCCCAGGTGGCGTAGAGAAGCCGCTGGACTGCCTTGGCTCTGTCTTCAGCAGCAGGCACCGCCTGCTAGGGCCACTCTCGCGAGTAGCAGAAGGCCAAAGGCTTGACGAAGTGGTGGCCTTGGGTGCGGCAGTGAGGACAAGTCACCTTGTGCGAGTAGTCGCTGAAGAAGTTGAGTCTCTGGTGTGGAAGCAGTAACAGTTTGCTGCAGTTGTTACACTGAAACAAACAATAGTCAAACCTTCAATGATCAAGTCATTTTACCCATAAAGAAGCAAGGCTGCCAACATATCAGCAATGACTATGGCCAATCTAGTATGGATATTAGAGTACACCCAGCGTAAGGTTAGTCAATCCTGAATCTTATTTTCGTTGTTAAAATGCATAACAAGGGGCCCCTGTCATGGCGTCTAGCTATCGGATCTACTATTAGTATCCTAACTGTATCTATAAAATAGGTTTTATACATAGCTATACATTACATATATTAATAAAAAGATGTCACATAAACACGTGAAATAACAATCAATGATCAAACCACAATAAAAAAATGGGTAAACAAGACTAAGATCTTTCAACCATAACAAACGGTCTTCGTCAGAGTCAAAAACCCAACAAGCTCTGACGAAGACAGCTTGTTTTCCCATTTTCATATTGTGGTTTGATCATTACATATACTATAACAACACTTAATATGGCAAAGGGGGGGGGGGGGGGGGCACTCTTGTTCTGAATATTAACCACGTGATCGACCCAAACATATTTATTAATTTTTAAAAGTTTTTTAATAAAATCATGAACTGCTTTCAATAAGCTAACTTATTATATTAAAGTATACCATTTCTATAACTATTAAAATGAATATCAGTATAAATTTCAGTCTACTGTATGTGATCACATATCTGCTTTCTATAGGGACATTTATTTTTTTAATCAATTCTTTAAAGCAGAAGTTTAAAATTTTGAAACAGAAATAGTAAATATTACATTACAAATTATTTTTTAAAGAAAAATAGTGTGTGGATTCAATAATAATAACTGCTTGGTTTGAATAAACACGTGAAACTTAAATTTGTAATGTAATACTTAGTTTTTTTGTTTCAAAATTTTATACATCTGCCAATGAAAAAAGTTTTAAATAAAAACCGAAACGTTGGCATTGAGAGTTTAATTTGAACCTGAAGAACTGACCGAGTACCGATAAACTTTAGTTTTGTTTCTATTCCACGGTCGATACTTCTATCAATATCTATCTATCTATAAAAAGATTTTACAAAAACACGTGGAATAACAATCAATGATCAAACCACAATAAAATGGGAAAACAAGACTAAGATCTTTCAACCGTAACAAGCGGTCTTCGTCAGAGTCAAAAACCCAAGGAGAGTTGGGTATTACTCTGACGAAGACCGCTTGTTATAGTTGAAAGATCTTAGTCTTGTTTTCCCATTTCTTATTGTGGTTTGATCATTGACAAACTATATATATATATATATATATATATATATATATATATATATATATATAATATATATATATATAGTAAACCGTTATATTTGTAAAATTTGGAAGCAGTCCTTCTTTTAAGCATATTTCGTTGAACAGCTGACCGTATTTCGCTGATGTCATTTTCTTCACTAGTTTTTCAAGGTTTCTGAATACCTTCTTCTTTCCTTCATCCAAACGTTGGAGAATGTTAATTAAGTTGGAACCGACATGTTTCGACTGGCTTCCAGTCATCTTCAGGGTGATTAATTAAACAAAGAAGAAAATTATTAGTCTTTGGAGTTGGTATTAAGACACATTATACAGTAAACCGTTAACTGTCAGTACCCTCACCCCACCATCCACCCCACTTCAGTCAGCAGCTCTCGAGAAACAGGACCAAGAGCAGCTACTTCAAACTTTTACTGTATAATGTGTCTTAATACCAACTCCAAAGACTAATAATTTTCTTCTTTGTTTAATTAATCACCCTGAAGATGACTGGAAGCCAGTCGAAACATGTCGGTTCCAACTTAATTAACATTCTCCAACGTTTGGATGAAGGAAAGAAGAAGGTATTCAGAAACCTTGAAAAACTAGTGAAGAAAATGACATCAGCGAAATACGGTCAGCTGTTCAACGAAATATATATATATATATATTAGTATAAGTGGGCAGCAAATCTTCTTGAAGACAAATGGAATTAAAGTATGCAGCAGCTTCTGCATTGACGACCTTTTTGCTGATGGCCTCGATTTTTCTTACTATCATTCGGTGATGCTGAGGCAACTTCCATATATGCTGGGCCAGAGACATTGAGAAAACCAATATCAAACAATTTTAATGAAACACAAAAACACTGGGTTGAAACAAGCTTTCGACCACACCTTGGTCATCTTCAGGTTACACTACTATTTAATTAATGAATGTTAATATAATTAACTGAAAAGTAATCTTTAAAATTAAACATAACAATTTTAACAGATATAAAACAAACGATACAGCGGGTGAGAGGAAAACAAAGAGCAGGTTCCAGCAGGGTTGCAACAACATACAGGTTTGCCCCTCAATTGCTGTCAACCCTACTGGGCTCTAACTCTCTAACAAATTTAAAGCTATTATCGAAAATAGTGCTACTTGGGATCACATTGAGGTCATAATTTTGAATGTTGAGGTTGGGGTCGACATCTTTGATATAAAGGGCTTCCAAGATAGTTAATCTATCTTTGTCGTTATTATAATCAAGTACCGAAGTTCCATCCACTAACATACCCCTGGTGAGTTTAATCCCATGGGCATCCACCCTGAATTCGAGGTATATTGGGATGACGGCTACGAAGCTCTCAAGGCGTCTGACCATGCATCTCTGAACAGGAGCCCTCAAAAAACATGCAGAGGATGCCCATGGGATTAAACTCACCAGGGGTATGTTAGTGGATGGAACTTCGGTACTTGATTATAATAACGACAAAGATAGATTAACTATCTTGGAAGCCCTTTATATCAAAGATGTCGACCCCAACCTCAACATTCAAAATTATGACCTCAATGTGATCCCAAGTAGCACTATTTTCGATAATAGCTTTAAATTTGTTAGAGAGTTAGAGCCCAGTAGGGTTGACAGCAATTGAGGGGCAAACCTGTATGTTGTTGCAACCCTGCTGGAACCTGCTCTTTGTTTTCCTCTCACCCGCTGTATCGTTTGTTTTATATCTGTTAAAATTGTTATGTTTAATTTTAAAGATTACTTTTCAGTTAATTATATTAACATTCATTAATTAAATAGTAGTGTAACCTGAAGATGACCAAGGTGTGGTCGAAAGCTTGTTTCAACCCAGTGTTTTTGTGTTTCATTAAAATTGTTTGATATTGGTTTTCTCAATGTCTCTGGCCCAGCATATATGGAAGTTGCCTCAGCATCACCGAATGATAGTAAGAAAAATCGAGGCCATCAGCAAAAAGGTCGTCAATGCAGAAGCTGCTGCATACTTTAATTCCATATATATATATATATATATATATATATATATATATATATATATATATATATACAATTAAAAGAAACAGTCCAGCGGACTTTTTTAAATAAAATAAATTCAAAACGTTCGTTGTGTGATCAGTAATTGTGTCGTATTTACTCATACTGGGGGTAAAGAGATAATTCAAAATCTCAACACGAGAGAAGTTATTTTATTTAAACTACGCGTTTCAAACTTTTCTTGTTCATCATCAGGTAAACTTCCAATAGGAGCACTGGAGAACAGGCAACTGTTGGAATGGAACTCATAAGTCCTCCACTGCTTCTATTGGAAGTTTACGTGGTGATGAACACGAACTGTTTGAAAAGCGTAAAGTTTAAATAAAAAAAAAATTGTTTTATGTGGAGACTTTGGTAATCATTTTACCCTCAGTATGATATTATTAATTATACCGTCTTTTTCCGAAAACAAGACCTCCCTCGAAAATAAGCCCTCGTGTGATTTTCGGGAGTTTTAGAATTATTTACCCTCCCCCAAAAATAAGCTCTAGTTAAAACAATGTGAAAAATTCAATTCGTTAAAAATGACAGCTATATTGTAAGACATGAGAGATTCGGACCAATAATTCTACAGGAAATGAATTTGGAGTAAAATCAGAAAGAATTCAAAATTTGATAATTTATAACGATATTCCAGAAGTTACATGATTGTAATGGAATAAATTTAAATTTCTGTATATATATATGATTCGCGCTCCATTCTTCGACGTGTGGAGATCTCTCTCACTTCGTCCTCTCTTCTAGTCTACTCTCCTGATGACGAACAACAGTTCGAAATATTGAATTCTGTAAGTTTTCTTTGTATTCTCTTTTCTGTGTCGTGCTTTGTGTAATTTAAAGATATATATATATATATATATATATATAATAATAAATTCAAAACGAAGGGGACTCACAGAAAGACACAGACATAACTCACATCGATATTTCGACCATCGTCGTCATCAGGAGGTGTGAAGAGCGAAGAGTCATACTTCTCTTCCTCTTTCATTGAGCAAAGTTTATTGTGGTTACTTACAAAATACCGATTAATATTGTAATAGCGAGCAGTAATTATTTCTTGGCAAAGGCAGCACAAAGCTTTGTCGTTGTGTTTGATGACGCCAAACTTGCTTATCCATTCATCGTGAAATAGCCTTCCGCTTCCCCCAGCTTGTGGCTGATATTTTCTTTTCTTTTCTGCCATGCTTACGGTTCACAAATATTTTAAGATAAAACAGGAAATGCACTTGCACGGATTTTAATTCTAAAAATACCAACGGCACGTAAGTATGCACAGATTCAGGCAGGAAAATGTTGACTTAAAACGAGAAGCAAATTCGTACACATCACCGCTTACGAGTGCCAAAAAACAACTGGCTAATAGCGCCCAAGCAGTGTTGCCAAATATTTGCATAGAGAAAATGCTAAGCAAAAAGCAAATAAATGCGTAGGTAACCTATCTATTATAGATAAGAAAAACAATTTTATGATGCAGAACTAAAACAAAAAAACACTAGTACATATACTTTAAATAGAAAAATATACATTTCATGGTGCCATATTTCATTGTAATGTGCTAAATCCACCATAATAAATGCTAAATTGGCAACTCTACGCATTAGTTGCCTCTGCTCGTTAATAGGTAAACGAAAAGCACTTGCCATAGCAAAAAAAAAATATTTGTTTAGTTTTGCACAAACATCGACATAGAACGACGTGGGTCACTAAAATATGAGTGGTGGGTCAGTTGGTGACCCGTGGGTATATGGTTCGCCATCCCTGGTCTAGTATTATCCTACTCTGACCTCTGTCGGCCAGTGCGATAACTAACACCGCACATGTTTCACCACATATGTTGATACCACCCGATAAGGCGTTAATTCCCTATATTTAGAAAATGAACATTACTCTAAGCCAGCCTGAGACTATTCCATGTAAGTAAGCTAAAACTGAAAATAGTGTCATTCATACCATCTTCTTCAACATGAAAATGTTAACAATACAAAATTAAAGAAGATCATAGAATGTTACTTTTTAAATTTTGAAGATACGTGAAGAATATTTTCAACATTATTCGGAGAGATAAGAGAGGGAAACCCATAAGAAAGTGTTTCAATCATAAACAAAATAATAAATACAATTTAAAAGAAAAAATTAAATAAATATAAATATACATATATTTTTATTTGTAAATTTTGTTAGCAGTCCTTCCTTGATACACTCATCATTGAAAATGACACCAAACTTAGCTGATACCTGTTTCTTAACAAGTTTCTAAAATCTTTCTAAATAACACTCTCGTTATTTCGTCTACACAATAGAGTACATCTATAGTCGACATGTTTCGAATGATCAACATTCAACATCTTGGGTGAATTATCTGGTTTATTATATATGCCTTGTGAAGACAGTAGGGCGTTGTCGACTATAGGGGATGTACTTTATTGTGTAGACGAAATAACGAGAGTGTTATTTAGAAAAATGTTAGAAACTTGTTAAGAAACAGGTATCAGCTAAGATTGGTTTAATTTTCAATAAAATTTTTATTTGTATAACTATGATATAGGGAACTTTAGAAGAAACATTTATTTGTCTTCTGGGTGGTAGATTTGCTCCAGGGCTCCATCGTTAATTGTTCTTTATTATTATTTACTTCGTATTTTTAAACAATATGGTTTACTAATATATTTTTATTTATATCGTTTTTTTTATCAATATTAATATTTCTGTTTTCAAAAAATTGGTATTCACTAATTTCTGTTATTATTTATATATTTTTATCTTTTTAAAATAAAATACTAAATTTTATTTTTTATCATGTTTGTTACTATCTTTGTTTGATTGAATAACATTTATAAAAAGCTGTTATATTTTTATTTAGGCCTAGCTTTTATGATTGTCATAATGTGGCCTTCAGTGTAGTGTGAAAGCCCTCATTCAGCCCTCAGGAGAATTTAACTTTGAGATTAACGCTTTATGGCATCAAAGGGTGGCAATATAACTAACACCTGATGGCCGAATGTGGTGCTAAGCATTTTAATGTTCAGCTACCAGTAAGTTCCTAGGTTATTGAAACTATAATAAACTATATCTGTATACTGACACAGTTGACATGTTCATTCTAGCTAATGCTTTGCAAAAAAAAAAAAAAAAAAGAAAAAAAGTTATATATTGGGTTCTAAGAGAAACATGATGACTGGAAAACCGATCTCCTAGCGGGTGATAACGTCAGCCGTCTACCGACCTTTTATTTGATCGCGGATTCTATAGTGGGAGTCCTAAATTTTGTCTAACTCAAGTGCATTTCGAATAGGAATCTTTAATGAGTAACTAACATCGTATAGGCTCGGGACCAACGGCTTAACTCCCTCTCCTATGGACAACGTACTCAGATTTTTATTCACCTTCCGCGGTATTTCAGAGAGTGGCCAGGAGAATAACTTGTTTGTGTAAGCCTGGTCAATGACTTCTCGAGTCATTACGATAGGGGTAATATTATATTCTTATTACATGTGCATTACGATGTTTATCGGCCACAATGTAGTCCCCGGTAGAAGATATGAATGATAATTTATAGTCTATTGTCTTTTTCAACGATAAGTTTGATTGTGAATAGTTCGCTTTTGAGCATAGGCGTATTCATACTCTGATGTGTTAGTAATTCTATGTTGTACCCAGCCCTCCTATGTGTTTTGTCCTCTCATATCACATTGTAGTCTGAGGCAGAGTTGAGGTTAAGCTGATGTAGTTCGCTTTTGAGCATAGGCGTATTCATACTCTGATGTGTTAGTAATTCTATGTTGTACCCAGCCCCCCTATGTGTTTTGTCCTCTCATATCACATTGTAGTCTGAGGCAGAGTTGAGGTTAAGCTGATGTAGTTCGCTTTTGAGCATAGGCGTATTCATACTCTGATGTGTTAGTAATTCTATGTTGTACCCAGCCCCCCTATGTGTTTTGTCCTCTCATATCACATTGTAGTCTGAGGCAGAGTTGAGGTTAAGCTGATATACGTAGTTCGCTTTTCATTATAGTCGTGTTCATACTCTGATGTGTTAGTAATTCCATGTTGTACCCAGTCCCCCTATGTGTTTTGTCCTCTCATATCACATTGTAGTCTGAGGCAGAGTTGAGGTTAAGCTGATATAGTTCGCTTTTCAGCGTAGGCGTATTCATACTCTGATGTGTTAGTAATTCTATGTTGTACCCAGCCCCCCTATGTGTTTTGTCCTCTCATATCACATTGTAGTCTGAGGCAGAGTTGAGGTTAAGCTGATATAGTTCGCTTTTCAGCGTAGGCGTATTCATACTCTAATGTGTTAGTAATTCCATGTTGTACCCAGCCCCCCTATGTGTTTTGTCCTCTCATATCACATTGTAGTCTGAGGCAGAGTTGAGGTTAAGCTGATATAGTTCGCTTTTCAGCGTAGGCGTATTCATACTCTGATGTGTTAGTAATTCTATGTTGTACCCAGCCCCCCTATGTGTTTTGTCCTCTCATATCACATTGTAGTCTGAGGCAGAGTTGAGGTTAAGCTGATATAGTTCGCTTTTCAGCGTAGGCGTATTCATACTCTGATGTGTTAGTAATTCTATGTTGTACCCAGCCCCCCTATGTGTTTTGTCCTCTCATATCACATTGTAGTCTGAGGCAGAGTTGAGGTTAAGCTGATATAGTTCGCTTTTCAGCGCAGGCGTATTCATACTCTGATGTGTTAGTAATTCCATGTTGTACCCAGCCCCCCTATGTGTTTTGTCCTCTCATATCACATTGTAGTCTGAGGCAGAGTTGAGGTTAAGCTGATATAGTTCGCTTTTCAGCGTAGGCGTATTCATACTCTGATGTGTTAGTAATTCTATGTTGTACCCAGCCCCCCTATGTGTTTTGTCCTCTCATATCACATTGTAGTCTGAGGCAGAGTTGAGGTTAAGCTGATATAGTTCGCTTTTCAGCGTAGGCGTATTCATACTCTGATGTGTTAGTAATTCTATGTTGTACCCAGCCCCCCTATGTGTTTTGTCCTCTCATATCACATTGTAGTCTGAGGCAGAGTTGAGGTTCAGCTGATATAGTTCGCTTTTCAGCATAGGCGTATTCATACTCTGATGTGTTAGTAATTCTATGTTGTACCCAGCCCCCCTATGTGTTTTGTCCTCTCATATCACATTGTAGTCTGAGGCAGAGTTGAGGTTAAGCTGATATAGTTCGCTTTTCAGCGCAGGCGTATTCATACTCTGATGTGTTAGTAATTCCATGTTGTACCCAGCCCCCCTATGTGTTTTGTCCTCTCATATCACATTGTAGTCTGAGGCAGAGTTGAGGTTAAGCTGATATAGTTCGCTTTTCAGCGTAGGCGTATTCATACTCTGATGTGTTAGTAATTCTATGTTGTACCCAGCCCCCCTATGTGTTTTGTCCTCTCATATCACATTGTAGTCTGAGGCAGAGTTGAGGTTCAGCTGATATAGTTCGCTTTTCAGCATAGGCGTATTCATACTCTGATGTGTTAGTAATTCTATGTTGTACCCAGCCCCCCTATGTGTTTTGTCCTCTCATATCACATTGTAGTCTGAGGCAGAGTTGAGGTTAAGCTGATATGGTTCGCTTTTGAGCATAGGCGTATTCATACTCTGATGTGTTAGTAATTCTATGTTGTACCCAGCCCCCCTATGTGTTTTGTCCTCTCATATCATATTGTAGTCTGAGGCAGAGTTGAGGTTCAGCTGATATAGTTCACTTTTCAGCGTAGGCGTATTCATACTCTGATGTGTTAGTAATTCTATGTTGTACCCAGCCCCCCTATGTGTTTTGTCCTCTCATATCACATTGTAGTCTGAGGCAGAGTTGAGGTTAAGCTGATATGGTTCGCTTTTGAGCATGGGCGTATTCATACTCTGATGTGTTAGTAATTCTATGTTGTACCCAGCCCCCCCCCCCCCCCCCCTATGTGTTTTGTCCTCTCATATCACATTGTAGTCTGAGGCAGAGTTGAGGTTAAGGTGATATGGTTCGCTTTTCAGCGTAGGCGTATTCATACTCTGGTGTGTTAGTAATTCTATATTGTACCCAGCCCCCCTATGTGTTTTGTCCTCTCATATCACATTGTAGTCTGAGCCAGAGTTAAGGTTCAGCTGATAGAGGTAGGCAGTTGGTAATTTTTGTGTCACTCTATTTAGTGGCCGAGAGTTAGGTGACGTGACGTTCTCAGCTGATGGGACTAACACAGCCTTGAGATCATCACCGCACGCACGCCCACGCTAATCTGACAACTCAAGGTCTCCCAAGTGAACTCGC
Source organism: Hermatobates lingyangjiaoensis (assembly GCA_026182355.1). Classification (NCBI taxonomy): domain Eukaryota; kingdom Metazoa; phylum Arthropoda; class Insecta; order Hemiptera; family Hermatobatidae; genus Hermatobates; species Hermatobates lingyangjiaoensis. Next base: position 253,291 of record JAPFBL010000122.1, on the reverse strand, counting down.
TGGTTAGAAGGAGGGGCTTTGGAAGCACAAACTAGGTCCGCCGATCATCTGAACCATATAAGCATAAAAGACTATAAAGCTGTCCACCACTATATTAACTTCGTTATATCTACGAAATGATATAAATAAAACAACTAACCACTGTTTATCCTTTTAATATGTTCCCTTGCAGGAGCCATTATTCAAGACATTCTTATCACACCTTGGATTTGTAATGATGATATCAAAAAACATGTTTACATTCCCATGCTTCATAATTGAGCGGGAACTGTTTTCTATTTTCACATTAAGACCTTTACATGATTTAGTATTCGTCTAAAATTTCACAGTTTTCATCAAATTAAAGGGTCTCAGTTCTGAAAACATACTGTCCTTATGTCTCTGGTATATTATTTTAAAATTTTATTAAATAAATAACAACAGATAGAGATGCCAATAAACTAGGGCAAATATACCAACATACAAGTCTGTGTATACAGAAGGAGAGGGAGAGGGAGGGAGGGAGGGAGAGAGACAGGGAATGAGAGAGACATTCATATGTACACAGAGACGCACAACATACAAGCGTGTGTATACAGAAGCAGAGGGAGAGGGAGGGAGAGAGAGAGAGAGAGAGAGAGGAGAGAGGGAGTGAGAGAGAGATAGTCATATGTAAACAGAGACGCACAACATACAACAGAAAAGAGTGAAGCAGACATACAACTCACTCACTCGCCTATAACATATTTGCAAACTGATATTAACAGAGAAGAGAGAGCTCTATTAAGCCCTCGGTCAATCAGTTACTATAATAGATAAAATTGTAAAAACTGCTTTTAAACACTAAAAAAAAAAATTTCACATCGAAATGTTTTAAGATTATATTTATTAAGGGTCACATTTTTCTTTGTTATATTGTAGATTATTGCTAGAGGTAAAAGGGATCCATTACGTATGGTAGATCACCAGTATAACAAATGGACCTCAACTTTCTCAAACTCTTCACTTGTAAGTCGATCAATCCTGTTCTATTATTTTTCGTATACGTAAATTTAATTCAGGAAATATACTCCCTTAACTTGGTCTGTTTCTTACGCAACTATTACATGTAAGCAGCATCAAAAATCTTTAAATTGGCAAAGGTGTAAAAAAAATCGAAAAAGTTTGATTCAATATTTTCTTTCATATTCTTAAATATTTCTTAACTAATGAATCAGTAAGAGCATATTGACGATTACCTGAAGCAGAAGTACTGGAGGTCGAATTCAAGTAACCGGCAGCAAAAAAAAGTATATACTAAAATTTAAAACGCAAAAAGCAAATATGTTTCTTTAGTTGTTAAGCTTATAGATTTTAAAATTATTATAATACTAAAAGTGTTTTTTTTTGCATATATATTTTATGAAAAGGATAATAAGATGAATAAATTATGCACAATAATACTATAATAACTGTTTATTGTTGCAAAATAGATTTTTATGTCCGAAAATCAAGGAAACAGAGGCTTTTAATCGAATTTCACTGCTAGTTTTTTTTATTTAAATTTTGAATAGTTCCTCTTGAGTTTTGTAAGTCTGTTTACAGATATGTCACATAATTAGCGGGTAATTGATTTTATTGGTTGTGTTAATTGTCTACTTCAATCAAATCAGGTCACGGCAATCACAAGAATTAATTGTTCGATGACTCATGCGACATCCTGTACTATGCTTGGAGTGATAGTTTAGCCATTTTCAAGTACTGTGTTTAATTGATTGAGTAATTAGGTACTATTGCTTTGGGAGTAGGAGGGGGCGGGGGCAGGGTAACCCAGTGGCAACGTGCTCGCCTCTGCCTGGTGTGTCCAGAGTTCAATAACCACTCTGACCCTCGGATTTATTCACGTGGGAGGTGAATAAATCTGAGCACGTTGTTCCTCATGGAGGATGTTACTCTGTAAGCCCTGAGCCTGCACTATGACAAGTATTCGTTAAAGATCCTTACTCTAAATATACTTGAGCTACGTCAAAATTTAGGACTCCCAGCCCCAGTGTAGAATCAATCTTCATTGCGTGGTATTACGAATATCCAATGTTCGACCAACGTGTGTTCCTTGTGGTACTTCCACTGCAACCTAACCTAGACACTATTTACTAATGTAGATACTACGTCTATACAAAGTTATAAATAGTTACTAACACGTCTTTGATAAGAGTTTAAAATAAAATCTGTTCCAATAAGTTACATCTTACACTTTTGTAGAAAAGTTAGGAGAGCTTTGGTTTCAACTCATCCCTTTAAACCAATATAATTAAACAGAAGAATTTACCTTGAGCCTTTCAGTGCAGCAAGGCATTGCAGCGAAGACATCGAAAGAGTACATAGTGCCAAGGACAAGCGAAGAGCCATCCCAGGGTGTGGTGCAGAAGCGGCACCGGAGACGTCTTCCGGGAGCCCAGGCTTCCAGACAAGCCAGACATACGGCAGAAAGGTACTGGGTCTTGCCTTCCACTTTCACCTGTAATCAGAATAAATCCAACTAAGCGTAAGAATAAGCGACTTTCTGAAAGGGCAGACGAAGAAGTAGGTGGTGAGGTCAAGTCAAATATACAAATACAACACCGAGTTAATACTACATCGCAAGTGATATACTTTTACCATTCTGTAGCAGATTTAGAGTAGTTGACTTTATACATGCTGTGACTTATGGCTGCGTTCTCTCCAAGAAATGGCGAGTACACACACGTTTTCCTATCTTTCACGCGGAAAAGTCAATGGCTCGAAACCGTTACGGACTTGAGAACTCTTCTGCTAACATCGAAATGCTGACCACTGATCAGCCTGACCATTCCTCAAGAGTCATTTGAAATGTTTCATTTTTCGGAAGTTTATAAAAATTTCTGAATATTACTGAAACTCATTAAGAAACTCCGGCCTCAGGTATAGGAACAACATCCGCAGCTTTATTGTACTCAAAGTACATAGCTTTGAAAGCTAAAAGAAAACTCAAGCAAGTAACTTCTATTTATTCAGCTTATTGGACTGCATTGTGTAGCAGCCTTCTCTACCTTTTGGTAAACAAGAAATTCTTTTTAAAATGAATTCACCTCCAACCCACACCCTCTTCACCCTTCTAATTTTGCATTTACATTAAATAAAAATTTCCATTTGGTGAAAACACAGACACAAAGTCAATAAATTTATATTTTTATATTATTAAAGAAAAAAAATTGTTTTGCGTTATAAAAAGAAAATTACGTTTTGACAAGGGGGCCCAGTTAACTCAATAGTTAACGCACTCACTTCTGAATTGGAAGGTCTGGGGTTCGTTCCCCACCTGACCCTCGATTTATTCACGCGGGAGGTGAATAAATCTGAGGACGTTTTTATCTTCGCGTTCCTCGGTATTTTGTGCTACAACCGCTTAGTCAAGCCAGGCCGCCTTGTTGACAAGTTACCCTTTAGCCACCTCCATTGAAAGCATGGAGGTGCTCGAGGGCACCTCAAGCAACGCAATGCTAAGCACGAATTCTGACAGTTACTCCGCAAAAGGGTACCTAGGCCACGAGTAATAGACAAGCTAAAGCCCAGGTAACATGCAGAGATAATTACCGATAAGGTACTCAAAATTCCCTTACCAGTTGCACTTTAACTAAAGAACACATATAACGAAGACATATAAATACACAATCAAGACCAACAAAACTTATCACTACGCCTCAAGGTACTAAAATATTCCCTCCAGGTGGAAACTAAACTAACTTATAACCAAGAAACAATCAATACTAAAAGACTAAAAACTAAGAGGACGTTAAACCGTCAGCCCCGAGCCTGTACGATGTCAGTTACTCGTTAAAGATCCCGACTCTAAATACACTTGAGTTAGGGAGTCAGTTAGGACTCCCAATGTAAAATGAACAGGTAATGTGGTTCATCCATTGCTGAAAAGGATGCGAAATAATAAATGAACCACAATTTCCTGCCCTAGAAAAACACTAAAAGGTGAAACCCTTATACGTGTGGGCGTTGGAAAAGAAACAAACAACAACGTTTTGGCAGCATACAAATAAAAAGCAGCGACTCAAACATGCAGTGGTTTTCCTACAAATTGCAACATTAGAAAGAGACAATAAAGTCAATTAAGGAGCAGGAGCAGTGGTGTGAGTTGATGGAAGCTGAATGAAAACACTATTTGTTCAAATGTCTTCATGAAACTTCTGTAAATTATTTTCGCAGTGTAAATTAACTTCTCGTGATAAGGACTGTGCCATTATAGACTTCATATAAAGGAAGCGGTAAAAAAGTTATCTTATATAAATACTAAGCCAATATTTTAAATGGCCAGATGAGGGCCATTCAAAAAGATAGTCCTCATGAAAACATATAATCAAGGAAACAACAACACAAAACTGAGGCCTAGGCCTCACAGACTTAGGACTAGCTTTAAGGCCAACAAAGACGGAGTTATATAAGTACTTGCACAATGATCTACTGTTTGTTACAACGTCTTCGTCTACTAGCCCATAATAACTACCGAAATCTTTGAGACTATGTAGGATTGCTTTAAATATATTTCATCGCGACCTATTAAGCTGAAAGTGGACTCAACCGAGTTCGCTCCTTCAGGGTGAACATAATAGTTATATCATAAACATGTGATCTGCTGATATAACTCGATAGTTTGATATCAATCTAAGGATACTTATTTCACCTCATCTGGGATGAGCGACAATCAACTTTGCTAAAAAAAAAAAAGTGAACACATTATAAGAAATAATAAACCCTAAATCAATGTATTTATTTTATTTGTCTACTCTGTTTTACAAAATTAGATACAACTGTAATTTTTATGCTTGTTTAGAACGAGTAATGTGTGGTTGGAAGAAGTAAATGTATATTTGTAAATTTTGTAAATTTTGAGTGGATGGGGTTTAATATTTTTAAGAAAAAACGTACATAAGCATCGAATTGAATCTCCACAAAGTAGTAATTTAAAATACTAGTCATAAAATAAAACAAATAGAGGTAAACAATAAGTAAAATAAGTAATATCTATGAAAATATATTATTAATTGATTCGTTGTGTGATCAGTAATTGTGTGGTATTTACTCATACTGGGGGTAAAGAGATAATTCAAAATCTCTACACGAGAGAAGTTATTTTATTTAAACTACGCGTTTCAAACTTTTCTTGTTCATCATCAGGTAAACTTCCAATAGAAGCACTGGAGAACAGGCAACTGTTGGAATGGAACTCATAAGTCCTCCACTGCTCCTATTGGAAGTATACCTGGTGATGAACACGAACTGTTTGAAACGCGTAAAGTTTAAATAAAAAAAAAAATTGTTTTATGTGGAGACTTTGGTAATCATTTTACCCTCAGTATGATATTATTAATTATACCGTCTTTTTCCGAAAACAAGACCTCCCTCGAAAATAAGCCGTCGTGTGTTTTCGGGATTTTTAGAATTATTTACCCTCCCCCAAAAATAAGCTCTAGTTAAAACAATGTGAAAAATTTAATTCGTTAAAAATGACAGCTATATTGTAAGACATGAGAGATTCGGACCAATAATTCTACAGGAAATGAATTTGGAGTAAAATCAGAAAGAATTCAAAATTTGATAATTTATAACGATATTCCAGAAGTGACATGATTGTAATGGAATAAAATTAAATTTCTGTATATATATTTATATATATATATATATATATATATATATATATATATATATATATATATGAATATTAAACGAAAAATATAAATCGACTTATTGTTCTTGAAGCCCAGCTCCGAAAATAAGCCGTAGGACGTATCCTGGGCCTAAAAAGAAAGTAAGACAGTGTCTGATTTTCAAAAAAAGACGGTATTAAAAAATTGAATGCGAAATATTAGTAATGCCTTTATTGGATGTGTTATCAATTAGGTGCAACAGACTGAACTAGTTCAACTATATTAGGATTTTCTTCCTAAATAATTAATATATTTGTTAATTATTATTATTTATACTATATTTATTAATCTATTATATTAATTAATAATTAATATATTAATAGAATATAAATGTAATTAATAATATCTATGAAACAGTTAAGTTAATAATAAAGAAAAGTAATAACTTAATTATATTTTTTTTATCCATAAAAAAAGTAATCCATATTTTTTTTATGGATTATTTTCAATTTTCCTCCTTTGAAGGAATGACTCGACAATTCAGAATTTATTAGTCTTTATTTTAACTGATTTATTCTTTATACACTGCTACCACTTCTAACGAGATGTTATCAATAAAATAACAAAAATGGATTTCGAAGACTGCTGTAAATCCGTAAAAATCTCAACACTGGTATTTTCGTTCACGAAACCAGTTTTCATTTGAAATGAATTACTTTAAATACAGAACGTAAGAAGTGTTTGTTTAGAGTGTACTTGTAAGGGAAGAAGGTTAAGTAGAAAAAATAAATAATGAAAACATGTCAGATCGGCAGCAAGTTAGAAGACTGGCGTGACCTTGGAATCGCATTGTCTTCTAATTATATTTGAGTCATTATTCAGATCGCGACTGCCTTGCCTCTAGGTATCACAGTCGATATACACAGTCAAATGACACCTCCAACAACCATTAACTTACACTCCTATAATTTAGACAAATAATTTATTTTTAAACGCTACATTATGAACAATATTACAATTATTTCACCATTGTTATGAGTCATTGACCTATTGTGATATCCCTCTCTCTCACTCTCTCTCTCTCTCTGTTTATAAATCATAAATTATTCAATGGTGTTAGTGAAGGCATTTGAAAAAGGAACAACACAACGGTCAAGGTCTGTTTAAAGTGTGGGCTCATACTAATGCTTATAACTGCGTCGTTTTGTTTTCATTAAAAATCGTTGCGCATTCACGCACTTATTTCATTTAACAAGAAAAAAAAACATTAAAAAAACAAATAGTAATAAATAATTTAGAGGTTCTAAAGTGAATCGGTTAGTACAACTTGAGATGACGAGAGCGTTTGCTAGTTCTCCATAAGATAGAGGAAGTCAGGGCAGAAAACTTACTGCGGAAAAAGTTTCATATATATATATTGAGCTGACTGTCGTCCCTCCGTCAATTCACTTCTTCTCCTGACGAAGACCGCCATAACGGTTGAAAAGTGAGTCTTTGTTATGTTTCTTTTTATGTGTCACAGTCTATTTTAAGTATATATATGTATATTAAAAACCTAGATATGTACTATAAAAGTTTAAATAGGGATTATATTTAAATAAAAAAATAAATTATATATTCGGAGAAAATAAAAGAAAAAATATTTATGAAAAAAATATTATTTTATTTTGCAAGAAAAATATTATAATTACATACTAACGTCCAAATACCAACAAATTATCACATGTTTATTGTATCATGTTCTTATATATATATATATATATATATATATATATACATTTAAGATTTTTAAGATTTCATATACTCGTAAAAACGTGAAATAACCATCAATGATCAAACCACAATATGTTCCTCTCAACCCTTACCAAGATTTTTATGTATCTAGTTTCAGTTGGGTTTTTGACTCTGACGAAGACCGCTTGTTACGATTGAAAGATCTTAGTCTTTGTTCCCATTTCTTATTGTGGTTTGATCATTGATATATATACACCTACAAGTCAACGCTTTCTCTTTATTCGTACACACCTACTGAGCTACATCAATACAAAAATGAATTACGATACCATGAAAAAATGTTATAATTTATGTATTGTTGGCCACGTTACTTCTGGAATTAATCTAAGTTTGAACCTGTTTAACAAAAACCATTCTGTTCAATTTGTTCATTTCTACAATAATAACATCCTGAAAGTTAAACGTTTGTTTAGTGCGTGAAATACAAGAGCAGTTGCATTATTTTTTTTTTTTAATTAAAAACAGCTTTTAAAAAACGACTCGATACTTGAAAGCGCATGTTTTTTTGTATGATATGTTTGTCGATAGTGATTGAACATGAGTAGGAATCTGGTCATGACATAATGATTTCTATGTTATGTTCACCCTGTATATAGCGAACTCAGTTGAGTCCATTTTCAGCTTAATAGATAGCAGGAAAATCGATTAAAGCAATAGTACAAACATTAGTAATGGCTTATTCAAATCATACTTAGTATAAAAGAGAGCATATCCTTCCTTGTCCATCAGGCTTGACAAGTGGCAAATGTTTTTTTTACTTATTTCTTCCTGTACTCCTTTGTTTTCTCAAACCCGCTTTGCCCAGCCTTTCAATATTCAGTCTGTGTTAGTCTTCTTCAAATTCCAACTTGTATATGCCCAGTTTGGATTGTCTTTCCTTTTTTATAGTATATAATTATATAACAAATTCAATATTAATTGCTTGATAGAATAGGTGCATTATTTAATAGGTATTTGGTTAATTATCTAGGTCAAAAATCGATCGAAACCGATTAAATAATATACCAATATATATATAAATAAAAGAATCGGTCCAGCGGACTTTTTTAAAATAAAATAAATTCAAAACGAAGGAAACACACAGAAAGACACAGACATAACGCACATCGATATTTCGACCATCGTCGTCATCAGGAGGTGTGAAGAGCGAAGAGCGAAGAGTCCCGCAGGAAGACAGGGCGGTACTCATAGTACTCATAGTACCGCCCTGTCTTCCTGCGGGACTCTTCGCTCTTCGCACCTCCTGATGACGACGATGGTCGAAATATCGATGTGCGTTATGTCTGTGTCTTTCTGTGTGTTTCCTTCGTTTTGAATTTATTTTATATATATATATATATATATATATATATATACCGAAAAATCACAATAAATAAACACGTGATGCAAACAATGAAATTAAACCACAATGGAAAAAAGAAAAACAATAGAAATAAATGCTCTAAGAACTTTTAATGTAACTCATCAGAGCATTTATTCGTATTGTTTTTCTTTTTTCCATCGTGTTTTAAGCTTCATTGATTGTATCACGTGTTTATTTATTGATTTTTCTGTATATATATATATATATATATATATATATATATATATATATACTCTTCTATGTTTTTTGTTAATGAGGGCTAGGTCAAATAAAAGAAAATAAACTCCTTCCTAGGCCGACGTTTCGATGTATTTGTACATCATCTTCAGGGCTAAAATTAGAGTAAGAACTATAATACATTTACCAAAACAATCTACAACTCACATAGAGAACTAACATCATTTTTTTTTTCGATATAAATACGTACAAATACATCGAACGTCGGCCTAGGAAGGAGTTTATTTTCTTTTATTTGACCTAGCCCTCAATAACAAAAAAGATAGAATAGAATAGAAGAGGTCAATAACAATTTTGGAGTTTATATATATAATATATATGTACTTTGAAAACAGAAGAAAAGATGAATGAAAACTAGACTCTAGCACTCACTTTCAATATTAGGACTCTTTTTACGATCGTTCTCAGAAAATCAATTGGTACAATGAGAAGAAAAAAGGCAACTTATATATTCCATATATGCATACACATATAAAGAAAAAACATATTATTTTTATTCTGCCAAAGTTTTCAAAGGATATAATTTAAAACTAAGTTACATAACTGAAAGTATAAAGTATGAGACTCACCTCAATGCAGTCGTTGGCATGTTGTTTGGGACTAAGGAAGAAGGTACCATCGACTAGGGGATACCTGTCGTAAACTGGAAGAGGTTCTCGGCAGAGAACGCAGAACACCTTGGACATATGCTGGCCAGCCAAACTTGAGAGGACGAAGGAGCGAGTCTCATCGTTACCGTGGTGTCCTTCGTCTTCCATCTGCAACGCAAACAGTCACGGTTAATCATGATTTATAGTGACCGACTTAGTAGGCTCGACAAAATCAAGTCAACTACACACGATGAGCTTTACACTTTAACTATATTCCATTAAATTCTATCTTACAATTCTAATACCTTAGTTCAAAGTAGAGGTAAGGTCCTAAACGTGATCCCGACCCGACCCGAAATTCGGACCGGATCGGGCCCAAAATGTCAATTATCAGTAAGTAACTGTCTGTAGTCTTTTGTTTGGTATTCATTATACATTTTTTCGTGGTCGTCTGGTCTTCTTAAGACGTGAAATGTCAGTCTAGGGTTTGGCTTTCTATTTCATAGACGCTGTTGTTGATTAATTAATGTTATGTTAATTAATAATTAACTATTATTAATTAATAGTTAACTATTATTATTATTATTATTATTATTATTAACTATTAACTATAATAGTTAATTAATTAACTATTGAGTGTGTTTAACTCAAGTGATTCAATACACTGTTATGTTCGTAAAAGAAAGGCAGGAAACAAAATATTAGAGATTAGAAGATTATATATATTTAAATTTTATTTATATGAGCCCTAAATTATAGATCTAATTAATAAAACAAAACCATTAATCTGTATGAATGCGGTTTATAAATACCGCAATGTTTAAACCGTTGTGTATTAAATCTTATTACTTTTCTGTGAGGTGCAGGTTATTGGAATATTTCGTTGCAGCAGAATGCTTCTTTCTTTCTAAATTTCTTTTTCCTCTTTTCCAGTCGAGTGCAGCATACTTTCCATTTGTATACCTTTTGGCTTTCACCTGTCAGTGACTGCAGTGACAGTCTATGTGCACAAAAAGTAATATCATGTTCATTACTCAAGGTATAATAGGTATGGTTAGGTTAGGTTGCAATGGCAGTCTCACAAGGGAACACGTAGGCTGAACATTGGCCCTTTGTGATACCACACGATGAAAATTGATTTTACAGTCGGGAGTTTTAAATTTTGCCTAACTCAAGTGTATTTAGAGTAGGTATATTTAAGGAGCACTTGACATCATATAGGCTCGGGACGGTTTGACGTCCTTCTCCGAGGGACGGCGTGCTCAGATTTATTCGATCCCGGGGTGTGGATCGAACACCGGTCCTATGAGTTCTAAGGCGAGTACGTTTACAACTGAGCTAACCTGGCCCCCAAGCTATAATACTATATTATAACTATTAATGTTCATTACTAGATAGTTTATTATCTATAAAGGTTGATTTTAAAAAGTTTATGTTAGGTTAGGTTAGGTTGCAGTGGCAGTTCGACAAGGGAACACACGTAGGCCGAGCATTGGCCCTTTGTGATACCACACAATGAAGATTGATTCTATAGTGGGAGTCCTAAATTTTGCCTAACTCAAATGTATTTAGAGTAGGGATCTTTAACGAGTACCTGACATCGTACAGACTCGGGACCGACGGTTTAACGTCCTTCTCCGAGGGACGACGCGCTCAGATTTATTCACCTCCCGTGTGAATAAATTCGAGGGCCAGGTGAGGGTCGAACCCCGGTCCTATCAGTTCAGAGGCGAGCACGTAACCACTGGGCTAGCCTGGACCCTTTTTTAAAAGTTTAATCAAGAACATATATGTTTAAATCGAAACGTGTTAGACTTCTAGTTTTAAAAAATCAAGTTTTATGTTCGTTTTAGAAAATATTTGACGAATAAAAGGAATGGAGCGGAGAAATAATGTTGAAAGAATGAATGGAGATTGTTTGTCATGAAAGAAATTTAAATAGGGAAGTCGTGAGGGTGGCTGGCTGAAGCCAAGACAGTTTTACATGGAAGATTCAAGTTATTGCTTATTTATGCCACTCGTGCAAAAGAAGTTTCTTTAAACTTCGATAAAAATATGTTCCTCTTGAAGTCAGTTTCCACTAAAGAGATTTCACTGTCTTCTTTAAGAGGCTGTTAAAAGATAATATTGACAAAAGGTAAATAGATGTCTCAGACGGGGTGTTTGCCCAGGTGCAAAGATATCGAGAGCCCATCACTGTTAAGATAGGTTTCAACTCAGCCCAAACGCAAGATTGTCGCTGACTCCGTGTCGATAACACCTACTTCTCAACAATTTATATCATTTAAAAGTAAAAAAAAAAATGTTTTCTTACAACAAATTTGAGCTTTAATATAAAATAATAACTTCATCTTTATAAATAAAATAATGATTTTGTCTGTACATTGCTTAGAACTGACTCATTTCAAGTTTTCTTTACGTTTCCACGTAACCGAATTCAATTCCAAGAAACCGAATCCACCCTTAGAAAAATTTCTGTCGGTTTGTCGGTTTGTCCGCAAAACTTTGTCACAGGTAAACTCAGCTACCATAAGACATATAAAGCTGAAACTTTTACAGTAGATTTGTGTAGGTCTAACTTAAAATATAGGCTATGAATTGATTGGAAATTCAACGTAGAAGTGAAGTTATGGACGTTTAACGCAAAAATGTTTGTCACAAGTAAACTCAGCCACCATAAGACATAGCGAGCTGAAACATTGACACTGGATTTGTGTGTGCCTAACTTAAAATATGGGCTCTAAATAGATTATTAATTCAGTACAGAAGCGAAGTTATGGGGCTTTTAGCTGTATTTTCCTAACTTCACAGACAAGTTTGTTTTGAAAATACACAGGTGTGGCAAGTAGGTATTGTTAGTTGATTTTAATTTCAATTTAGCACATGAATATATTGCGTATTTGACATCATTGAAATGGTGTTTCACAGAGTTAAGGATGTACTATCTATTGAGAATAAATGTTTTGTAAACGAGCAATTCTCAGCCCTTAATATGAACAGGCATGAGAAATCAACAAACAAGTTCTTACGCTATATGAAGCCGAGGAAAGAACTTACAAGTCAGTAAAGAGATTGGATTAGTGATGAATTCTAAATAAGTTCATTATCTAATTGAATTTCTTGACTCTGAATTTATTTCTCCTGGACTGGCTGCTCATGAGTAAAAACTTAAAGTAGGAGCACCAATGATGCTGCAATTTATAGCAGTAACAAATTTCATGTTACGAAACATGAGTGACCCAAAAACTGTGCAACGGGACACGACTCTGAGTTCGTGCTCTACACAGATATGCCATAGAGGCGGACATAATGACTGGATGTGGCATTGGGGAGTCTTCCGAACCACTGTCTGTTTCCATTCAAATGATTGCAAGGTCCCCTCAGAGTCTATTTCGCAATGACGTTAACTAAGTCGCAAAGGGAGACTTTATCTAACGCAGGAATTCAAGTTAGCGAAACCAAGTTTTTCTCACATGGTCAACTGTAGTTTACTTGCTCAATAGTCAGAGGTTTCAACTGATTGTTCTTCCATGAACCTGAAGGACAGACAGCTAATGTAGTGTATACAGAGGCATTTGTTTAACACTGTACTAATAATGGTGTTTTCTACTATTCTATAATTTCTAATTATAGTATTAGTATAATACTATAATTGATATGTTGGAATACCAAGTATAATAGAATTTTTGATTCCGTCAAAGACGGGTACATTTGCTAGTTATTATATAATTTAGTAAAATATTAAACTACCTTTATAATTTTTATGTTAAAAAAAATATGGTTTTCTTGTAAAGACACAATTGTTTTATGCTTATATGATGCTCTTGTTTTGAATAAGGAACTATTCTGAATTGTATGAACTATTCAAACAAGTACGAAAGATTCTGAATTAGCTAGCTACTTGAATTCTTATAACTTCAATTAGGAGTACTGTTTCGTTGTGGACTTTTCAAGATTTCGGTTTCGAGAAGACTCACCCAGTACGAAAGGTTTTGACTTAGCTAGCTACTTCAATTCTTATACTCGTAACTCCAATAAGGAGTACTTGTTTCGTTGAAGACATATCAAGATTTCGGTTTCGAGTAGACTCACCCAGTACGAAAGTTTTTGACTTAGCTAGCTACTTCAATTCTTATACTCGTAACTCCAATAAGGAGTACTTGTTTCGTTGAAGACATATCAAGATTTCGGTTTCGAGTAGACTCACCCAGTACGAAAGGTTTTGACTTAGCTAGCTACTTCAATTCTTATAACTTTAATAAGGAGTACTAGTTTCGTTGTAGACATATCAAGATTTCGGTTTCGAGAAGACCTTCTCCGCCCAGGAAGAAAGGTTCTCACTTAGCTAACTACTTCAATTCTACAATTTGAAATCAATGCTAGCAACAGATTTATGCCATTAACAAGAATAATTATTGAGAAACTTCAAATATTAGTTTATTATTTAAATATTAAACATTGAATATCATAAAATTTTCTACTTAATGATTTAATTTTGAAATTTAATGAGTGATGTGCCTGTTAAATTGTCCATTTGTTTGAGCTAGTCCGTTAATTATAAATTCGTTTTAATCATTATTTTCATCTTTTCTGATATAAAACAGATATATGTTTTTTTCATTTGAATTATCAGCGAAATTTTTGCACATTCAATGTATATCATGAAAAATGATATATCTCGTTATATACTTGTTTCTTTCGATTTATAATAAAATTTATTCTTTCTTTTGTTATTTAAATTCTTTCAATTTATCTCGTTAGAAAACTGTTGTACTTTTCAAATTTGTAACGACTTTTAAAACTTTAACAATAATAATATTTTTAATACTTTAATGTTGAGTGAGTAATTATATATCTGCTTCCATTAACCAATTTATTCTTAATTTTGAAACATTTAATATTCCTTTAATTTAATTTTATCATTTAATCGCCGAAATTATAGAAATTAAGTGCTGCCGACATTAAATTACTGTAAGTCTATTGTCCCTCCAGGTCTTTAAAGTACCAGGCCAAAAACTAAATGGACAAGTTTGTCATAATTAATTTTGCTCACAATTATAAAAATGTAGTTTTGTATAAACAATTTCTTTATAAATATGTAACAATTAGAGTCATTTTCTTGTCATGTTCAATGCATATGTATCAACTGTTTACATGATACATTAATACACTTGTAAAGAATGATAAAACAGTCTACTGGTCTGAACGGAGACTTTTTTGTTTCAATAGTTTTCCAGTCGACCTGTGTCTTGTCGAAGGCATAGTAGAAAGACAGCTTTTGTAATACAAAGATATACAAATATGACAATCCCTGTTTAGACACTTTAGTCATGCAATCTACAATGCAAATCAGATTCTCCCTAATCACTTTGTTGCCATAGAAAATAAACTTTCATTCTTTATGATTTGCATCTGCCATGGCGAGGTGCCAGCATTTCGAGGCAAGTTTCACAGGGTAAATCGGTCATCAGTCAAAGTTGATTGCCTCTTCCCTTGCTTGTCAATAAATTATAGGATAATAGAAGGGTATAATTTATGTGAATGTTTGAGTACTGGACTGCGTGCGGGCTTGCTTGGACTCATAATGCTTCGGAGTGTTTCTTTTCAATGCCCACACAAAGCAGTCTTTCGCCTTCTATGTTTGTACAACAAAGCTAACTGTGCAACATTTAAAGTCGCAACTCATTCGCTTATAAAAAAAAAAATCATAATTCTACTTTAAAAATTACTATTTTGGATAAATTTAGCTTTCATTAAGTTTATTTAGAATAGTGATCATTACGTGTACCTCGCATTTTATATTACGTTATATTACAACCTGTCAGAGTCTGTGTGTGAGATTATCAATTGCTTACCTAAGATCTAGTTTTTGACTAAGGTTCATACCTTTAATCTTCTGTACTGCAGATTAGAGGAATGATGGGGCCTAAAAATCTAGGCTGATCCGATCCAGGCCCACGGGTTTTAAAGCCCGACCCGGCTCATATATATATATATATATATATAAAGATTTCACATAAACACGTGAAATAACAATCAATGATCAAACCACAATAAGAAAATGGGAAAACAAGACCAAGATCTTTCAACCGTAACAAGCGGTCTTCGTCGGAGTTAAAACCCAACTCAGTTTTGACGAAGACCGCTTGTTAAGGTTGAAAGATCTTAGTCTTGTTTTCCCATTTCTTATTGTGGTTTGATCATTGATTGTTATTTCACGTGCTTATGTCAAATCTTGTTATATATAGAGATAGTGGCCTGATTATATATATATATATATATATATATATATATATATATATAATAATTAAATGAAACGGTCCAACGGACTTTTAAATAAAAACCAATTAAAAAAGATAGCACATAGATAGACACAGGAATAACTCACTTCTATATTTCGACTATCGTCGTCATCAGGAGGCGAAGAGTCCCACAGGAAGGCAGAGCGACTGTGAGTCGCTTAACTGTTAACTTATAACCCTGAGTACTAAATAGTAAGTAATATAACCAGTATCTTTTACTCTTCAGTACTAAAAGATTTATTATAATAAATTGCTTTTACTCTTCAGTAGTAATAGCAAATACTATAGCCATTAACTTTTAATCAACAGTGCTAATGACAATAACTATAAAAATGACTTTTAATCTTCAAATAATAGTATATAATGAAGTAAACGAAACTAACAGCTGAAATAAAATTGTCACACTAATATTTTTCAACAGAAATATACGACGTCTGGTTGTTTAACAATAGTTTTCTCTTCCAGATGCCTTCGCCAGATTAAGAAGGTACTTAAGATTTTAATCCTATTTTGAAATTGTTTAAGGATTATAAAAGGAAATGAAAGAGATCGATTGCAAAGGAGGTCAAACAGTCTTAAGAGCTTGCGCAACCAAAAAGAGGCAACTAACTATTTCTTAAAGGATGCCATAATCTAAGGGATTAAATGATAAATTATTTCCAGTATTTTTTTTAAAAAAATGTGGATCGTAATTAATTAATAGAATATTATTTTTTATTTATAGATAATCAGTTTAAGAAGGTTTTTATATATGAGGTAATATATTTCTATTTTTCCTGCTGCATCACCTGCTCTAAAGCTTGTTGGATGCATAGCCCGATTGTTTCACGTCCTTGTTCTGGTGCTGTTCAAAACCACCATGATTCAATGAATACGATGAGCTGCCCGGATACAATGTTGCGTGTTCAAACTAAGAGCTAGTTGAAATCACAATGCACAAGGGAATAGGAAATCGTAGGTGGCTCGGTGTACTGGCCTGTTTTAAGTTATTAACATCCAAAATAGATGACACAAGTTCAACTTCGTATGATGCAATATTACGAAGAAAATATAAGCACAACGTTATAAGGATTATCCTTCTCACCTAATATCAATTTGATCTCAAACAACTGCGAATAATAATGCAAATAAACAATATCCTACGATGAGTCGAACACTTTCTCTCTATACACATACAGTAATCCCACACTTTTCGTGGATAATGGGGACCGCGAAAAGCGAAAATCCGCGAATAATGGACTCGCCTTTATAAAAGCCTCAAACAACGACCTTTCCAACAGAGAGAGAGAGAATCCTGACCTTACTGAATACTGTGCTGTGTTGTAAATAAAAATGAAAAACAAAAAGAAAAAAATAAGAAATAATTCTGAACAAAGACATGTGTAGTGCGTAGATTCACAAGGGCGTGGGCGATATGAATTAGCCAATCAGATCAAAGGAAACATCTTTGGTTATTTTTTTATTTATTTCAACTTTTATTTTTTGATATTTTTATAATTCTCTTGTTACAATTGATTATGTTTTAATATTATTCATTAATTTTTAGTCTTTATTGAATATTTTTAAATAGCTTTTATTTGTTCACCTCCGATGTAAATAAATCGAGGGCCACAGTTGGTATTGAACCCTGGGCCTACCACTCCAGAAGCGAGTACATTACTAACCTGTCCTTCTAGACTGTGATGATCAAGAAAACCATATTAAGTCATTGTATTTTGTCGTATTTGGCTGACAGATACAAGGACTTGTACGAATGGTTGGGAATCGCTGAGTGAGGTGCTTTCCGTTGATGCACCCTCTAGGTCATTTATAGCTGATATAAGGCACGGCTCTAGGATAGCCCGGCTCTGTGACTATCCTTAGAGATGCTTGAGGACATTGGGCAAAGCAAGCTCAGTAAGCATTTGCTGTCATCAGACCCACATTTCCTCAGTCACACACTTGTTTCACTTTTTTCTCCCGCCTCCACTTGATTGTTTAGTTTGTTAAAATGAACTTGTTTTCCTTCACAATCAACCCCTTTACCTAACCCCCTTGATGAGAATTTATTCATCCCCCACCCCCTTACAGTTACAACACCGGTGCACACGGGCTTTCAATAGAAACTCTAAATTTACCCAAATTCAGTATTAATAAAGGACTAACTCGACGTTAAATTACTCCCTTGTTTCTATTTTAATTCAAGTTTGCCACCCAAATAAAGCTTTTGACACAAACTGAATCACTTTGTCCTATCATGCAGCCTAAATTAATGAATATTTTATAGGAGTGTAATACTTTTTACTCTTTTCAGCTTTTAGGGATCGATCGCAAGATAAAAGACAATCATATTAAAATGTGATACATCGATTGGATTAAGTTAAATGATTTGTTAGTAAATCAATATTAAATAGTTACATTATTAACTTTTTAACAATCGATTATGAGAAGTGTTAAATTATTATCATATTTATTACGATATATAAATGGTATATACAAAATTAAAGTTTATCAGAACTCGATCAGTTCTTCATTAAACTCACATTCATTCAATTAAGAGTCCTGATAAACTTTAATTTTGTTTCTGTTTCACAGTCGATACTTTTATCAATATTTATATATATATATATATATATATATATATATATAATATATATATATATATATATATGAGTCGTTATCAGCCTTTGGAGCGATTCACTTCTTTTCCTGAAGACGAGGACATCGAAATATAGTAGTGAGTTCAGTGGTTTCCTTTCTATGTGTTCTTTTTTAAATTCTAGTTTATATATATATATATATATATATATACACGAGTTCAAAATTCAAGAAGAGTAACACACAGAGTAAGGAAACACACTTACAGACTCAAATTTTCGGGTAATACGTCTTCAGGAGAAAAGAGAAAGGGAGACCAAGCACGTTGTAGACAGCAAGTAACCAACCCGGCAACCAATATATATATATATATATATATATATATATATATGTGTGTGTGTGTGTGTGTGTATATATATATATTGCCGCTCTGCCTTCCTGCGGGAATCCTCCCCTCCTGATTACGACGATGGTCGAAATATAGAAGTGAGTTATTCCTGTGTCTATCTGTTGATATCTTTTTTTTAATTGGTATTTATTTACATGTATATATATATATTTATTTTTTATTTTACACTTATCTCCTTTTACTAAATATAAATATATTTCTTCTTTCTTTTAAATTTCTCTCTAATTCTCTTTAATTCTTTTATTCACCCTACTTGTACTGCTTATCTGAACTTCTGTTTGTATCTTCTCTTAATTCTATTATTTTAAGACCGGGGGCAAGGGGCAGGCGGTTGACGGGTCGGTTACTTGCCGTTGCGTCTGAACGCAATACGAGTTCAATATCTTGAAGAAGAGTAAAGAACACAGAGTAAAGAAACAGACAAACTCAAATTTTCTGGCAAATCCGTCTTCAGGAGAAAAAAGAAAAGACCAAGCACTTTGTAGACGCAACGGCAAATCATTTATTTTTTATTCTTTACACTATAGTGCATCTCCTTGTAGAGGTTATCTACTACTACTACAGAATGGTTTTCTGATTATATCCGCAATGATTTATTAACTGATTATATTTAAACTGTAACTATTCTACAGCAATGTATATTATTTTTTGGATTATTAAGTTTGGTTCACTAAATGTTTTGAAAACTCTGGGAATTCGTTAGTTCTTTAATGACTTTTGATTGTATTTTTATATTGGTTTATCTATTTGATGACTTATTAATGAGAAATTTATCTTTTATCGAAAATAAATAAAATCAGTCTATAATGTGTTTTTGACACTGGACTATGACTGTATCATTGAACTACCCTTGACGGTGGAGGTGTTTTTGATACTGGACGATGACTGTGTCATTGAACTACCCTTGACGATGGAGGTGTTTTTGACACTGGACGATGACTGTATCATTGAACTACCCTTGACGATGGAGGTGTTTTTGACACTGGACGATGACTGTGTCATTGAACTACCCTTGACGATGGAGGTGTTTTTGACACTGGACGATGACTGTATCATTGAACTACCCTTGACGATGGAGGTGTTTTTGACACTGGACGATGACTGTATCATTGAACTACCCTTGACGGTGGAGGTGTTTTTGATACTGGACGATGACTGTGTCATTGAACTACCCTTGACGATGGAGGTGTTTTTGACACTGGACGATGACTGTATCATTGAACTACCCTAGACGATGGAGGTGTTTTTGACACTGGACGATGACTGTGTCATTGAACTACCCTTGACGATGGAGGTGTTTTTGACACTGGACGATGACTGTATCATTGAACTACCCTAGACGGTGGAGGTGTTTTTGACACTGGACGACGACTGTGTCATTGAACTACCCTTGACGATGGAGGTGTTTTTGACACTGGACTATGACTGTATCATTGAACTACCCTTGACGATGGAGGTGTTTTTGACACTGGACTATGACTGTGTCATTGAACTACCCTTGACGATGGAGGTGTTTTTGACACTGGACGATGACTGTGTCATTGAACTACCCTTGACGATGGAGGTGTTTTTGACACTGGACTATGACTGTGTCATTGAACTACCCTTGACGATGGAGGTGTTTTTGACACTGGACTATGACTGTGTCATTGAACTACCCTTGACGATGGAGGTGTTTTTGACACTGGACGATGACTGTGTCATTGAACTACCCTTGACGATGGAGGTGTTTTTGACACTGGACTATGACTGTATCATTGAACTACCCTTGACGATGGAGGTGTTTTTGACACTGGACGATGACTGTGTCATTGAACTACCCTTGACGATGGAGGTGTTTTTGACACTGGACTATGACTGTATCATTGAACTACCCTTGACGATGGAGGTGTTTTTGACACTGGACTATGACTGTGTCATTGAACTACCCTTGACGATGGAGGTGTTTTTGACACTGGACGACGACTGTGTCATTGAACTACCCTTGACGATAGAGGTGTTTTTGATACTGGACGATGACTGTATCATTGAACTACCCTAGACGGTGGAGGTGTTTTAAATCGATGGAGGATATCCGAGAGTTTGTTTAAATAATATACCCCCTTAAATTTCTTTTTTAATCACAAGATAATAATTACAGTTTTAGATACTGAAAATGCAGGACTTTTGAGAAAGGCGTGATCTCTAAACGAGCTCCAGTTTACCCGGAATAGGGCACCTAGGGAATATCATTTCTCTACTAGCGCAGCACTAATGAGATCTATGATGACGAAGGCCCATGTATCAAACAAGTTTAATTACAATGCGGGTAGCCAGTCTGTCTGCGTGATTAATTTTAATAGATGCCGCCCGTTTCTAGGATCACCTAATAGGATTAGAATCAGCTTTCCAAAACAAGATGCTTCTAATCAAAACCTTGTAGATTACAAATTACGCCATTTCCTCCTATTAGGCGCGTGTTTACGAGTATGGTAGGGATTCGCAAGCTGTGCCACATACAACAAAATTAATACGACAAAATATAAACAGCGCAATCAGGACAATAAACAAAATAGCAGAGTAAAAATACTCACTTCTATATTATCATATTAACTAGCATAAGGAGAAAAAGTACTCATTTCTAAAGCTTTTTCAGTTCGGCATAAATTGCAACAAATATAGAAATACTAAAGATTGTAACTTCATATTTGTCTCCTCGGAGGTAGATTTCCCTCTGGATTCAACTTCAGTCATCTCCATAATACCTTAATAAACCGTGATAGGATTACGTATCTCCCATTTGGACACACGTGGTCCACAAATATGTAAATACTTTATTTCCGGTGCCAGTACTCCGTGCCAATACAATGGTCACTCAAGACTTACCTGAGTCAGTACTGACTCATATTTCTTTCATTAAACTCATACACTTAAATCTTTGTCCTTTTTAAGTTCTCTGTGGAAAATAATAAAGAATAGTTTAGTTTTAGAGATGTGCTTTTAGCATTTTTAGTCGTACTTGTATAAACAAAGTTGAATATTAATTTTTAATGTAGTTTCAACAAAAATAATGTAGATGCCGTTTCAAGCACACGGAAACAAGTCAGTCGGCCAAATTAGGAAGTTACAGAAAAGCTGAAAGATGATATTTTGAACTTGGAATTTTTTTTTTTTTTGATAAAAAAAATGAGAAAAGTTGTAAAAAAAAAGACAAGGAGAATATAAAAATTGGTGTCCATCACTGACAATAAGGCCCACTTAACTGTTGAAGTTGGGAAGTCACGATTTCTAGGAATGGCTTTCGAGCGACATGCAGCTGGAACGTGTTGAAGCAATCTTCAACGTTATTAGCAACCGCAGTGTCAAACAGAGGTGTTGGGGTTTTTTTTTTTTTTTTTTTTTTGTTGTTGTTGTTGAATGAAATGCTCTGTCACTGAATTGAGTCATCACTTTCGATGTCTCTACAACTTTTGATTAGATTTATTTTTCAATATAGTTTACTATTTCTGTAGGAACTGAGAAAAGATAAGAAACCAGTTTCTAAAGCATCTTATAAAATATGCATCGAATACTTTTAAAAAATGTTTGATTAGGTTGGGTCGTGGGCTAGGGGGAGTGAGTCGTGGCTTAATGAACGCCATACCCGGGACCTGAATCAACACTCCTTTAGCTCGGACTGTATCAAGGTCACACGTGACTACCAACTCGTCCAAGACCTGTCCTTGAAAAGCTTGCAGTCACCACAACGGTGCCGGAATAAACCACGACTAAACAACATTCAAAACTAAGACACCGTGACTAGTCCTTGTCGAAAAACTTATAAGCAAATTATTATTCATAAAAGAGTTTACCCCCTTCTTTGAAGAGCACTTGTTGCTTCACCTGACCATATTTCCGGCCAATTTATAAGTCCTTGGTTTCTATACAATTTTGTATGGCATTGGCGCAAGTTTTAAATGAAATGATCACAGTTAAACCAGTACTCAGAAACACCATATGAGAACTCTGTTTAGAAACAGTTACACCTTGTTGAAAACCTCTGTACGGCTGTAGATTTTGTATGCGTTATCCTTGACCACTTGAATGACAGTACTGTATTTATTTCATTTCATATATACGGCTTTATGCAGATTTTGAATCGCAGCAAGAAGTACTGCATATCAATACAGAATTTATATCTATCTTTTGAAAGGACATGCTAACTTATCTGTCAAGAATAATATCCGACTTGTTCTACAAAGCCATATACTACATCAGGGGAGGGGAACCTTTCTTGGAGTAAAGGCCATTTTAGCACCGTCCACTTCATCAAAAGGCCACCACGAATAGATAAGGAAATTCTTATACAATAGTTATATTGTAAAAAATTTGAATCTATCATTATATTACTCGATCAGTGCATCTAAAATGGTTCCCAACCTTTCAAAAGATTCAGCAGTGTCTTCACTGCCTTCGTTTACTACCTATGTCACATCAGAAAAATGATTTTCTAAAAGCTTAGACTTTTCATGTAATGGTTGATAAATATCTTCTTTCTTAATGCCAGATTTTTTGATCTTTATTACCATAATTGTAATTCTTTATATTTTGAAACAGTTTTTTTAACAAAACGCAGAAGGCCGCAACAATTCATGGCTGTAAAGGCCACCTGCTGCCATAAGGCCGCAGGTTCCCCATGTCAATACTACATCCTTCATTGAAAAATCAAAAATATTTAATTTTAAAAAATGTTGATAGTCTCATAGAATTGACTAGGGACCAGTTCTAGAGTTGAACTTCCTTCACTGAAAAATCAAAAATATTTAATTTTAAAAAATTTTGATAGTCTCATAGAATAGACTAGGGACCAGTTCTAGAGTTGAACTTCATTCACTGAAAAATCAAAAATATTTAATTTTAAAAAATTTTGATAGTCTCATAGAATAGACTAGGGACCAGTTCTAGAGTTGAACTTCGTTCACTGAAAAATCAAAAATGTTTAATTTTGTAAAATTTTGATGGTCTCATAGAAATTGACTAGGGACCAGTTCTAGAGTTGAACTGGGTAAACAAGACTTTGACAGTTTAATTTTTAATAAATCTGAAGGCAGACCAGATTTTTTCACACATATTTGACGTTTATTATTTGTCAAATGGTTTTCTTTGAGCTAACTCGTATGGTGTTTTTGGCAAATCGTAAGTGTAAAACTCCAAGTGGACAGCGAGAATAAAGCAGCGAGTGTTTTTTTTTCTTAATTTAAGTGGAGGGCCATGTGGGGATGACATTTTGTCGATTTATTTTTAGAGTCAAGCAGTTGGGCAATGTTTCTGCTAAGAGCCTCATGGGGAGGGAGGCTTAAAGCACACAGAGGCTCTTCATTCTTTGACCGTAGTCTTAGGCAAGAATCTGCCTTCATTCAGAACAACCCTTGTACAGCACTCAGCCCCAACACAAGCTGCTTTTCATTCACTTTCTTTTAAATCTATTAAATGTCTCTCCCCTCAAACAGGCTCAATAGGCAATGCACATTGCCTAAAAGGCAACCAGTTTGATTCTACGTAGCAATAATATATTAAATCTATTTATTTAAACAAAATATATTTTTTCAAGTGAAAGAAGTTATATACAACGACAAATCAAAGTCAAATATGTGTTGAAAAACATATTGATGTTATTTTTAATGTAATTAACCATTTTAAAATATTAATTAATTGTTAATACTTAGTATTATACTTATTATTAGTATCGTTTCGAAAAAACAAATCAATATAATGGGCAATTTAGATTAGATGAATTCTTAATTCAAGGGATAGTTAAGCAAATTGGACCTGGGGGTGATATTGGAAATGTACGAGTATCTTTGGACATGAACTCTGACCAGATTGTTGATTAATATAGCTTAATGTTTCGTTAATTTTAATCATTATTGAATTATAATTCAATTTCTTACTGTTGGACCTGCATTGTTTAATTTTATTGGGTATTTTTTCTTATCAAGCTATACTGTCATATTGAGTTTGAAGTTGTTTTGTTACCTTCCTTCTCCATTAATTTTATGTTAGCTTTTCAGTTTTTCCTTTGTCTGCTCTCTGATAGCATAAATTAATAGGCCTCAGAGAATTTATTTCTATTGTTTTCCTTTTTCAATTACGGTTTAAACTTCATTGATTGCATCACGTGTTTATTTATTGTGATTTTTCTACACACACACACACACACACACACACACACACACACATATATATATATATATATATATATATATATATATATATATATATATAAAGATTTCACATAAACACGTGAAACAACAATCAATGATCAAACCACAATAAGAATGGGAAAACAAAACTAAGATCTTTCAACCGTAACAAGCGGTCTTCGTCAGTTGGGTTTTTGACTCTGACGAAGACCGCTTATTACGGTTGAAAGGTCTTAGTCTTATTTTTCCCATTCCCCCTTTTTTTTTTTTGTTCATTGATTCTTGCTTCACCTGTTTATTGTGAAATCTTGTTATCGATTATATGTATATATTTCAATGTACATAAAGAAACATAGAGAAATTAAAAGCACACACTTACAGTCTCTAATTTTTGGTTGAACCGTCTTCAGGTGAGATAAGAAAGAGTACCAAGCGCACTGGTACAGAGACGGTTGGAGGCGAAAATTAGAGACTGTAAGTGTGTGCTTTTAATTTCTCTATGTTTCTTCATGTACATTGAACTGTATTTGGCCATTTCGGATCGTATTTTCATTGAAAAAGAGTATATATATATATATATATATATATATATATATATATATATATGCATGTGCATACCTTGTTAGGAAGTTAAAAACGTTTGAACTTTCTCACTGAATGTTGTAAGAGAGCTGTTAAAATAATCTCGCTTATCGATGTCAATATCATTTGACATATGACAAGTTTGCCGTTAGCTAAGAGATTATTATTTTTAACAAAACGTTTCGAATCACAACTCTCTTCAGAGAAGGGAAGTAAAGGCCACTACGCGGTGCCCTATTGGCAACAGTAATTTAACCACAACGAATTAGTTTAAGGACTCCGCTGATACCCACTGCTTCGTCGAAACCGTCGCTGTTAACCCTTGACCTGCAGCGCACCATGTGCACCGCTGCAGTGATGCAACCACCAGTAAGTCCAAGCACAATATCATCTTAACTCGATCATTACCCATTTCATATTAAATATTTTTTTGGGTATAATTTTTTTTAAAAAAAAAGCGAAGTGATATTAATATTAAACTATCCAATGATGAATGCATATTATAAACAATCTGTTTTTTATCCAGTTCAGTTGTAGTTATGATGCTTTTACCAAAGATATAATCAATTCAACCAGTATGATGAAGATAATAATGTTTCCTTTAATATTTAGAAATGAATAACAAATCTAAAGATACATTAAAACCAAGAATTTCAATTCAAAAACAATTCAACTTGTTTATATATTACAACTACAATTGAACACATAAATATTGAAGATTGTTGATGCACTGAGGATAGTATTAACTAAAATCAATCTCAGTAACCTTTGAAGACAAAACGCGGGAGGTGAAACAAACAGCGCGTTAGTTGTATATTAGTTTAATATTCTTTTATTTTTTTTTTTAAGGAGATGTAATTTTTTAAATTCCCCAGCCAACGACCAACGAATATATTCGCGCACTATAGTGCACGTCGTAACTAGCAGTTCCAGTCCACAGACCTTCTACTGCTTGATTAATGTGCTGCTGTAACTTGGAATGTCAGTAATTCATGTCAGATATTAAGTTAGTCTGTACAGTAATGATGCCGTATTCGCGGTCATGTGGTCTGTTGTGGTAATGGTTTTCAATGTTTTTAGTCATGAGTTGGAAAGGTAGTGAGATAGGTGGAAACACTTATTTTGAACAATCTGGATATAAGCCTTATTCGTTGGTGCAGCTCTAAACCAGACGGATCAACCATAAGTCATTGCTGAACGAACGACCCCCTTATAGACAAGGTCCTTGACCAAATCGGGAGAATTCCTTGATTTCAAAAGAGAATACAGATTACACAGCAAGTAAATTCCAAGCTTGGATTTCTTATGGAGGTGTTGCTTGAATGTTAATCTAGAGTCTAAAATAAGACCCAGATATGTTACAATAGTTTGGTAGGAAATGATCTGGTTACCAATGAAGACAAGAGTAGGACGGGGAGGGACACTCTTGCTGAATCGACGTGGGAGCTCTTTGTTGGGTTCAACGTTAGTTTCGACTTTATGAACAAATGCAAAGCCCCATCGAGGAAACATTGCTTCCCCAATATGAGTAAATACTACAGTATAACAGATTGCACAAGTAATGCATGAAATCATTTAACTTATCATAAATTCGTCAATGAGTTGACTTGTAGATGATTCGTTGATCTTCAATATTTGAAGTAATGCGATCTTTTGAAGCAGAATCACTCCTCAAAGTGGTTTTCATATGAGATTGTCATAACTGAAATCCAACTAAGTGCATTTCTTTTTTTTTGAAAAGGATACAAAGTAAGAAAGCTTTAGCTGCGAGATGTATTCTCCTGCGTTGAACTACTATATGAGATTTAGGGGTTGGGTTCTGAGCAGAAGAGGCAAGCTGGCATGACTAAGAATTGGTAATAGAGGGGGGGAATGAGAATAAGTCGGTGTGAATACAAGGAGTACCTACCAGCCACCAGACGTCAATCAAACCTGTCAGGCTTGAGCAACTTACAAGGGGAAAACCAAGTTGAGATCCACTTAAGGGAGTCGTCCTATAAACTACTGCGCGCTGCCACTGCATTCGGCTTCACCCGCCTGGCACATCTTCAATTATCTGACGAGTCATATTAAACCTCCTCACGCGACTCGCACTCAATAACGAAATTAATAAAATATCCTACCGATAACAGAGTGTACCTTTTATATCAAAGAAATATATTCATATTAAAATCATAGTAATCCGTCTTACCTCGTACCCTACTGCTGAAGTTCTTAGACCGGTTTCGGGCGTCACCCATCTTCAACAAGAACTGATTAACTGCTAATCAGTTCTTGTTGAAGATGGTTGACGCCCGAAACCGGTCTAAGAACTTCAGCAGTAGGGTACGAGGTAAGACAGATTACTATGATTTTAATATAAATGATACTAACCTCTGTGGTAATGACAAAATGCATGAAAGAAATATATGCCATTTATACTTATAATAAGATTTCACAATAAACACGTGTAATTTTTCACGTGAAAAACTAAATATTACATTAAAGAAATTAAATTTTACAAAAAAAAAAAAAGTAGTCTGTGGATTTTAATAACAACTCTCTAGTTTGAATGAACCCTGACTTACAAGGAATATGCTGATAAATGAAACCAAAATTCTACAAACATAAAGAAATATAAGCCACCTCCATTCTAGAAGCCCTCTATATTAAGAATATGCAGCCAACGATGGACACACAAAAGTTTGACTTGCACGTCAGAACTAGCTGCCCAACTTTTGAGAACTCTTGCAAACTGGTCAGAGATAGTTGAAAAATTCACCCCTACTCTTCCTTAATAATATGCTAGATTTAATATCTACTTTTAATTCAATTTTTAAGATGATTTTATATGGCATTTTATATTAATATTAGTATTAATAATACTATTGTTATTTAGATTCTTATTATTATGAAAACTTATTTTTGTACCATTTCCTTTATTTCTACAATTTAATATTATATCTATTTTAAAAATTAATGTATTTAGTTCCAAGTGTCAACGGTAGATTGCGGTAGCGTCGACCATCATATGACATCTTATCATAACAGCGAATTCTTTATAACCTGCCACTGACCATTTAATTCATCCTGTTATGTTACACAAACTGTAGGTATACAGTAAATAGAAAACCGTCTCTGTTTGTCTATATTGAACTATATTTGTCCGTTTTGGATCGTATTTCCAACGAAAAAGTGTATATATATATATATAGTTCAATATAGACAAAGAAACATAGAGAAATCAAAACTCCAACCGTCTCTGAACCAGTGCGCTTGGTTTCCCTCTCTTATCTCTCCTGAAGACGGTTCAAACCGAAAATTAGAGACTGTAAGTGTGTTCTTTTGATTTCTCTATGTTTCTTTGTCTATATTGAACTATATTTGTCCGTTTTGGATCGTTTTCCAACGAAAAAGTGTATATATATAACAATTAGATGAAACGATTCTTCGAACTGAATAAACTAGAATTTAAAAAGAACACATAGAAAAGAAATCACTGAACTCACTATTATATTTCGATGTCCTCGTCTTCAGGAAAAAGATGTGAATCGCAATGTGAATCTTTTCCTGAAGACGAGGACATCGAAATATAATAGTGAGTTCAGTGATTTCTTTTCTATGTGTTCTTTTTAAATTCTAGTTTTTATATATATATATATATATGTAGATATATATATATATAGATATATATATATCTATATATATATATATATGTAGATATATATATATATAGATATATATATATATATATAGACTATTCGACAGTCTAGTCGAAGGTTTTGTCCGGCTAACATTGTTGTTCCTTTAAATAATGTAAATTTCATTTTCTTAGTTAAAAAATTCTTACTTCTGTAAGTAATATTGTTTTATGTATCTCTGAAATATTTCTGCTTGTAATATTCATGAGTTGTAACAATCCATTTTCATATTGTGTATATGTTTGATGTTGATATGTGATTTCTTATTATCCTTTGTTTGTAGGCCTATGAAAAAGGTTTTAAATAAAACCGAAACGTTGGCAACGAGAGTTTGATTTTTTATCCTGGAAAATTGACCGAACCCCGATTAGAGAACACACCTATATATATATATATATATATATCCGTCCTGAAGACGGATTGCCAGAAAATTTGAGTTTTTCTTGAAAATTTGAGTTTAAGTGGTTTCTTTATTCTGTGTGTTACTCTTCTTGAATTTTGAACTCGTGTTTATATATATATATTTGTTAGGCTACAAATACTAGAGACTATCAATGATCAAACCACAGTAAGAAATGGGAAAACAAGACTAAGATCTTTCAACCGTAACAAGCGGTCTTCGTCAGACTCAAACACCCAACTGAGACTATATATATATACGTGTATATATATAAAAGAGAGACTATATATATAAAAGATTTTTATCCCGCGCTGAATTCCCAAATCAGTGGCATGCTCGTCATCCCAAGTTCTAGTACGTACTTTCGAACCTAGAATAAAGTTTGTTCGGAACGCTCCTCTGTTGTGACCTACTGGAGGCGTGAAGCGCTTGCACTGTGCTGGAGTGACTCAACTGTCTAACGCGTGGGTGCGCGCATGTAGTACTACTTTGACAGTTGAACGCTGCCATTATTTGAACTGAGCAAATTTATATTATTGTTTATTTCTTGTTAATGTTTTAATTATTTCGTTTAATTGTTTACCGTTTACCTAATGATGGCCAATGTATTCGAAAGCTTATATCTCTTTAGTTTAACTCAGTATCTTGTATCTTTTTTTTTAACTCAGTTTTTGTTTCTTTAGTTTCTAATATAGTGTGTTTCACTAGTTTTCTTTAAGGCTATTTTTCCTATTCTCGTTATAACATTAGGTAGATTAATTTATACGAAATAACCAGTAGATTATAAGAAAATTATAGGACAAAAAGCACATCTTTCTAAGAAGATAATTAATACCGAAACCGCAGTACTTTTAAATAATAATTGTTTACAAGAAGACTTGCTGTCAGTATACACCATATATATATATATATATATATATATATATATATATATTATGCTTCATCCAGTGTCAAACAGTAAAACACCTTTAAGCGAACGTTTCGTCTATATTTGCAGACATCTTCAGGGCTTGGTATTTTCCTGTTGCTTTTACATGACTTTACATGTCTTTACTATAATTATACATGACTGTTGAGTTTTACTGTTTGACGATGGTCCAAAACTCGATAAAGATAGTAAAGCATATGGAACATATGTGGTCGAGACAAGAAAACACTGAATTTTATATATATATATATATATATATATATATTGATTAGCGGAACAATTAAACAGATTAAGACTTCTTCATCATTAAACACATTCAGAGTTGCCAACAATTCTGGAAACTTCAATCAACCAGGTTAACAAGTATTTATTATTTTTTAGTTCACTTGCTCTCTGACGATGTGTTGACCAAATGCCTAAGAGCATTGTTTCCAAATTTGTTTCATTGTGGTAAATTAGTCCATATATATATATATATATATATATATATATATATATATATATATATATATATATAAATAAATATATATATATATATAATATATATATATATATATATAATATTACTATTTATATCATAATATATTTATATATATATATAAAACTATATGTCACTTCAAATCAAATTAAAGGGCT
Source organism: Hermatobates lingyangjiaoensis (assembly GCA_026182355.1). Taxonomy (NCBI): domain Eukaryota; kingdom Metazoa; phylum Arthropoda; class Insecta; order Hemiptera; family Hermatobatidae; genus Hermatobates; species Hermatobates lingyangjiaoensis. Next base: position 221,999 of record JAPFBL010000122.1, on the reverse strand, counting down.
ACAAACCATAGATTTACGCTATTTGTGTATGCATCCCAAATTGTCGGTTCAATAGGAAGAGTAAAAAGAGTAAAGATATCCCTAACGATGGTTAAACCGAAAGTTGGAAACTGTAAGTACTTAAATCTAATGTTTGTTCCTTTAGTTTATTTTTTAACTTTTACTACTCCTGGATTGTTCAAAGCAGTAATATTATAGGTGTCAACTCAGCCAACAAAATTATTTGGTCCAAGGACATATAGTCAGGAGTTAACAAAATTTGTTGAACTTTTTGGTTAGTTAGTGGAAGATGTGTGTGGGTGTGTTACGAATTTAGAATAACATCCTACACGTCATTAGCGTATGTTAATAAAGTCCCCAACATGATCAACCATTGTTCATCAATTCTGCTTTATTCATTCGTTCTTGATTAAAATAATTCAACTTTTATTAAGATACAAAAAGGTCGTAATTTTCTTGAAATTAACTCCAATGTACAAATGAGAACATTTCAAGTAATGTTTTTGCTTGAATGAGAAAAGCATTCGTTTAGCCTCCGACTTGATGCTTTCAATAGTTTGTTATTCATTTTAGGCCGGCTCGTTAGCCACTCGTCGTTCACCTCTAACCCACTTGTATTCTGAGTTCAAATATGAATAATTCATTATTATTTAATTTGAAGCACGTTTGTGAAGGCAACAACACTGTAAACCACACACACGTGTACACACACACACACACACAAGCATTATATATATATATATATATACAAAACACTTTTTCTTTTTCTCGGAGTTTGGTCAGGGTAAATATATGGAATCACCTTTTTGCCAACGTTTCGTTTTTACTGTGTCGTCACACTTTATGTGAATATTTTGTGGTCAAGAAAACAGTACCGTATATATATATATATATATATATATATATTCGTAAATTTTGGTAGCAGTCCTTCCTTGACACACATTATTGAAAATGACACCAAATTTAGCTGATACCTGTTTCTTAACAAGTTTCTCAATTTTTCTAAATAACACTCTCGTTATTTCGTCTACAAAATAGTTATATGTAGACGAAATAAGGAGAGTGTTATTTAGAAAAATTGAGAAACTTGTTAAGAAACAGGTATCAGCAAAATTTGGTGTCATTTTCAATAATATATATATATAAACTTCAAAAGAACACACAGAAATGAAATCACTGAAACTCACAACTATATTTTGATGGCCTCGTCATCAGGTAGATAGAAGTGAATCGCTTCAAATGCTGATAACGACTCAAATCACACAAATGTTATATTACATTGAAACGAGAGGAACAATGTAATATAAAAAAAAAATCATTTGGAAAATTTTGAGACAGAAGCAAGATATATAAATGATTCAGGGTGAAATGAATAACTAGGACCTGTAAAATGATAATGGGAGATATGATATTCGGGATGTGGTCAGAAATATCTACCACTACAACGATATACAGCAAACATTTGCGCATGAAACCTGTTTCTTTGCCTTCAAATTACTTATAATATTTAGTTAGGTATTAAAGTTAATACCTAACTTGCTTGAAATAACAAGTGATGCCATGAATGGCTGAAATGAAAGGCAAAAAACGTTACTTCATATATACACACCAATAAACTTGATTTGTTTGTACAAATTGTTTATTTTTCAAGACCATTGAGAGAAAACACAAGTCATTTAGAGAAAATGACAGCACAAAATATATTGATATGTTTCAATGGAAAGAAATATATCAATATCATGATATCAAAGAAAACGAATGAGGAATAAGGTATAGATATTGAAAGACGAAATTGTATGATTAGCCTGAGGAGGAAAATTTACCCCGATATCTGCATAGTAAGTCATAGAGGCGCAAACCATATTATGCGGGAAAGAAATCCTTATTAGCTAAACTGTACGATTTAGATTATTAAACGGTGACCTCTGACCTTTAAAGGTCATAGGGTTACAAACTATGATAACAACTAAGGTCTTGTTGTCTGTTTCGATGTAAACCTTACCCATGAATTGATAGAATCATACAATGTACCAGTTGCAAAAGGAATAACCCAAAATTGATTTCCTTTTGAAAAAGAAATCCTTGAAAAGAAAGAGGAAAGGTGTTAAGGTGGATTGTAAAATGGCGGAAGGAAATGATACCAAAACTTTGAGTGGCATCACATCAAAGACAAGAGTGGAAGCAATCGCGGTAAAGAGGAGCCGTTGGCGATCATATCAAGGTCATCAGCTATAATAATGAATTGCAAAATGCAATATAGTAATGAAATTTTTAGTAAACACTCAAAAAAAATTCTATTAATGATATTTAAGTCGATAAATCTTACTTGAAGTTCCTCCGGAAGCTTTGGTTTACAAACACCCGTATATTACACACTAGGTTCTTGTGTATTGTCTTCACAAGGAGCTTCCAAGATATCATTATTAAGATAGTCTCCTTAACTGCTTCTTGACTCGGCTACAAACACTGCTATCTCGGTTACCAATCTTTTTGTTCACCTCTGCTCTTAGATTGCATTGAATTTTCCCTTCCTCTACAAGGCAAATGTTCCAAAGTTAAGAGCTTCTGAAATCTCTTCCTTCCTTATTAGAATGCAAATAAGTTTTCAGCTATCATGGCTACATTGTTTTCCAATTTATAACTTATCTTGTACTATCAGTACTGGAGAATAGCCCTTTTGAACCGATTATCTTAGTTGTACGTTATACTTCATTCTCAATAAATTAAGCAGCCTTTCTTATAAAATTATAATTCCTTCATTTAACAAAAATAATAAACTCTCACAAGATGATACATTCTAAAACAAAATACAAAAGGTACTACTTAAATTATTTTTGTCTGATTGCTTATTTAATTCTTTATCTGTTTCTTTTAATATTGGTCTATATAAGAAGTATATTTTAAGTATGCAAGCATTTGATTAGCTTCGCAAAAGTAGAAGGTTGTAATACTGTAGAAGAATAATAGATCATTAACGTAACAAACAAGTAACATTCAACCGACTAAAATACACATCGGAGGTCATATTTGCCTAACCTAAGTTCATTTAGATAGGAATGCAAAGACAGTACAGGATGGTAATATTAACATAGCTGCATAACATGGTATTTTAGAGTGGTCATAGTTCTGCAGTAATGAGAAGGCGAGTTATTGAAGGTGCCCTAATGTTTTGCCTTTTTGTGGTCTCTATCAGAAAGTCGATTAATTATAATTTTTTTTCCTATTTTTTTACAATTAGTAACTTCTAGAATTTTTCTAGAGCTGTTTCAACAATTCCAAGGAAACATTTAGTAAATCCATATCATTTGATTCCTAAGTGGGCCAATCAGTCAATGTCCCAAAGCATGATTCCAATTCATACTTGACCACATACTCGTAGCATAGTATTCGACCACTTTCTTTTTGAGGTTTTCATCTCAAGCTTATTAGCTTCCACGCGGTAGGCTTTTAACTGTTCCTATTCTAATCAGATTAAACTATTTTGGTCTGATTGGGCGCACAAGCTCTACCAAATATAATATTAATTACAATAATGAGAAAGACAATAGCGGAAATCAAAATAAATTATACTCGTAGTAGTACCTCGTAGTACGAGTGCCCCTGGTTCGAATAATTTTCTTTACGAGCAGCCATTCGTAAGAAATTTTCGTCTCGTATGACGATTAAAACTTCGTAGTACGAATAGAACCGTCTTCCTCACTCCTAGACAGTCCAAATTTTACGTTTAGTAGATTAATACTAAAACATTAAATATTATTCATATCACATGCACACATAGATTTGTCTATTTTTTCAAATTGCGCCTTTTAATTGTTTAAATTGTTTTAATATTTATTTCAATTCGAAAAATTGCTTCAAAATATGAGTTTGTGAAGCTCATATTATTCACAAACTCACGTGAATCAATAATCAAGAAAATTGTAAGTTATTTTTTCTTAATATAACGTACATATATTCTTTTAATATATGTATGCTATATTAAGTTATATTAATGAACTTTATATTTGAAATATATGTTCAAACCACAACCAAACAACTCGCAATACGAGTTCGGTCTGAGACGAATTGAACTCGTACTGCGAAGTTCTACAGTACTTTTTTTCTGGTTGTACCATACAAGGGAATACTTTTAATTAAAGTCCTATGACTCAATTTTTCACAAAGTTATTTATCTACAGAATTCAATACAAAGCTATCAACCTTCTTTAATTATTTTTTTTACTCCTAAGAAAAATTTCATTAACTAATAATAAAATTTGAAGAACCTACATCTCATCTAAAAAAGAAAACACCTTTTTATTGAAAACAAAGCATTAACGATTTCATTTCGTTTTTCTCCAGAGTTTACAATCTTTTTAAAGAATTATCCCTTCTTAATTCTTTAGTCGTAAATACTTTCAGTAAAAATTTAACTGTTTTTGGACGTTGATACCATTGAAAGAGCTTGAACGTTTAGAGTCAGTTAAAATCGGTATATCCTTTATCCACCTAGGGGAGATTTTACTGCTAAGGCCCTATTTATTTGGCCTTTAAATGTTACTTTTAACTGTTTCTATACTTTTTACACCCAATAAAACTTGTAATAATAAAATGAAGTCTACTTGTTTTTGTTAGGAAATGCACTTTTCTTTCTAAAGTTCATTGCTTCGTAAATGATCCATCCGGAGATAGTTTGCGATGGTATTAAACAACAAAATGCATACCTGTACATCGTATGATCTCTATACGTCTTCAACACTGCAATACTTAGCCAAAACTAACCTATACAATGTTATTTTTTTCTGCTTCTTACTGTGGTGTGGACATTAATTTATATTTCTCATGTTTATTGTGAAATCTTGTTATTGGTATACAGTTGATACATAATACAGTTGATAGTGAATAATAACAAATAAAGTACTTTCCAAATATATAACACTGATATATCACTTATATTTCGTCCGATTTCATAAAGGTTTTTATTTTCTAGGTGTTTATTTTCTTGTAGTTATCACGTACTTACTTTTAAATCAATTACTTCCTTTTTCAAATGTTATTAAGAATTTGTTTTTCTGTTACGAAAAAAGACAATGGAAGTAAATAAATATCCACTTTATGGCAGGAATATAATGGAAAATAAATAAATAGATAGTGCTAATTAGGGTTGTGAGACGGGAGTGATTTATTTTACGACGCTGGGAGATATCCCGGTGCGATATCACCACTGACTACTCTTTGATTAATTCCTGAAGGCAGTAGAGAAAAGAAACCTATTATTTAATACTAACTTTCTAAGAATTTGCTAATAAAAGTCTACACAGGACTGCGGTCAACGTTACGATAAGAAAGTGTATTTTAGTCTCATTGACACAGTTATCTCTATTATTCTAATTATAAAAATAATATTGAAAGCACTACTTACAGCCATTGCTGACATGTATATTGCTGACACGTTTTATATATCGGTGATTAAAGAGATCTCCTCTTTACAATGGAGGTCACTTAAAGTTTTTACCAAAAAATGAAACTCCAGGAACGACTCTTGCGAGAGCAACAATAGCATTTACTATAATTCCCATTTTATCAAAATTTGGAAGAACTTAAATTTCCATATTCGTTGTTTTTCGACAAAAAGAAACTACTGATATTGTATAGTTGATATTGTGTAATCTTACGACGTGAAAGCGAAAGGCCTTAGAGCGAATATCTTCTTTAATTTGTGGTGAGTTACCTGAATATTTATATCAGGTGTTATTGTGACAATTTTATATATATATATATATATATATATATATATATATATATTATAATATACACAATTAAAAGAAACGGTCCAGCGGACTTTTTTACAATAAATAAAAAACGAAGGAAACACACAGAAAGACACAGACATAACTCACATCGATATTTCGACAATCGTCGTCATCAGGAGGTGCGAAGAGCGAAGAGTCCCGCAGGAAGACAGGGCGGTACTCAGAGTACCGCCCTGTCTTCCTGCGGGACTCTTCGCTCTTCGCACCTCCTGATGACGACGATTGTCGAAATATCGATGTGAGTTATGTCTGTGTCTTTCTGTGTGTTTCCTTCGTTTTTTATTTTATTGTATATATATATATATATATATATATATATATATATATCAATGATCAAACCACAATAAGAAATGGGAAAACAAGACTAAGATCTTTCAACCGTAACAAGCGATCTTCATCAGAATCAAAAAACCCACTTGAGTTTCGACTCTGATGAAGACCGCTTGTTACGGTTGAAAGATCTTAGTCTTGTTTTCCCATTTCTTATTGTAGTTTGATCATTGATTGTTATTTCACGTGTTTATGTGAAATCTTTATATATATATATATATATATATATATATATAAACTTTAACACATAGGAAAGAGCACAGAAAGACACTACAGAACTCACTTCGATATATTTCGACATCCGTCGTCATCGGGAAGAAGTGCGAAAAGTATTCGCGTTGAGAAGCAAACTGCTACTCAACTTGTCGAAATATCGAAGTGAGTTCTGTAGTGTCTTTCTGTGTTCTTTCCTATGTGTTAAAGTTTTTTATATTATTCGACTTTTAATATTATTCGAAGTATATATATATATATATATATTATATATATATATATGATATAAACCAGATAATTAACCCTAGAAGTTATTCACGTCCTGATGATGAATGTTGATCATTCGAAACATGTCTACTATAAGAGATGTACTTTATTGTGTAGACGAAATAAGGAGAGTGTTAATTAGAAAAATTGAGAAACTTGTTACGAAACAGGTATCAACTAAATTTGGTGTCATTTTCAATAATGTGTGTGTCAAGGAAGGACTACTACCAACATTTATATATATATATATATATATATATATATATATATATATATATAAAGTTCAATGTAGATGAAGAAACATAGAGTTAATTAAAAAATCATACTTATAGTTTCTAATTTTCCATTTGAACCGTCTTCAGAAGAGATAAGAGAGGGAAACCAAGCGCACTGGTACAGAGACGGTTGAAGACACAACATGGGTTGTTTTAGTATACATATTATAAAAATATATATGTATTAAGAAAACATTAAGGAGAGAGAAGCCTAGGTCTGACCCGATTCGAACGTAATAATTGACATGTTGGGTCCAGCCCGGCCCGATTTCGGGTCGGGCTCGTGCTGAGGGTCTTACCTCTACTCCAGAACACCTGGAAGGATTAGTTGTCTCTTTACTTACTCCTGGTTTTTAAGACTGACATTACATGACAATCCATTCATAGTTGTGGTTCTTCCATCCACTTTTCACATAATATTAATATCTTTCGGTATCACATGGATTCATATTTTAGTTGAAGTCTTGCAACCAAGATCTAAAAGTAGTATGTTATCATAATGACAAAAGACTGATCCAGTTATTACTGAATGAAGAAAATTAGACTGTTTGATGTAATTTCAGTCATGAATGACATGGTCAAATTCCCAACATAACTGCCCATATTACAACATTTAATTGGAATTTGTAATTTAATTGTTGTGTAACTGGAGATAAAAACAGTTATGTGCAGCTTTTTCTTGACACCAGAGATGATATGACTCATACCAAGTGTGATAGGCACACTTAGATGTTTACTCAGTTTCTTCATAGCTTAGATGATATCACTGTTAAATGAAGAAGGGTTGTTGACACCAGCAATTAGCTTATAATTGTAATAATCCACTCTGAATGAAAATGCGGTACAATTAGAAATTTTCAATTAGAAAATTAGCCCTTGTTAACCTGATGGTGAATCAGTTGAATAGTAAATTATGACTCATCAAATAAAATGAAAATAAGTTATTAGTGGTTGTGGAGGGTGAATGGGAAACGAAGTGGACTGGAGGTGCTTGTGAGAGATAGATAAGGCCCAAGGTCAGCTGTGTTTGCATAGATAAGAATGACTAACCTTGCTGTCAAACAGACGTTCAAGGTGAACGGCTCTCCGTCTCTCTCACACCCACGCACTCACTCCCACTCGCTTGGCTTTACTCCAATAAAGGCCCTACCGTCTGCGGCCTGTGGCACAGCACCTCCACTCACAATTCACTCTCTCTCCTCTTCGGCCTCACAGTCTTCTTTAAATCCTTAAGCAAAAACACACTGCTTTGCAATTAGATAACAACAAACGAATTTTACTCAAATGTAAATTCAAAAGGTTTTAAACTTCTCAACTATGACATAGGAACTTGTGAATGTCGACATCTTTTTATTCTATTCTATCTATATTATAAAAGAATTATTGTTTATTCTTGGTTCCCAGGTTATTTGCTTGCACTACAAAGTATTTTATCAATTCCAATTTACCAATATGTAACCAATGAGTCAGCATTACCTTATGCACTCATCTCCACGTTTGACCGACGTACTTTCAAAACTAAGCCATCTTCGGTATTCTACTTGCAATGTAATATCTCAGCGCCAGAATGGAAGTGGTAAGAAAGCGGACTGCGTTTTCGAGAAATGTGCTTTAATAGCTCAGAGATGATGAATATAGTTTTAGTTAGGTTCATTCAGTCGAAATTCATTCAGTTATTAATTTAATTAAACAATCTTTGAATCTTTAATCGTCCTTCTGTTCAACATTTGTTGTTAAAATGTATTATAACTGTATCATTTTTTAGTGACAAAGCATTAATGAAAACAATGTTGATTTTCTTAAATTTTAATGAGATTTATTGCTATAAACTAGTTTGACAAAGATATTAGAATATCAATTTTGAAGGAGATTTGTGTCTTTCTGTTTTAGGGTGACAGATGGCTAATGCTTGTTAATGCGATATTTTATAAATAAAAAAGAAGGATTTATTATTGTTAATAATAATATACTAAGTACATTAATAATACTAATAGTACTAAGTATACTAATATATTATTATACTAATAATATACTAAGTAGTCAACGTATTATTCTAAAAAGGCATGCAATAATCTCTGTGGTACAAACAAAGTCATATTGTTTAACAATTTAGTGTGAAAAGTTAACAATAATATAATATAAGTTAACAATAATACAAAACCTTTGGTGCACCTTATAAATAGTTAACAGTTTAAAATTGAGGATAGGTAGTACACAAAGCAAAGAAACATACTAACAAACTCAAATTTTCGGGCAATCCGTCTTCAGGAAAAAAGAGAAAGGGAGACCAAGCACGTTGTAGACGCAACGGCTAGCCACAACATGCTTGGTCTCACTTTCTCTTTTCTCCTGAAGACGGATTGCCCGAAATTTTGAGTTTGTAAGTGTGTTTCTTTACTTTGTGTGCTACCTATTTTCAATTTTGAACTGTTATTGTGTCCAGTTTGGATCGTCATTCCGTTTTTTAAGTGAATTATAAATAGTTAACATTTATCCAAAATTGTAGCAATTATTTCACTAATGACATTCCTATTATAGATTAACTATGGAAGGAGGTGAGGATGCGAAAGGTCAGCTTCTCTGCTTTTTACAGAATGCAGCCGAAAGGGCTCTCCATGCTTATGTGGGGCAGTGTAATAGTTAACATGGAAGGCCGTCTGGTGACCTTCGCTAGTGACAAGTATTAGCGTGGGAAAGTGCATCTGTCGCCGACAGATGGTCAAACTTGTGCATGCATATGTAAACACAAGCTATGAATATATATTACAACAGGCCAGTAAGTGCCTGCTTATTGTAAAAAAAAAAAATGATGATAAGTTTTTTACAACTATGTAAAAATAATAGTTTCTTCTATAGATTAAATGAAAGAATGATGTTTTAAGTCAACAGGTTATTCCAGATTAGTTTTGAATGAAGATAAATAAAACGCTTTTTTATATTTACTTTACATGCTCCTTGTCGAGCAATTTGATGATGCTGATATTGGAGGTAGTTTTGTCAAACTGGTTTTGATTGAGGACAACATAATGTCAGATTATTTCCACGACCATTCACAAAAGGTCCATGACTCAGAAGAATGTGCACCATAGTTGACACGCACACACAAACACACACATCTAAACGCACACACACACACACACACACACACACACACACACATATATATATATATATATATATATATGTATATATCAGCTCAAAAACGAAGAAAAGCATACTTACAAAACACAGAGAAACAGACATACTTACAAACTCAAATTTTCGGATGATCTGTCTTCAGGAGAAAAGAGAATGGGCGACCAAGCACGCCGGAAACACAACGGTAGGAAACGAAACGAAATTCTGTCTGTTGCTTTTCTTCGTTTTTGAGCTGATTTGCGTCCAGTTTGGATCGTTTTTTCGAATTTTGAGAGAAATATATATATATATTATATAAAAAAAGATTTCACATAATTGTTTCCCCAAACATCCCTTTCTGGACATTAGTCCTTTCCTGCGCTTTCACCCTTTTAAAATACCACTCTTCCCTCCCTCTCTTCTCAACCCCTCACCAGATGTTCTCTGCATCTAGTGTTTCAGTTGGGTTTTTGACTCTGACGAAGACCGCTTGTTACGGTTGAAAGATCTTAGTCTTGTTTTCCCATTTTCTTATTGTTGTTTGATCACATATATATATATATATAAGATTTCACATAAAAACGTGAAATAACAATCAATTATGATTAAATTAGTGGTCCCATAATAAATAAGTTGATACATTTAGGAAATTTTTACGGCCTTTAAAGGTAACCATAGTTAAACAATCTTTGTTGAAAATAAAGTTTTATTGTAGAAAAATTGCCCTAATCGAAAGTCTTCAGGGCTATTTCAAATACTATTTCTCTGAAAATGATACATAAGAGGCATCTGACATTGAATCTTCAGTTCGGAGGAAGAATAAGTTGAGCAACTTCTTAATGATTACTACTGTAATAAATGGAATGGAACTAAATTTATAACTGACAATGTAGAATCAACAAGGATGATTGCTTTCGCGTAACTATGAATGGTCTCCAGTTATGTATAATGAAATACATAGAATACATAGGAAATGTAATTGATTTGATGCAATGAAATGCTTATGTTGGACATGACTGCACTCGCATGACAAGCAGCCGATGTTTAAGAGGCGATATGGTGAGTTCGTCAGAGCAAGGTGGTGATGCGTCATACACCAGAGATCTGCCACATCTGCACCTCCCAGACCAAGGTCACTCTTCACTACTCTTATACTAGAGACTACTCGTCACTCGTTGGGTCATCCAAACACCTTCCTTTCTAATGCAATCATGTTCACATAAATCCAGATAAACTCTAAATTAATTCATTTCTAATAAAGAGGATAATAAACATATTTTTAAGACAGTTATCTTAATTTACATTTTCTGTACAATTTGAATTTTCCAAAAAAATCTTTAATTTTTTTTTCTTTTGACCCTTTTGAGAGCAACATGTAATTGGGCATGTTGAAATGCTGTTTTACATATGAACTAAAACTTTTTGTAGAGTCTCTTATTCTCATCGATTATTCATCAAAATTTCTCTTTCTAAATGTATTGTAATTAAATTATTATAATTTGGGTTGAAAAACTATTATTTAGTACTTTGACGTCATTTATATCAGGTTTTGGAAACTTATGATACAAAGGTCCCCGTGGCGCAGACGGTAATCGCTGGACCTACAACGTCAAGGGCGTGGGTTCGATTCCCACAAAATTTTAATTACTATATTCAGTTTAGAGCATGTGCCAAATATTTAAACACGAACATCATAGTTTTACTAGTATACAGGCTACCCTGGCCCCCTAATAAGAAATATTATTAAATAATATGTTACTTAATTTTGATATATATTGTAGGAAGCCGAGGAGTGTAAGCAAATTGTTTTCTTGACCCAATATTTATACGATGAATTTTTTTTTTTTGAGGGTGGAGGTCTAACGATTTGGAACTAGTCCTTCTGCCGACGTTTCGACATATATTTATGTCATCTTCAGGGCTACAACATGATTGTTTTACAATTAACACTACTATTACCACTATTTTGGTTATTTATTACATTTTACATGTGCAGTAACCGAGAGGAATTGATTAATAAATCACTTATTTCTACTGTGGATTTTTTTACATTGACATAAGTACATGTACATTGACATGTACATATAAAATGTAATAAATAACCAAATAGTAGCAATAGTAGTGCTAATTGTAAAGCAATCATGTGTAAAACCCTGAAGATGACATTAATATATGTCGAAACGTCGGCAAAAGAACTAGTTCCAAATCGTTAGACTTTAACCATCAAAAAAAAAAAAAAATTACATAATATAGTTATAACAATAAATTACAAAATTATTGCTAATATTTTTTTTGGATTGTATCTACAAGGTTTGTAATAGAGATAAATTACGAAGTCATTACTTACTAAAGACAATACATTACCGAATATAAATATCAGCGAGTATAAGTATGAATCTCGTTAAACATTACCTTTCACAAAAGTAATATTTCATATCCAATGAAGTTTTAATTACAGTGGAGTAATTATCGCTTGAGTGTTGAAATCTGTGGTGATAACAGTGATGCCACTCTCTAGTGGATAGGCTTAGGGTGGAATCTAAAATCTGTCATGGAGGCGGACAGTGTTTCAAAAAGCGAATTTCAAAAGGAAAAAGAAGTAATTATGATTCTTAACGAATTCTTAATTATTGGATTACTTGTTTTCAGTGTTTTAACCAAACATATCATCTTTGTTTCTGAATCCTCAAAAGTCTTATAAATATAAGGTAAACTTATTTGAGTTGAGGAGATGGGCTGCTAGGCAGGAGGCACTTGAAGTGTTCCGTCTGACCTTGGACGCAAGGCCACACCGTCAGTATGGCACACCTTTTAACTTGTGAAGCATTTAACTAACCAGACTGACTTGGCAACAACTTGCTAAGCCATCAACAAGAACGCGTCTACAAAACCAATCATCTCGAAAACAAAAACAAAAACCTTTCAGAAAAGAGTTAACACTCGATATACTAAATGACTACCAACAGGGTTTGTCTTTTGGGAGGGTCGCCTTGTACCGAAATCCCGCCAAACTGGTTTCAGCCCGCCAATTAGTTGTAATAGAAATATCTATTACGTGCACACACCAGGGGGCGTTCAATAATTAAAGGACAATCTAGTATTGAGAAAAAACAAATCAATCAAGCTCTACACTTCGCAAAAACATTTAATTATATGTTTGATCATATGAAACGTAAACACAACCTATTTTGATCATTTTAAAAATTAACTCCACTTAAAACGTCTACCTCGATTGTGATAAACATTAAGGTTATTGATTGCATGTTCTACATAACAGGACCAAGACATTCCAAAGATTAAACAAATGACGATTGTAAAACAAATGTAAAAAAACAGTTTGTAAATATTCTTGAATTCTTCAAAAAACTCTTCAATTATATTTTAAGTCCTCTCAAGAATCAATTCTTGATCCTTAACTTTAAGAGCTTAAAACGAAGCACTTCTAAGCCAGATCTGCTCCAGGGCTTAACATCAATCCTTGACTGTTCCATTTATTTAGTATTTTATCAATTCTTTTGCTTACATGTATTTATTTGTATTAATAGTTTGTTTTTCCACAGTTTCAATAGTTTTTATTTATTTATTTTTGCATTTTATTTATATTATTCATCCTTATTTCCCCTTCCTCTGTAAGTTGGCTACACTGAATGAGTGAGTGCCCCTTCAATGAGATTTCACTTTAGTTGTCATTTGCCTTCGGAGTGAGTCACATCTTTTTTACTGTTGACAAGGCAACCGAAATATAGTGAGGAGTTTTTCTGATATTTTTAAGAGTGTTCTTTCTGTTGATTTATTTCATTTAGTTCGTGGAATCGTTTCGATAATTATATATATATAAGGATTTCACATAAACACGTGAAACAACAATCAATGATTAAACCACAATAAGAATGGGAAAACAAGACTAAGATCTTTCAACCGTAACAAGCAGTCTTCGTCAGAGTCAAAAACCCAACTGATATATATATACATATACATATAACACTTTAAATTACACACAGCACTTTAAATTAGACACAGAAAAAGGAATAAAAGCACACTTACTGAATTCTCAATATTTCGAACTATTGTTCGTCATCAAGAGTAGACTAGAAGAGAGGACGAAGTGATGGAGATCACCCCTCGATATATATATATATATATATATATACAGGTTTGATTAAATAATACGCCATATTTACGGTTGATTAGTTTCCTTGTGTATTTCTCAAGGGATCTGAATAATCTTCTTGTACAAACATCTAAATTGAATAGAACATTTCCAATGGTTCCATTGTCTTTACATCTTGCTGGCAAGATGTAAAGACAATGGAACCATTGGAAATGTTCTATTCAATTTAGATGTTTGTACAAGAAGATTATTCAGATCCCTTGAGAAATACACAAGGAAACTAATCAACCGTAAATATGGCGTATTATTTAATCAAACCTGTATAAATGAAGGACTGCTTCCTAAATATATATATATATATATATATATATATATATATATATATACGAATGTTTTCCAATCTCGTCCACATATATTTAACACAATTTTTCTTTTTTTATCGAGGTTTGGTCTAGCTTCAATAATGCAACACCTTTAAGCCGACATTTTGATTTGATGTATTGATGTAGCCCTGAAGATGTCTACAAATATAGACGAAACTATTAAACGGCTTAAAGGTGTTTCATTATTGAAGCTAGACCAAACCTCGATAAGAAAGAAAAATAGTGTTATATATATATATATATATAAAGATTTTTCACTATATTTCCGTGTTTATAATTTATATACGAGTATATATATAATTTATATACGAGTATATATATATATATATATATATATACTCGTATATAAATTATAAACACGGAAATATAGTGAAAAATCTTTTATATTTCGAGATCCTTAGACATCAGAACCTTGCTCGTGTTAATAGCCCAAACTATGCTTACTCAGAACATTTTACGAAATTTTTGAATTATTGTTTACAGGAAAACTACCAACAAACAAGTGCTATATCAAAAAAAAGAATTAATAAACTACCCAAAACTTTTTATTATTCAAATGTTTATATAATAGTGACTCCATTTTGCTGACATAATCACCTGTTTTACTAATACCGGTTTATAATTTGTGATCTTTTTTTAATAGTTCTTTACATTTTTTCCAGAATATTCATAGTGCTGTAATGATTTTGAACATACTTGAAAATTTATCCTTTTGCATTTTGATTTATTTTCGCCTTTTTTTTTTTTTGTCTCTCTGGTCTACAGACATAACATGGTCGTCAAATAGTCGAAGAGAGTTCTTCTTAAGTCATTCCTTATCTACCCTTATTGATCCAGTTTGATTAATACGATGTTTTTTTTTTTCAAAGAGTTTCACATTTTTTTTTCGTAATATAGCTCCATGAAGAATGGCACATGTTATAAACAACAGTTTCTACTAGATAACCTAAGTCAAGCGTCATTGCCATTGGTTATTACTTGGATGGGTGACATCAAGTACTGCTGCCCCACCCCTTCCCTGACCAATGGGTTTCCAATCATAAATGAGCTACACTTTCACCTCCTTCATTAACAATATTGTTTAAAAGAAAAAGGTATAATGAGGAGATGGGTTAAGTGTTGCGTTGCGGTTAGTTTGGATCACAGCATTAGGGAGCACAAGTTTCAGCCGTATACTAGTCAGTGTTCTCAACACATCGTATACGAGTATTTAATAGCTTTAGAAATATTTTTTAACTTTTACTTTCGGCAGTCTCTTATTAGTAGTAGATCAGCAATAAAAACAGTTTTTATGTCGCTAGTCACCCAATTCCCTTGTAATTCCCAACAAAAACCAGTTCTATTTCTTGCCAAAGTATAATTATATTTCGTATTTCATTTTGACCCGTTGACTTGCGCCATCAGAAGCGGTTTGACACCTACCTTGTTTATTTTTAGTACTAAACTTCACAAAGTTACTACTACACCTGTTTTATACATTTCTCTAAAATAACTTCATTTTATCACATATTACTAGAATTTTTCTTTCATCAAACGTCTACACTTATAGATTTTACGTATTTCGTAATAATGAAGAAGTGAAAGTGTAGCTCATTTATGATTCGAAACCCATTGACCAGGAAGAGGTGGGGGCAACAGTACGTGATGTCACCCATCCAAGTAATAACGACTCCCAATGATTCTTCACTTCAATCATCTGGTTAGTAGAAGCTTGTATTTAAACATGCGCATTTCTTCAATTTAAATTACTTAATGGAAATATTTTTAAAACTATCCAGTTAAATTTAACAAAGATAATTTACCATTATTATCATCGAATAAGGCAGTGATTATGATTGAAATCTAATCTCAATTTCACGATATGATGTAAGCTAAAATACCATACAGAGTAATCTTCGTGAAATGTCACGATGGACCCTAAAGAGACATATGCTTGAAACGTGACTCAGCAAAATATTCAAAATACAATGCTCTCAATTTTTTTTTTTAATATTGGAAATTAAAGGAAGTTACAACTTCACGACAATCTTACCCAGATTACGAAACTAAAAACCATTTGTCTATTGAAAAACCTTACTTTTCAAAACATCTTGTAATTTAATCGAATTTGATTCATTACTTGTACAATCTATTCTTATATTGAGCGATTTCAAAAACTACATCAACATGCAACAAATGTTTAATATGAAAACTAACAACGCGTTTTGAACACTTAGTGTTCCTCTTCAGGTTTAAATCGCAAGAGTGCAGATGTAACATGAAGAAGAACACTAAGTGTTCGAAACGCGTATTAAACTTTTTTTGTTTGGGGATGTAATGTTTGAAGATCTCTAATAATCTAACTGAATTATGAGTGTAACATAACATAAAAACATGATTCACCGATACCTACGATGGATGCTAGAAAGCTTAAGATCATGAACAGATTGTGTATTTAAAAGGACAAATACAATCAAAATAAATAATTATTATTAAACAAGTAATATAATATTACCATAAATTAAATCTTCTATTGTAATATAAGGAATTAACTCCTAGATAATTTATTTAATGGACAGACTGAAATGGTCTGATACGAGGTTTTTGATCAAATATCAAGAAAGTGTTTGAAATGGATCAGAGAGTCCAATAACAGTAGTGTACTCTGGCTATCAGTGTAATGCCCAAAATATGAAAATAGATACCTCCTCTACTTACTATGAGATATAAAATCTTCTCAGAAAGATAACAAGGTTTTAATAGTCCTTCAAAATATGAAAATAGATACCTCCTCTACTTACTATGAGATATAAAATCTTCTCAGAAAGATAACAAGGTTTTAATAGTCCTTCAAAATATGAAAATAGATACCTCCTCTACTTACTATGAGATATAAAATCTTCTCAGAAAGATAACAAGGTTTTAATAGTCCTTCAAAATATGAAAATAGATACCTCCTCTACTTACTATGAGATATAAAATCTTCTCAGAAAGATAACAAGGTTTTAATAGTCCTTCAAAATATGAAAATAGATACCTCCTCTACTTACTATGAGATATAAAATCTTCTCAGAAAGATAACAAGGTTTTAATAGTCCTTCAAAATATGAAAATAGATACCTCCTCTACTTACTATGAGATATAAAATCTTCTCAGAAAGATAACAAGGTTTTTAATAGTCCTTCAAAATATGAAAATAGATACCTCCTCTACTTACTATGAGATATAAAATCTTCTCAGAAAGATAACAAGGTTTGAATAGTCCTTCAAAATATGAAAATAGATACCTCCTCTACTTACTATGAGATATAAAATCTTCTCAGAAAGATAACAAGGTTTGAATAGTCCTTGAAAATATGAAATAGATACCTCTCTACTTACTATGAGATAAATCTTCTCAGAAATAACAAGTAACTTCAATATGAATAGATACCTCTCTACTTTATGAGATATAAAATCTTCTCAGAAAGATAACAAGGTTTTAATAGTCCTTCAAAATATGAAAATAGATACCTCCTCTACTTACTATGAGATATAAAATCTTCTCAGAAAGATAACAAGGTTTTAATAGTCCTTCAAAATATGAAAATAGATACCTCCTCTACTTACTATGAGATATAAAATCTTCTCAGAAAGATAACAAGGTTTTAATAGTCCTTCAAAATATGAAAATAGATACCTCCTCTACTTACTATGAGATATAAAATCTTCTCAGAAAGATAACAAGGTTTTGAATAGTCCTTCAAAATATGAAATAGATACCTCCTCTACTTACTATGAGATATAAAATCTTCTCAGAAAGATAACAAGGTTTTAATAGTCCTTCAAAATATGAAAATAGATACCTTCCTCTACTTATCTATGAGATATAAAAATCTTGCTCAGCAAAGATGAATTGCAAGGTTTAATAGTCCTTCAAAATATGAAAATAGATACCTCCTCTTTAACTTACTATGGAGATATAAAATCTTCTCAGAAAGATAACAAGGTTTGAATAGTCCTTGAAAATATGAAAATAGATACCTCCTCTACTTACTATGAGATATAAAATCTTCTCAGAAAGATAACAAGGTTTGAATAGTCCTTGACTGCAGTTTAATAGATATTACTAGTAGTTAAATAACGGGTCGTATTTTAGGAATATACTTTTTGGAGTATTCTTTTAAAAGGGTCAACACTGTATGTTATACGAGGTTTGGTTGGGGTGGCAGCCTTACGAGGGAACACACATAGACCGAACAGTGACCCTTCGTGATAAATTTTGCCTAACTCAAGTATATTTAGAGTAGAGATCTCCAATGTACAGGCCTGTAACCGATGCCTTAATGTCCTCTCTCCCCCCCGATGTGCCTTCACCTTGTCGTGGTGGGGGGGCTTAACATGCCTCATGGTATGAACTAAGAAAGGCACAACTCGATTAGGCTGGGTCGACGTCCGAAGGTGGGAAATGCTTGTTCTGGCACTGGTTTGAGTGACAGTCCATCCTTTATTGGTCTAATGTGGCCACCCTCTCTCTTTTCAAAAGATCTTCTATTGCGGGGCTTGGTGGTGCGGTTGTTGGGGTCCACAGGTGGTAGGTCTTCTTGTGACGTCCTGACCTGTAGGATTACTCGTCCTTTCGGCACAGTGTGGCTATCGCCTGTCTTTTTTCAAGACTTCTTTCTGACTGTAGTGAAACAGAGAAAGTAGTATTATTTCTAATGTAGTCCTATTTCTTGGACTGGTATCCGGGGTTGAAAAGTTCGCTCAATCGTGCACTTTTTCTCGAGCTAGGTCTCAAACCCCTCATTTCTTTTTCTAGCTAGCACCTGACTTTCTTAAGCTTTTCTCTCATCCCTCAGTGAGATCCGGCGACTGAAATGCTTGTTCTGGCACTGGTTTGAGTGACAGTCCATCCTTTATTGGTCTAATGTGGCCACCCTCTCTCTTTTCAAAAGATCTTCTATTGCGGGGCTTGGTGGTGCGGTTGTTGGGGTCCACAGGTGGTAGGTCTTCTTGTGACGTCCTGACCTGTAGGATTACTCGTCCTTTCGGCACAGTGTGGCTATCGCCTGTCTTTTTTCAAGACTTCTTTCTGACTGTAGTGAAACAGAGAAAGTAGTATTATTTCTAATGTAGTCCTATTTCTTGGACTGGTATCCGGGGTTGAAAAGTTCGCTCAATCGTGCACTTTTTCTCGAGCTAGGTCTCAAACCCCTCATTTCTTTTTCTAGCTAGCACCTGACTTTCTTAAGCTTTTCTCTCATCCCTCAGTGAGATCCGGCGACTTCGGTAGCCACTGACGTCTAAGATTCATTCGGACATAGTTGGTTGTGGCTGGTCATATCGGACTTAGGTTTGCCCGACCGGTCGCGATGTGGTTAGCGTCTGGATACTTCTCTCTCTCCTTCTCCGTATACCTTTTCTCGTAATCACTTACTCTTTACCTTACCTATTTTTCCCTATATTTTTCAACTCCCTATCAACTGCTATTCTTGTTATTTCTCTTTTAAGTTTTCAATTATAATTCTTGATAACCTAATTATCAAGTAATCAATTGTCTTACAGGCTACAAGACTCAACTTTATAGCTTTTTATTATAAAAAGGTCACTTTAAAGTAAAGGATCAATTTACTTCTAAGCAAAGTGTTAGCATTTCAACTCAACTATCGAACGACGCAGTGAGAATTAACTTCTAATTTTTATTGTCAGCTTTCAGAATTATATTATTGCCAATTATAACTGTTTGAATTTATAATTCATTTTTTTACGGCGTATAATTTTATTTCATCGGAGATTTCCATTTTTTTTATCCATCGGCCACATTTATAGGCTTTAATACTTTTGCTCTATTTTGGATAAAAAAAAGTTTTAATTATGATTCAACACTTTTAACTTTGTGAAGACGACTGTCATCGATGACAAGTAGTGCACCCATCGATGTAATAGTAACATCTTATGATACTGAACTTTGTGAGATCCGGTACATTGAGCATGAAAATGTCCAAGAACTACTGTTGAACAATGTTTTCTAAGCATTTAATTGAGTGAACATAACACCTGTTAATGTGAAACGTAAGGTTAGGAAGTTAGGACGGATTTCTGGATGGCTGCGGTGATACCGATCTTCATTGACAAACCTTATGACGAAATATCATTGGGAATGATAATTAGGACATATCGTACTCAATACCATACAAATAGCAGTGGTGTTTTGATAATATAAAGTTACTGTCGCCCAACAACTAAACCTTAAAAACTTAAGGCCTTAGTACTTGGTTATTTGTTAGTACTTAGTACTTAGTACTTATTTGTTGGGTTCCCAATAACAAAAACACTTTTATAAATAAATGTATATTATATTAAAATAACCTACTGACTGTGCTTATTAAAAGAGTAAACGGGTATGAATTGGGCGACTTAACTATGGTCTGTCTTCACTGGTAGAATTGCTGCAGTCCTAAAGGACACGGCGTACCACTGAACAAGCTTTCATCATGACTCCCAAAACTATGAGGAAAGGTGTTTGTATTCCAACGCCCATACTTATAAGGCTTTCACCTTTTTGTACTGTTATGGGGGGCGGAAACTGCGGCTCATTTATTATTTGGCTCCTATTTTTTAGTTTACCGGTTGATTCTACATTGAAAGTCCTAAATTTTGCCTCACTCAAGTATATTTAGAGTAGGGTTCTTTAATGAGTAGCTGACATCGAACAGGCTAGGGACCAATGGGTTAAGGTCCTATCCGAGGGATGATTTGCTCAGATTTATTCACCTTCCACGTAAATAAATCGAAGGTCGAAGTAGGTATTGAACCCCGGACCTACCAGTTGAGAGGCGAGCATCGTAACCACTGAGCTAACATGGTCACTCACTATGAGGAATGAATGGTATGACCTATTCAATCCATATGACGTCCACTCTTAATGGCTGTAATTACCCTTGTAGACAACAGCACTACCACCTCTTCCAGGATATATGGATTTGATTTTGTGGGGACTGTCCTATACAAGTAGTACTGACTATTTGTGTCCTGAGCTCAGGCTAAATCACACTTAGAGGACACTGGCTACAGCGTAGTCATAAAAAACTGCTCACTGTATCAGGAAGGGTAATAACTGAGTGAAAGGGTCGTGACTACATCCCCTTAAATAAAATCATTAACCTAAGAGTTTGTTGATATTCAGCACCACTAAAATTAGCACTAGTTAAGAAATGAATTACACATTCTAACACTAGAACACCACTAAAGGTGAAAGCTTAAGTTGTTGAAAACAAATAATTTCTTTATGTTCTATGTTTTTCTGCATGTAATTATCGCAGAAGGTTTTAATGAAATATGAGCTCAACATTATTTTGCAGCATACTACTAAGTAGTTTCGATATGTCAAGACGAAAGGAAAGTATACTCTGGATTGTGATCAAATTCAAAATAATATGACTATTGTTAGTCCTAAAGAGTCAGAACTACATTCTTGAATAAACTGAAATCAGACTTTGACTCTAAAATATGGACCATATACGACACCAATGAAGAACAATGT
This sequence comes from Hermatobates lingyangjiaoensis, assembly GCA_026182355.1. NCBI lineage: Eukaryota > Metazoa > Arthropoda > Insecta > Hemiptera > Hermatobatidae > Hermatobates > Hermatobates lingyangjiaoensis. The sequence continues at coordinate 200,007 of JAPFBL010000122.1, read as the reverse complement.
TTAAGAGGTAAGATCGTTTCTTTTTTTTTTTTTAAATTGAATGAAATTGTTTGCATTTGTCATAATTAGAAAAGTAAAAGCTTGTAGTTAACGTAAATGTTTGATAACAATGAAATTAAATAGATTCGTAATGCAATATTAATCATTCACTGTACTTGTTTCAAATCAAACCAAACAAGTGAAGTGAACTGTTTGTTACCGTACTGTACTTCAGTGTCTCAGGGTGCACTGTACTTCAGTGTCTCAGGGTGTACTGTACTTCAATGTCTCTCAGGGAGTACTGTACTTCAGTGTCTCAGGGTGTACTGTACTTTAGTGTCTCTCAGGGAGTACTATACTTCAGTGTCTCTCAGGGAGTACTGTACTTCAGTGTCTCTCAGGGAGTACTATACTTCAGTGTCTCAGGGAGTACTGTACTTCAATGTCTCTCAGGGGAATACAGTACTTCAGTCTCTCAGGGTGTACTGTACTTCAGTGTCTCAGGGTGCACTGTACTTCAGTGTCTCAGGGTATACTCTACTTCAGTGTCTCTCAGGGAGTAAGAATGTATAGAGTTTCCTAAAGGTTTTCCTGAAACATTTACCGTGTAGATCGAGGAATCTCTATATTGACTATTCGAATGGTCAAAATGTTTTATAATAAAGCAATTCCAGTGCTATCGAAACATACATGTTAATTAAAAGGTCAATTAAAGGTCAAAGGTTTGTTGATTTATGAAAAAAACAAACAAATATTGTTATCAGATCTCTTTCACCTAGCTAACTTCACACAACCATTGTATAGTCTAAAAATAAGGCTTTAGATATGCAAGTTATGTTTTTTTATAAAATATAAAACTTTTTAACAACAAATTATTTATATAAGTTGTAAATATATGATTGGGTAAGAACTGTAGAGAGGTTAAGGTAGTCATGGTTATTAATTATCAACGGAGTAATTAAAAAATAAATAAAAGGATTGTAAGGAATAGTTACAAAGTGAATGGTGAAATATTTGGGATCAAGTTGAGTTGGAAGGACAGCCCAAGGGAGGGACAGTTCAAGGCCGGACTGGGGGCTGCACTTGGCCTAATTGCTCTCCTCTTTACTGCTTCGTCTGGCAGGGTTAAAACTTTTATTACTGGCACTAAAAGTGTCCAGTCATTGGCTGAACAAGTCCTTGATTACAGTAACTCATCTCAATGATGTATCCTTGAAGGCGCAAAGCTGAATGCTTTCTCTTTCTTCTACCATCGACTACCGTCTTTTTCTGAAAATAACACATTCCCCTAAAATAAGCCCTAGCGTGATTTTCGTGATGTTTTGGACTATAAGCCCTCCCCTGAAAATAAACCCGAGTTAAGATAATGTGGAAAATATAATTCGTTAAAAAATAGCTGTTGAATGTAGTAGATAACTCTAGCTGTCGTAATATTTCAAAGAATTCTTTGGAAAAAAGTATTCCAAGAAATTCCTTGTTTACCTCTAAAGTTTGTTTGAAGTGAACTACTTAGACAAGAAGTATTAATTTAACCTCTGCTGTATTGCAAGACATGAGAGATTCAGACAAATGATTCTACAGGAAATAGATTTGGAGGAAAATCAGAACGGAATTCAAAATTTTGATAATTTATGACGATGTTTCAGAAGATGACATGACTGTAATCGAATAAATTTAAATTTCTGTATAACAAAAAAATATTAAACAAAAATATGTAAGTCTACTTAATGTACTTGAAGCCCTCCCCCGAGAATAAGCCCTAGCACGGATTTTGGCCTAAAAATAAAGTAAAACAATGTCTCATTTTTGGAAAAAGACGGTATACACTCACTGTTATGCTGAGGGACCAAGAAGATTTTAACTTCGCAGAAAGCACTAGCAGAAAAGGACCGCATACTTTTAGAAACGTAAATGTTCTACTACAATGCGAAAGAAAAGCATGGAGACCATTTCAATATTTTTTTACCCTACAATGAGTAAATACCATATAATAAGTGATTGCACTATGTTAGAATTTATTTGCTTAGCATACAGCCTGCCATTAAATATTTGGAACTCAGTTAAAAGTTATAACTTCGTTTCGAAAACTCCATGTCAACATTCTTTAGACTTTGTTTCATATTTACTGATGTTATAAGTAATTGGATATTTGACTAGTTTTTAAATTTCATTATTCTATTGTTATATAAAGATTTCGTTTCAAAAATATATTTTTCACGGAATATGCATTAATATAAATAAAATCATTCTATGACTCAAAATGGTTTCTTATACCAAAATAGATTCGAAGTGGTCTTGAAATATTTGAAGTTATAATGAATCGGAGAGCAAGTTTAAAACCGTTGGCATTGAAACTGAAGCAATACAGATAATTTGGGTAAACATTGACTCAAAGCTATTTGTCAAGAGCAGTTATATATAGTGTTTGGGGATGGATTGGATCAGATGATCCACTTGAGATACAGCCGAAGCGTTTGAGATGTCACTGCCCCTGGGCGGCCACAATATCCACTTAACAAGTCTCACCTTGAGCGATAATCAAACCAGCCAGTCATCAATTTCACTACTTTCCCCCATTGATTTTCATTCGTGTTGTAGAAGTACTGGATCTCATAGTGTGCTGAAATCTCAAAGTGTTCAGCTTTCCAAGTGTGAGTTATAACAACGAACACCACCAGCATTCGAAGTGTAGACAGACCTCCTTAAAGGACTTAAAGAGAGCATTAAAGAAAGTTAAATCCACAACACTCAGATGGATATACCGGGAAAACATTCAATGGTGTATGCGATTATGCGAGAAAGATTGGGGGTGGGAGGTGAACAGAAGAATGAGAGTGTGTCACTGTGAAGAAAAGGAACCGAAAGAAACAGGAGGGAGAGAGAGTGTCTATATGTGTAGAGATGGATTATGTGTAGGTATGAAAGAGATAGATTAATCTGTATGTGTGTGTGTGTGTGTGTGTGTGTGTATGTGTGTGTATGTGTGTGTTTGTTCGTTTGTGTGTGTATGTGTGTGAGTGCGCATGCGTGTTTGTTAGTTTGTGTGTGAGAGAGCGTGTGTGTGTGTTGTGTGAGAGCGCGTGCGTGTGTGTGTGCGCGCGTATGTGTGTATGTATGTGTGCGTATGTGTGTGTTTGTTGGTTTGTGTGTGTATGTGTGCGAGTGCGCGTACGTGTTTGTTAGTTTGTGTGTGTGTGTGAGTGTGCGTGCTGCGTGTTTGTTTGTTTGTTTGTTTGTTTGTGTGTGTGTGTGTGTGTGTGTGTGTGTGTGTGTGTGTGTGTGTGTGTGTGTGTGTGTGTGTGTGTGTGTGTGTGTGTGTGTGTGTGTGTGTGTGAGTGCGCGAGCGTGTTTGTGTATGTGAGAGAGAGCGAGTTAGAGTGAGTGAGGTAATATATGTGCCCGCGTGTGTATCTGAAAAAGAAAGAGAGAGGACTAGATTATTGACGTTCACATACAACAATATTTCAGCACATACAAGGAAACTTTCAAAGTAATGTGACAAAAATTCAGTAAATGAACCAATATTTGAAGAGAAAAGTAAAACTAATCTCCCACTAACGACACTGCTCTTCCTAGAGTAAAGAAAACATTCCTTGTTTTCTATTGACTTCTGTATGATTTAGCTAGATACATATAAAACACGGAAGCAAAGTTCTATAAAACGATATGTAATAAGTAATTCAAATAAAAATCAACATAAGAACTGCATAACGCTATTTTAAAATAAAAAGGGACGAAATGTATTTACTAGGTATTTGTCATAACTATATATTTATTTTCTAGATTCAATTCAACATGTATGTAATTCAATTCTGTGATTGTTCGGCGGCACTTCTAAATTTTATTTGGCAATGTTCAGAAGTCAAGTGACTAATACTGTATAGTCTATACACTTGATGAGTCAGAGGAATTGAAAATAAGTTACAACTTTAAAAACTATACGTCAACAAGAATAATGTCCTTCTGGAGAGTAGGTTTTTTTTTTTTTTGGTCTATTTCCTAAAACAGTATAATAAAGAAATAGCAAAAGGGAGACATTTAATAATATGAAACAAAGTTGGCATTGGCGTTCATGGGAGGAGATGGTTGAGCCATGAGAAAGAGAGGATGTTACATCATCATAGAGAGTCTGGGACTAAAATAATTTGTTTTACTTCTTTTTAAGTGAGGGCCCTCAACATCTGCCTCTCTCTGACTATAACCAGCCGTCTGAGAGCTTGCGAAACCGCCTAATCCTGCCAACAACACGCCATAGTCTGCCTCTCAGCTAGGCTCTGCATTTCTACACACTGTCCTTCCCTCACACCATTCTATGTTTTTATCCAATGTATAATATCATACATACATACATACAATACTTATCCATAATCATTCGGTGTCAGAACACGTCCTCTATCATTTCACTATTAGGTTCACTTTCCCATTCCTAACTTGTCACAGTCCTTCCCTCACTATCATAGATCACACCATTCTATGTTTTTATCCAATGTATAATATCATACATACATACATACATACAATACTTATCCATAATCATTCGGTTTCAGAGAACGTCCTCTCTTATTTCACTATTAGGTTCACTTTTCCATTCCTAACTTGACACTGTCCTTCCCTCACTATCATAGCTCACACCATTCTATGTTATTATCCAATGTATAATATCATACATACATACATATATACAATACTTAAACATAATCATTCGGTTTCAGAACACGTCCTCTATCATTTCACTATTAGGTTCACTTTTCCATTCCTAACTTGTCACTGTCCTTCCCTCACTATCATAGATCACACCATTCTATGTTATTATCCAATGTATAATATCATACATACATACATACAATACTTATCCATAATCATTCGGTTTCAGAGCACGTCCTGAAACCGAATATAGTATATAGTATAATAAGTATAGAATATAGTATAATACCATTTCATTATTAGTTTCACTTTTCCATGCATAACTTGTTTTCAGTTATTAGCTACCATTCGATAATTCCAAACACAACACCACAACTAATTTAGAAGAAATTAAAAGTGAACCTAACCCAAAACCAGAAAACGATTAATTATTTTAGTAATGCATTCAATATAGTTGTGTCATCAGCTACAATGCGGTATGTCCTCATATAATTATAATTTTATTTATCACAGTTAATATCAGTCGAATACGTTGACTGATTAAACATAAATTGATTAATTACGTTGGTAATTAAACATAGTACCAATGTATTAACAATATACTAATTAAGGTAGGCTAATAATAATAAAATAGCTAAAAAAAGCACTTGAATAGTTGTTTTATTCACATACTCTTGTAAATTTACATAATCAGGTAAAAATTCAAAAAATGAATAAATTTTTGTAGAGAAAAATGAAGCTAATCTCCTGCTAATCACTGCTCTTGCTAAAATGAACAAAAGATTCAAATCTTGTTGAATTCCGTATTTTGAATACGGTTTTTCAAACCGTATGAAAATACGGAATCAAAGTTCTATAAAATGTGTAATATATAGAACCGTATTACACATTTGTCATGTATATGTATTATATAATATCATTATTGAAGTTAAAAATATATATTTAAAACAATGTAAGGTTATTAAACTGATGAGGTTATTTAGTGCTTTACTGTTGAAATACGCTACAAGGATCATAGCCTACGACAAATGATCAACGTACGATTTGCATAGTAATAACGACTTGTCAGGCTGAGTCTCAAATACTACTCGCTTGGCAACACCACGCAGGCTGTAGTAACTTATAGTAATACTACAATACTTGCGACCTTTAATTTATTTTTATTAATAATAAACTCAGTGTACTCACTGAGTTAGGTAGTCAGAGACCTAGTAATTCAGCGACAGAATCAGTTGTTACAGGGTTAGGCTTCAATTCCTTCAACCCTTATCTATTTCTCTTGACCTAATTTCAATATAAGATGATGACGATAATAACTATAGTTATAGTCAATCAAATTAATTTTTAGGTATAGTTTCATTTTAATCAGTAAAACGGTATGGCTTGTATCACTCTCACAAGCTTTCAGATTCAATTACAAGTCAGAATTTTTACATTTTTAAAAATCTGAATATATTTTTCGCTTGTTGTTTTCCTAGCTCCAAAGATAATGCAAAAATTTGAAGACTCTAGAATTAGTAGACAAGGAGAAAAGAAATGTAGTCTAAAAACAGGTTTTTGGCAAAAAAGAGTGACTTTCATATCATGCATAATTTCTCCCAAACAATAGGGCTCATCTACACTATATAGGCCCATTTTTCTGTAAAATATAAAATTTGATCCATCCAAGATTCTGGACTGTAGCGTAGCCAACCACCGAAAAAACTTCATAAAACAACTTCTCGGACCTCAAATCATGTAACGTCAAAATTCTGAAACTATAATTTACTTATAGCGAAGTAAAAACATAAATCCGTAACTTTAAGTATTGTTCATTTTAATACAAAGTTTGAGAAATATATTGACTATAGCCAGGATTAATTGGGATTGATGAATAAAAGGAACTAGTTTTATGGATACTAGAAAGGGGCAGTTGTGTAGCATTTCAACAGAAGTTAGTTTATTTTATAATCAAAGGCCATTTTGAAAGGAATGAAAAAGTAGTTTGTGGAGTCAGGGCTATTCCATTTATTAAACATGTTAATTACACTTGTAGCCAAAGCTGCAGGATGTGCCTTGTACAGGGTAATTAATAGTAACATTGAATGTCAATATGGTCACTCTCTGTCTCTCTCTAACACAACATACACTTAACTCATCTGTGTCCTCAACATATCCCATCAATAACAACAGTTACCTGATAAATAGAACTCAAATGTGACCAAACAAAACTAACGCTCTAACACAACATACACTTAACTCATCTGTGTCCTCAACATATCCCATCACTAACAACAGTTACCTGATAAATAGAACTCAAATGTGACCAAACAAAACTAACGCTCTAACACAACATACACTTAACTCATCTGTGTCCTCAACATATCCCATCACTAACAACAGTTACCTGATAAATAGAACTCAAATGCGACCAAACAAAACTAACGCTATAACACAACATACACTTAACTCATCTGTGTCCTCAACATATCCCATCACTAACAACAGTTACCTGATAACTAGAACTCAAATGCGACCAAACAAAACTAACGCTCTAACACAACATACACTTAACTCATCTGTGTCCTCAACATATCCCATCACTAACAATAGTTACCTGATAAATAGAACTCAAATGCGACCAAACAAAACTAACGCTCTAACACAACATACACTTAACTCATCTGTGTCCTCAACATGGCCCCCACTTATCCCAACACAATCAACAGTTACCTGATAACTAGAACTCAAATGCGACCAAACAAAACTAACGCTCTAACACAACATACACTTAACTCATCTGTGTCCTCAACATATCCCATCACTAACAATAGTTACCTGATAAATAGAACTCAAATGCGACCAAACAAAACTAACGCTCTAACACAACATACACTTAACTCATCTGTGTCCTCAACATGGCCCCCACTTATCCAAACACAATCAACAGTTACCTGATAACTAGAACTCAAATGCGACCAAACAAAACTAACGCTCTAACACAACATACACTTAACTCATCTGTGTCCTCAACATGGCCCCCACTTATCCCAACACAATCAACAGTTACCTGATAACTAGAACTCAAATGCGACCAAACAGAACAATCCTTACTGCTCATTGTTGTACCACAATCACGTAGCAGGTCAGATATTTTACTTCGACCAATACGTTAATTGTTAACGCATTGTACATATTATTCGTACTCCCCTAAGTTAATTTGTACACTCTCCTATTAGATAATTGTTGTTTTCAAATATCAGATTGTGATTTCTGCTAGAACTTTGTCTGATATAGACTTATATATATATATAGACGTAGGTAATGAGTATAATTGAAAATAATAAAATAATTTTGGAGAATCTGGATATCAAACCTTGTTTCAAAACATTGTTTTTTTTTATTTTCCAAAATAATTCTAATTAGCTACATTGTTATTAAATATTAAATTTTACTTTTCAGCAGTATCTAAATCGCAATGTTAGAGGATCAAATAATATAGTACGACTTTGAAATGATATCAAATAATACAAGTGGGACATGTTAAACTTATGAGAGGTGTCACAAGCTCTATTAGCCGAAACTCTGCCATAACTACAACCGCTGCATCACTATTATGGGTGTGTATATGACATTTATTATATTTTATTGAATATTTATTTATTTATTATTATATTACAACTACTGTTAGCGGGATAACAAGTAATAGTGATGCATGATACCTAACAAAATGAAATAAAAGAGTGGAGAAACCACTCATTGGTGGTACTCCATATAAATCGTTCTGATCACTTGAAGTTAGTTAGCATTGCTGAGTAGATCTCGGGACCGACATCTTTTTAGCTTTCTAATAGGGTTGGTAGGAATCTAGTAGGATATAATTACTGAATTACAGGGTTTAGGTTGATAAGGTAAAGATTTATGAAATTTGCTTTTCGTGATCTGATTTCTTGGTGGATAAAAGGATTTTTGAAATCGTTATGAATGGTATCAATAGAAACGTAAAAGGGAGCTTGTACAATTTTGCGAAGGATTATGGACTGGGCTGATTGGATTCTTTGGATATTTGTCCGTTTGGTTGATCTCCAGATTTTGAGTCCATAAGTCCAAATCGGTTTAAATATTTTAGTATATATCAGTCTTTTGTTGTGTTGCGTCAAATTTGATCTTTTGTAGAGAGTTTAGATAGCATCTTATATAGTTTCATTAGGTCCTGTCGTTTCAGTCATGTATGTGGATTCCGTATTAATTGCTTGTCAATGTATGGTATATCTCCCAGATATCGCACTACGTTAATGATTGTAAGAGATTCAGTTGTTAATGTTACTGAATATTTACTAATTAAAGACCATGACTTGTTGATGATATGGTATTGTGAATTAGTGTCAACAGCAAACAGACTTATGTACCATAACGGCTTACAGAGGGCAATATTTTAGCACACGTCATCAATTTAGTACATGCATTTCGTCATTACCACAGAGGTTAGTATTATTAATATTAAACACATAATATATCGCCTTACCTCGTACATTACTGCCGTAGCTCTCGGACCGGTTTCGGGTGTCACCCAGTAGATCAGTTCGTGTTGAAGATGGGTGACACCCGAAACCGGTCCGAGAGCTACGGCAGATATGTACGAGGTAAGACGGTATATTATGTGTTTAATATTAATCAATTTAGTAGGCTTACTGATATTTCTAATAGAACTGCCACAAAATTAAAACGCACATGTTTAAGTAGTTCATTTAAAACGAATAGAAACTTAATTATTTTAGAATAAGTTTGTATAGAATAAATTTAATAGTTCATTTAGAATAAGTAGCAACTTATTCTTGCATATAAATAATGAAAATCATCAAAGCTAAAAACAAAGTATAAAAATGTCATCGATTTCCAATTGATAAATAGAAGATTAAATAATTTAAAATGAATAAGACGGTTTCATTTTTTTTTCCAGAAATAAAGTCGAAGAACTAAAATAAAAAAAATTGTTGTTAGAATAATTAAAAAATAATTAATTTAAAAATGATAATTCATAGGATATAGTTTTCATGTTTAGATAGAGATCCTGCATAAATTAAATAATAGAGGTGTCCTTGAAACAATAAAGACTGTAGTTATTCATATTAACGTGAATTACATCTATGGTTTTCAGACGAACTTTAATTGCTGAAATGCCATGCTAATTGAAACAGCTAGGGATTTTAATCAAAGTGTGTTTATACTTGTCATTACGTCTTTGTATTGAAAACAGAAAAGTGGAACAATCGGGTGAATTATATATATATATATATATATAAAGATTTCACATAAACACGTGAAACAACAATCAATGATCAAACCACAATAAGAAATGGGAAAAAAGACTAAGATCTTTCAACCGTAACAAGCGGTCTTCGTCAGTTGGGTTTTTGACTCTGACGAAGACCGCTTGTTACGGTTGAAAGATCTTAGTCTTGTTTTCCCATTTCTTATTGTGGTTTGATCATATATATATATATATATATATATAAAATGAAAGGTCCGTGTGGACAATAAACACTTTAACACAGAGAAAAGAACACAGAAATACACAGTAGCAGTTTGCTTCTCAACGCGAGTACTTCGCACTTCTTCCCAATGACGACGGATGTCGAAATATCGAAGTGAGTTCTGTAGTGTCTTTCTGTGTTCTTTTCTCTGGGTTAAAGTGTATATATATATATAAATGATCAAACAACAATAAGAAAACAAGACTAAGATCTTTCAAGTGTAACAAGCGGTCTTTGTCAGAGTCAAAAACCCGCTTGACGTCTGACGAAGACCGCTTGTTACGGTTGAAAGATCTTAGTGTTGTTTTCCCATTTCTTATTGTGGTTTGACCATTGATTGTTATTTCACGTGTTTATGTGAAATCTTATATATATATATATATATAAATATGAGATCGAAAATAACGGAGTGCTATGATGTCAGCATGCATGAAGTTGACCTGGTTAAAGATTTGAAGAAAAAGAAAAAAAAAAAAAGAAAGTGAGCTGGGATTAAAAAAAGGACGCCAGTAGGTCGAGAGATAGGAAATGTGGAAGGACCGGTTTTATAAGAGGCTGCCTGCGTCTCTCTCCTGCCCTGCTAACGTCTCTCTCACGGAGTTTATTGTTCAAATACCCGTCTTCCTACTCCATCTGGTAGAGCATTTCAAGCCGGCTTGCTTGGAGCTCACTGAGGAGCCGCTTATGAGATTTCAATGTGCAATATATATATATATATATTTATATATATATATATATATATATATATATAATAATATATATATATATATGAATAATAATCAAAATAACACTTGATATAATAGAATATGATATTATCACATAAGAGACAGTAATCATGTGATTAACTGGGATGAAGCAAATGAATTAATATATGTGTCTTCAGAAAGAAGAAGAAATATCGTAGAAAGTGCACTCATAAAGAACTTTTATGAGAAATTAATGAACAATAGCCTAGGACTCTACAAATTAGATGAAGTTTTGATTAACGGGATAATTAGACAGATGAAGACTTCATCATTAAACACATTCAGGGTTGCCATCAATTCTGGAAATTTCAATCAGCCAAGTTAGCAAGTATTTATTGTTTTTTAGTTCACTTGCTCTCCGAAGATGTATTAACGAAAGGCCTTAGAGCATTGTTTTAAAAAATTGTTTTCATTGTGGTAAATTAATCCATATATATATATATATATATTATATATCTGTTGTTCGTCGCTATGAAAATGCAAGAAAATCTAGATAGAACGAATGATAGCTTCCAGGTAACTTAACAGACAATAATATTTCTCACTTTCTCTGTCAATGCCCTGGTCTGGCTCAAAGAAGGAAAGAGGCACTGGGAGAGTACTTCTTTGACAATCTTGAGAACTTAGCATCCACTGGTATCAGGGATCTGTCTAGATTTATTGTTCTCTCGAAATGGTTCGAGTGGAACAGTGACGGGGGAGAATAGCCTCAATTTCTCATTGTGGTATCACAAGGGGCCGGCTTGCGGCCTATGTGTGTTCTCTCTCGAGACGGCCACTGTAACCTGTAACCTAACAGACAATAATGGAATATAGTAAGTGCCTTTTACTTTGTATGTCTCGTGTTAACTTTCACTTTTTTTTATTCAGATTAATTCGTAAATAAACGATTCTACGAACTAAATAAAATGAATTTTCAGAAAGAACCTCGCATAAAAGAGATTACAAAAACTCACTACTATGTTTACACTGCTTCGTCATCAGGTAGAAAGATGTTACATGTGTTTGTCAATCAGTCAGTCTTGCCTTCGGAGCGACTCTTACATCTCTCTATGTAATGATGAGACAGTCGACATTTATTACATTTATTAGTGAGTTTTGTAAAGATGTCACATGAGTTTGTCAATCAGTCAGTCTTGCCTTCGGAGCGACTCCTACATCTCTCTATGTAATGATGAGGCAGTCGACATTTATTAGTGAGTTTTATGACCTCTCTCTGTGAATTCAGTTTTTGTGTATATAATAATGGTTTGTACAATAAACATACGAAATAAATATTCATCCAAACAACAGTAGAAACTCCAGATATAGGACGATAATCATTCATACTACTTACCGGTCGAGAGCTATGGTAGATATATTTACCAAAGATATTTTTAAAAAATATGTTTCTTTTTAATGTAAATAGATTAAGTAAAACGTTTTTTCAGCACTTTGATGAGATTGTTAGTATTATAGTAGAATTAAGGAGTGTGAATCAAAGTTTTTAGGGTCTGAATGTGCCTTACGTAAGCAGATATCGATTGAACACGCTGACAAGTAGGCATTGAGCTGCCTCACTTGCACAGCCAGACTATTTTAATAAATAGCATTGTGCATCACGTACTATTCCTTAACTCGTAGGAGTCACTTGGAAAAAAGACATTGTCTAGTCTACCGGCGAGGTATGGAACGGTTGTTCTATACCAGGAGAGGATTACAAAACGAAGACTGAGTTTGAAACTTTCCAAGTGACTTAAATACAATAATAAAGCCAGATTATTTCAATAGATAACTGAAAGTTAAGGTTCTGAAAGTTTGTGGACACAATACATGTCCCACTGTTTAGCGGGTCATAATGATATTACAATTTTTTTTTTGCAGGATGATTGAATACATTTTCGTTGAGCATACCTGGAAGGAAAGTGACGTTATTATATATTTTATGATTTCAGAAAAAGTTGTTTTACGCTAATTGGTTAACTAACAACAGACCGATGAAATGTTATCAATAACATTAACCTAAAATTAGTAAGTGATAAGAGATATTTGAGGAATTCCGATTAAAGCAAATGATAAAAACCGAAAACTCAAATAAGAATCATGGATAACACGCTGTATTTGTTGACACTGATTTAGAATTCTTTTATCCGAGTAGAGTTAAAAATAATTGCTATTTAAATCTTAATAAAAGAAAGTTGAGGATATATTAATGAGTTAATATACGTAGAAAGATTTAATTTTTAAAACTATCAAAGGAAACGCAAGTCAGCAGTATATTTACGATGTTTTCCAGCGTGATGGATGGTTGCGTAACCATTTACTGGCTTCTGTAATATAGAAACATGAAAAACTTTTTTTTATAACAAAACGGTTACTAATCGTTTAATCTAATTAGTGGTTTTTAAAGATATTAATTCAACTGAAAATTCGCCAATAAAATAAATATTGAAAGAAATTATTATTGGCATATTGTCAAATAGTCTGATATCAAACTTAGTTAAAAAAAGAGGTGAGTGTTAGGCCCACTCTAGGTTTGTTGTTATTACTATAATTGTGACAAATGAAATGATTGGTCACGGAGGAATGAAAAGTGACCAATCCAGCCAATGAACGACATTGCTGGTGGTCCAGACTGGAAGTACACAGAGTTAAAGCGACAGTTAAAGGAAATCACAGGAGAGACAAAAACGTGCCTTCAACACATATTACAAATGTTTTCATTGTCTGGGGTTGTTTGTTTAGTCAGCTGTTTTGTCGTATTCATTAAGACAACCCGTCGTTTTGTCATAGGTCTCATTCCAATGCTACTGAAGGTCACGAATGCGACAGAAATGCAGCTTGCATCATCTTATTGGAAAGTAGTAGCAAAATCACAACTTGCTGTTCAGCCAAACCTTTGTTGGGCTAAAAATATAGAATATTTGAGGATGTAAGTGAGCCGACAATGACGGGTCGGTAGAAGTGAACAGAAAGCACGTAGTCTCTCCGCATCAATATTAATTCTTCAAAAGGCGTTCCACTCGCCGAGCATCCGCCACAAATTAAAACTAGCCCAATGAAACCAACACTTTCATTCTAATTACAGTAATTTCCGGTTATTTTAAATAAATTACTTTCAAGTTAACATTGTTACTGCTTGTTGCTGTCAAGTTGAGAAAAAAAAAAACAATATAATTATACAGTAGAAGAAACATAAGTAAGTATTACACAAAATAAACAGCAAAATCAAATGCGGTTTGCTATCCACGATGTTTTCAAATCACGATATCATTATATGAATGAAGTCAGTTTTAGTAAAATACATATTTTTTTATACATTCATCATCGAATGATTGTCTCAAAAGAAACATAAATAAGTACTACACAAAATAAACAGCAAAATCAAATGCGGTTTGCTATTCACGATGTTTTCAAATCACGATGTCATTATATGAATGAACCCACTTTTAGTAAAATACATATTTCTTTGAATATTCATCATCGAATGATTGTCCCAGTAAAATAAAAAAATGGTATAAAAAAGAAATAAGTAAAAATTAAAATAAGACTAACTAATAATAAAAGAATTAGTTTTGAGGTCAGGTCATGATAGTTCATTTTTTATACTTAATTATATTCCGATACAGTAACCTTTAATCAGAGCCTGCAGCCTGCACCTACTACTGACTGCAGATAAGCTCAGTGCTTATCGTTTCCATTTCTTTAAATCGTTGAGTTCTACGAAATTTTCGAACTACCAATTATACTATTACCAATAGAAACCATATATGATATTATTGCATTCATTAAAATCAAAAATTAAAAAAATTATTTTCGATATAGCTATGTCCAATGAAGGAATTATAAAAATAAATGAACACAATGTTAAAATCATGCCTACTTCTAAACCGTGTAATATTTGACATGACACCTTTCTGTCTTGTAAAAGATTTGGTTGAGTGGACATCAGTACCGTATGTACTTATAATAAATGAGTAATTATCCTTAAATCTTGTGAAATACAACGAGCCCATCTTAAGGAATATATGAGAGTTCTTAGTCATTCTTATGTATTTTCAACATCCCAGTTCAAATGCAAGGAGGACATCCTAATGAATACATGAGAATTATTAGTCATTTTTATGTATTTTCAACATCCCAGTTCAAATGCAAGGAGGACATCCTAATGAATACATGAGAATTATTAGTCATTTTTATGTATTTTCAACATCCCAGTTCAAATGCAAGGAGGACATCCTAATGAATACATGAGAATTATTAGTCATTTTTATGTATTTTCAACATCCCAGTTCAAATGCAAGGAGGACATCCTAATGAATACATGAGAATTATTAGTCATTTTTATGTATTTTCAACATCCCAGTTCAAATGCAAGGAGGACATCCTAATTAATACATGAGAATTATTAGTCATTTTTATGTATTTTCAACATCCCAGTTGAAATGCAAGGAGGACATCCTAATTAATACATGAGAATTATTAGTCATTTTTATGTATTTTCAACATCCCAGTTGAAATGCAAGGAGGACATCGTAATGAATACATGAGAATTATTAGTCATTTTTATGTATTTTCAACATCCCAGTTCAAATGCAAGGAGGACATCGTAATGAATACATGAGAATTATTAGTCATTTTTATGTATTTTTTCAACATTCCAGTTGAAATGCAAGGAGCCCATCGTAATGAATATATGAGAGTTCTTAGTCATTTTTATGTATTTTCAACATCCCAGTTAAAATACAAGAAGCACATCGTAATAATTGTACGAGAGATTTTAGTAATTTGTAGTATACATTTACTTCTGCGAAAGATTAAAATTTTATTGCTAAATGATTTTTATAGAATTATACATCAAATAAGTGATGATTTTCAGCAACGTGAAGAAGAGTGTTGAGGAGTCTAATAGAATTGAATCTTATTCGCGAAAAGTAACGAAAGTGCGAAATGAACTTAGTCCGAAATGGCGTACAGTGTACTAGTGCGTACACTGCTGTCTCTGAGTTTATGAAGGAACATTCGTAATCCTGTTACGATCTTCTTTAATAGAATTAGTCATATAAGTATCGCACAAACATAAAATATCGTAATAAAATAATGTTTTATTTTGACAATTCGACTACTTTATTTCTAATCCAAGTTTATATCTCTTGAAAAAAAAAACACTTTTTATTTTTTTGTTTTCCGTAGACTTCTATTTGTGACGAATGAATTTTCCTCCAGCAAACGTATTTTGGTTATTATTGTTGTTTTCTTTTGGTATTTACGATGCATTTTTGTTTTACAGCTTCGGAAAATACACAGAGGGCAATAAGTATAGTGTTGGATGAGAGAAAGTTTATGTGTTTTGGTCGCCCTTCCGTAATTATTTCTTTATGTTTGAAGTTGAAAACTCCCTTGGGTAGACACAAGTCTGCCCTCTTTGGAATGACAGGGTCAGTGTCTGCCCCTCCTCGACTTCTCTGTAACCTTGCTCCATCTACTCAACACAAGCATTCCTTCTAATTAAGTAATAATTAATCAAATTACGATACCTTATATCCATAAAATATAATAATATGTAATTTAAAAATGAATAAATCTAAATATGACACATGTACGTGTATTCTAACTTAGTGCAATCAGTTATTATGTGGTATTTACTCATTGTAGGGTAAAAAGCTAATGAAATGGTCTCCACATATAAAAATTTAATGGTATAAACAACGCGTTTCGAACACGTAGTGTTCTTCCTCAGGCATTAACTAAAAAATACAATGTCATCAGAGTGTTATCTATAGTACACAGTAAATATAGTACAAAATATTTTTTTAATAATAATTTAATAATATTTTATTTTTATTTTGCTCTATATTTACTTTGCACTATAGATAACTCTCTGATGACATTGTATTTTTTAGTTAATATCTGAGGAAGAACACTACGTGTTAGAAACGCGTTCTTTATACTATTAAATTTTTATATGTGGAGACCATTTCATCAGCTTTTTACCCTACAATGTACGTTTATGTATAAAATACTAAGCATGCCTGTCTACTATATACTCTCGAATAGCTTTATTCATTCAAGTAAATTCAGGTCGATTCCTTTTTTCATTAAATGAAAAACATTTCTGATTTTTTCAGTAAAAGAAAGGAATAGTTTTGAACATAAATATATAATTTATATTATTAATATGGCAAACTGTCATACCTCGTACGATGATGTTGGAATCGTTGGAGCGCTTTCGGACGTTGTCCATCTTCAATCGCAACTGACTGACTCTTTAGTTATGCAACTAACTAACTCATTAATCGCAGTCAGTTAGTTGCGATTGAAGATGGACAACGTCCGAAAGCGCTTCAACGACTCCAACATCATCGTACGAGGTATGACGGTTTGCCATATTAATAATATAAAGCATACTAATCTCAGCGGTAATAACAACATGCATGTATAAATATATAAGTTTTGAACAATATCGATTATACAATTCTGTGTGATATATATTATTATGTATTACGGGTCCTTGGTATTAATACATTCCCGTCATTCTTAGTCGTACAGTCATTGGTTAATAAAGGAAGTATAATTATAAATATGCATCGATATCTATACCTGTCATAAGTTTGAGTATAAGTTTGTTATAAA
This sequence comes from Hermatobates lingyangjiaoensis, assembly GCA_026182355.1. NCBI lineage: Eukaryota > Metazoa > Arthropoda > Insecta > Hemiptera > Hermatobatidae > Hermatobates > Hermatobates lingyangjiaoensis. Next base: position 182,513 of record JAPFBL010000122.1, on the reverse strand, counting down.
CGGTCTTACCTACAACCATGGTTCAAAGTTATATTCTCTGAACCAATATGTTCAAGAGTGATTTTTCATTTTGAACAACAAACATACCCATGATTTTTTTTTCACTCCTTTATTTATAAATCAATTTACTGTTATTTTTAATTTTTTTACGGATTACCTTATTTCACGTCTGAATTGATTAGGTTGGCTGCTCATGCCCGTATGAGTATCTATCGAAAACGTTTTTAATCACTCCATAAATTGCAGTGTTTGAAAAATCAACATGTAATTGTCAGAAAATATTTCGTTCACTAAACTATTAACATAGAAAATGTTAAAAGTTCATTGGGCGAGTTTAATAACTTAATTATTTTTCGTAATATTGAAACATGAAAAATGTTCTTTATGTTAACATTAGATACTCATTTCAACCCACTCATCTAATCAGCCTATGAATGTCAATTCCTTGTAATTATTATTACCTGATAGGTACGGGATAATTATTGCCTGATAGCTACATGATAATTATTGCCTGATAATACTCTTAAAAGAATATTGGAGATTGAAATACATCAGTTAAAGAATAAGCAACTTTCCATCTGTCAAATATTGGGTCACAACGATGATTAAATTTTCAATATAATTAACAAAATGGATATAGCCGTATTAAAATAAATGAAAAATGAAACTGATTGTCAATTAGCTTGAAAAATCGCTGACTTATACTAATGCTGAGTGTAGACCACTCCAGTTTTTTAAGATTGTAATTTTATAAATCTTATATCGGAATTCAAATAAGAATGACTTACCGTATCGTAAATTCATCAATCACAGAGATCGTGATATAAATTAGAAATAATTCAACCCTAGTGAAAGCAATTTTTTTACTGTCAAGATAAAAATAAATAACTGAAAGTAATTCAATTCAACTGGATATATTCAATAAGATGTTCTAGATTACGATATTAATGTGAAAATACAACTGGTTTTTGTAGAATTAAATTAATGATTGTAGCTAAAAATAAAGTTTTAATTGTTAAATCTGATAATTGCTTGACAGAAAATGGATAAATAATAAACTAACAATATATATTATTTATAATATATATATATATATTGCACAACAGCATATTTTTTTTTTTGTGTCGAAAACTTTATTGGAGTTTGTGAAATCCTTGATATGTGTTTTCTTTTCTGAAAGATTATTGATTGTGCATGAACTAACATCAGGTGGCAATGTTAAGAGATGATTGGAATATTCTTACAAGGAAAGTAAGTATAGAAAGAAGGAAGTGAAAAGTACTTTGGGGAGGGGAATAGTGTGGAAAGCGTAGAATTGGTAGAAGGCATTATACTATAGTGGAGATAATTTGCAGAGATACAAGCAAGTCAAGTGAATATTGGGCGAACATGCCAGACAGATAGCATCATCAATCCGTTTTTAGGCAAGCTCTCTCTCTCTCTCTCTCTCTCTCTCTCTCTCTCTCTCTCTCTCTCTCTCTCTCTCTCTCTCTCTCTTTCCAAAGACCTCAATATCTCATTTACAACCTTTCGCTCAGACACTCCATGCCCTTTCTAGCCTCATTAAATAACTAATTTCACCTTCTCTAATTCTACATACGATTTATATAAACAATGAAGCAGTAAATTTAAAAAAAAAAACTACAAAAAAAAGAGATTGTAATCATAAATACTCAACCTTGAAGATAAAACAATTAAAATACATCTTGAATATGTAATTGTATAAAAACACGTGTATTAATTAAATACTTAATTATTTTTTTTTAGGAAACCTAGTTCTTTAGAATTAAAGCACATAAATATACTGATTTAAGTAAAACGTAACATAAAATAGAAAAACAGTAAAATTAATCTTCTATTATTATTATAATACTTAAAGTTTCTCAGCAAACGAGATGAGCTACACACTTCAAACTTCTATGTGGCTATATTCAGACTACTGAATGAAAGAAAAAAAAATAATATTATAGTTGAACAGGTTTTGAGATTTTTTTGAGGGTTTTGGTCTGGATATTAAAAAACGCTTCTTCGCCAACGTTTCGACATACGAGGGTCGTCCAGAAAATAAGTTCCGTTTTGGTCTGTAGGGCGGTAGGAGTGGTTTTTGCCAAATCCGGCAACACCGCTCGAAAGAGGAGAGGTGGGGGAATAGAATGAGAGGTGGGGGACCTCAGTCGGTCAATTACCAACGTCAGGGCAGGTAGTTGAAATGGAGCCCTCCATGTCACGTCCCGCCACCTCGATCCCCGTTCCTCTCGAGTTGTTTTGCGCGGAGTGATTCAATTTCTTTATGCACAGGGTTTCAAATCAGTTCAAATTCACGAACAGCTCATTTCTGTTTATGGAGAAGGTGTAATGAGTGAATCAATGGTGAGGAGATGGTACGTGAATTTAAGGCGGGAAGACATTCAGCTCTCTAGGGACCCACCGGGCGGAAACTTTCCGAAAGTCAAGTTTTTCCGAGACGATCTCATGGATGAGGGATCGTGAGATGTCTGGAAACTCAGGTGGAGTTCATCCAGGTTAAACGACGATCTTTGCGAATTGCATTGTCGATTTCTGCGACAATTTCGTCCGTCACAACTGAGGGTCGCTCATACCCACTTTCATCCTCAAGTGAATGTCTTCCCGCCTTAAATTCACGTACCCATCTCCTCACCATTGATTCACTCATTACACCTTCTCCATAAACAGAAATGAGCTGTTCGTGAATTTGAACTGATTTGAAACCCTGTGCATAAAGAAATTGAATCACTCCGCGCAAAACAACTCGAGAGGGAACGGGATCGAGGTGGCGGGACGTGACATGGAGGGCTCCATTTCAACTACCTGCCCTGACGTTGGTAATTGACCGACTGAGGTCCCCCACCTCTCATTCTATTCCCCCACCTCTCCTCTTTCGAGCGGTGTTGCCGGATTTGGCAAAAACCACTCCTACTGCCCTACAGACCAAAACGGAACTTATTTTCTGGACGACCCTCGTATATATATATATGTATATATCCTCCTCAGGGCTAAAACATTAATGAGGAGGACATATATATATGTCGAAACGTTGGCGAAGAAGTGTTTTTCAATATCCACAGCAAAACTCTAAAAAAAAATCTCAAAACCTGTGAATATAGAGTGGTCAAGAAACAAACAGCATGATGAATATTACAGTTGAAGTTAGGTGAAAGAGAAAATAAACCCCTCAATATTAGAGCTCTAAATGAAGTGCTTATACCGCTAACAGTTATGAAAATATTAAACTTGAGTCTAAACAAAAATCGACAGTACCGCATAAATTAATGCGTAAATAAACATTGAAAATGTTTGTTATATCATTAAAAGATGTAATTTATTTCATAAATAAGATCAATTTAAGTTTATTATTTATGCTAAAGCTCGTAAATTAAAATGATGATTGAATTGCAGCCATGGTGTAACGATGGTCAAAAGATGGACATTATAAGATGATGGATATTCTACAACCCCATCCCTGCCTCGCAATACAAGAATATGACCATAGTCGAAAATAATCATGTAAGTCATGGTTTTTATTATCTCATTACTTGTGCAATCCCTAAATCCCACTTGTATGGATATTTACTCATATGGGGGGAATTCAAGTCCTTTCTAACTCCTTCCGGTAGATGGACACTTAACAGTGCGGATGAAACCTGAAGAAGAACACTAAGTGTTGGAAACGCGTTGTTCGTTTCATATTAAACTTTTTTTTGTGTGTGGAGACGTAATTCATGAATTCCCCCAATACATTTTTATTATCTTTTAAAATGTAAGTCCTCCGAGTTTCTTATCTTGTCTGGATCATGTCCATGAGTGAAAAACTAGTTTGTTTGACTGGAATTCGTCTTATCATACTTGTAATCTTATTTGAACATATTTTAAAGTAAATAGTAATTATAGATAATAAATTTCAATTTCTTTTGTAAAATAATGTAATATCCATTAGTTTAGACTTGACTGGGAAGACAACAATCGAATCAAGAGTAGATCGATTGTTTTCATATAACCACAATGTAAAATTCGAATTAACACAATTCTATATGTATATAAAATTCGTCTATATAGACGAAACGTCGGCTTAAAGGTGTTGTATTATTGAAGCTAGACGAAACCTCGATAAAAAAGAAAAATAGTGTATACTACTTATAGACAAGATGGTATAGATGATAATAACAAACGTATATCTCTACTGTTTGTATTCTGAAATAATAACGAGTAGTCTTATCACAAAGTATCAGTATTAGTGCCTCTTCACTTGAGCAGATATAGTAGCCGTCACTTGTGATCAGCTTTCTATAACGATAAGCCGGTCTGGTATTATTTTTTTTCCTTTATTTTGGCGCTTCGCTTCAAGTAATATGAAGACTAGTGTAAAAAGAGGTTAAATACTATGTGGTATTATAGAATATAAAGGTAAGGCAGATGTTTCCTGTCCAAATGTTGGTTGACAGCGCGGCATTGAAAGCTGCGCCTGCGCTCTTGCCAGCTGTTAGCCATCACCAGGTATATCCTCCACCCCACGCAAACAGCTCACTGGATACCGTTATTTAGACGACACATGCTCTGTCCGTTGGACACAAAGACTCCCAGTATATAATAGCTATCGCTTCTTACCCACCTAATTTCGTGAATTTTTAAACCATCTGGAGCTAATTAATGATAGCATTAGTAAGCATGAAAGTCGTTTTTATACAAACACAGTTTCTCATCCGGAGTTCCCCCAGAAACTGAGTTCCGAAAGGGTTCCGCTAAAAACTGCTGAGACAAGCTCATGTGCATTACATGCACGTAATATTAATGTTTTATAAGCACAGTATAAACTAAGCCGCGTGCCTAGATTATAGATCACAGACTTATATTCTATAGACTACATATAGTTTATAGCCTCTTTATTGATATAATTCATATCAATGTTCTTAGATTTAGTTCGTCACTTCATCTCCTGAGACAAGCTCATGTGCATTACATTCACGTAATATTACTGTTTTATAAGCACAGTATAAACTAAGCCGCGTGCCTAGATTATAGATTACAGACTTATATTCTATAGACTATATATAGTTTATAGCCTTATTACTGATATAATTCAAATCAATGTACTTATATTTAGTTCGTCGCTTCATCTCCTCTAAGAGTCTTTCTGTATATACTTCTCTATTCTGGTTACATGATATTGGATACTTATGTTTATTCTTTAGTTTGAATTTAGATTTTTTTCTTATAAATGAAATCTCACTAAGAAAGTATTTTTATTTAGTATTATCAATAAATTTCTCAAGGAAGTCACAATTTAACATAACTATTTGAATAAATATATATAGTATGATAAAAGTTCAAAGATGGGTTTCTTGAAGATTTTGATCTAAAGAAATTACACTTCTGTTTATATGTCGACGTTTCGCCAAAAAATGGTTTGACATTTTCAAGGCTTGTTTCTGATGAAGAAACTATTTACGGTCTATGCCTCTATCTACCAGCATCATATCAGATATAAAGAAAAGCATCTGATGTGATGCTGAAGGATATAGGTATGGGAATAAATAGTTTCTTCCTTGAAAATGCCAAACAATTTTTTGGCGAAACGTCAACATATAACAGGAATGTAATTTCTTTAGACCAAAATCTTCAAGAAGCCCATCATTGAATTTAAAAATCAGTGGTGTAGAAGCTATATCAATATACTGTGATATTTACTAAGTAAAATACGATATATAGTATATAATCTTTTTTTTGCATAGGGTATCCTTGAGGCATGTAATTAATTTACTTTATGGGTCACACAACGGTACAGAGACGCCGCAGAAAGTCAAATCTCCTATTATTAACCTATCACTTCGGCAAGTTTCTTGCATGTCGTTAATCATCATCGTGTTACAACTCGTATCAATTTACATAGATTTAGTTCGTAGACGCAAGTGTTCCTAGATTCTTTTCAAGGCTGTGTGAAAGAGTAGTCTTGTGAACTCTGCTCTTTAAATGAATTCCAAAACAGTACGCACGAAACTGGTTAGAAATCCTCACTCAATAAACCTAATCAACTTTGAGAAAGAAAATATTCATCAGGTTATGTTGAAAGGGTTAAAGGATGAGTCATCAGTCATCATCAAATAGTTTCAAATATTGGTGTTGCCTGAGGAAGAACACAATATGTTCGAAACACATTCTTTGATTAATCATTTTTATGCAGAAACTTCTATTAGCGTTTATGAAAATGAATAAATACCACATAGTAGGGAGCAAGGTTAACATATTCGCGTCTAAACTGATAGGACTGGGGTTCGATCCCCAACTGGCCTTCGATTTATTTATACGGGAGGTGAATAAATCTGAGCACGTCATACCTCGGAGAAGGACGTTAAACCGTCGGTCCCGACGATGTCAGGTACTCGTTAAAGAACCCTACTCTAAATACACTTGAGTTAGGCAAAATTTAGTACTCCCACTGTAGAATCAATCTTCATTGTGTGGTATCACAAAGAGCTAATGTTCAGCCTACGTGTGTTCACTTGTGGGACTACCACTGCAACCTAACCTAACCTACCAAATAGTAACTGATTATATATCCTCTGAAACCGGATAAAGCAAATATCCGAAACCGGGATCAACCCGGTTGGGCGGTTTGATAAGCTTATGGACTGCTCTCCTTTTTAATGTAGTCGCCCCAACCTGCATGTCCCAATATAAACCTCATGCTGCAAATACATACAGGTAGGAAACAAATAACCTTCCAAAATACTAGCACACATTCTTCAACATTTCGTTATCTAGGATATCATATATATTACTTGCTTTTTTCCAAGTATCATACATTTTAATGGCGACAATAATACATTTTCTATTTTTAAAAACAATTTTCATGTTCTTAGCCTGGCCTTTAAATTAATGTTCTTTAAAGGGAAACTCGTAATAATAACATTTCATTGTATTCAGTATTTCATCTCTTTTTGTTATTTTATTATAATGCGCTATTATTGCTTCTGCCACTTGAATATGTGTGTGTGTCTACGTAGAAACATCAGTATCGAAAGAAAAATAGTTTGTTGTTTGTTTTACTTTTTAGTGTTGTTCTAGGGGCGGAAATTGTGGCTCATTTATTATTTGGCACCTATTTTAGTAAGGGGCGACTCACATTACCTGTTGATTCTACATTAGGAGTTCTACATTTTGGCAAACTGTAGTGTATTTTTTAGAGTAGGGATCTTTAACGAGTATCAAACATTTTACAGGCTTAGGACAGCCAGTTTAACATCCTCTCCGGGGGACGACATGCTCAGATTTGTTCACCTTCCACGTGAATAAATCGAGGTATAGGTAGGTATCGAACCCCGGACCTCCCAGCTCTGAGACGAGTGCGTTAATCACTGAGCTAACCTGACCTCCCAAAATCAAAATAGGTATAACAATGGTCGTCAACTTGGGTAAAGATTTCACCCTGCCCATGATTTTAGTCTGGCTTTCCAGTTTCATACTGTGCTTATGTATTAAATTGTATTTCGCATATTTTTGTGAAATACTTTTATTTTATCTATGAGGCTATATATAAAATGGTCTACTATATTACTATGACTTAATTTATGACAGCTATAAGAGTATGGTGTGTTAAAAATTGTGTTGTATGCTTTCTTGTTATCAGACAAGTGAAATTAGTGACCAGCATCTACCAATGCTGACAGTTTAAGGACTACCATATATACGACTCTTAGGAGTTGGGTGCTCGTTACTCCAGAACCAGAGCTCGCAATGATAGTTAATTTGACCTATCAGGGCTTAATTATGGAGGGTCAGACAAGTGAAATGTGATATTTTCGTTTTTACTTCTGGTAAATAGATTTCAAACTTAAATAATAATCAATGTCTTCAACGTTATGCCAGTAAGTAGCTTTAGCAAAGTATATAAAAGATATATTAACGTTTTCACAAACTAAGTAAAATTGTTTTAAGTTTCAAACAAACACGTGCGATTTACAAATATTTTCAAAACAGATAAATCAAATTAAACCCTTTAATCGGAGGAACTGGAGACGAAGTAAGTTGTAATGGGACGTGGTTGGACTCCCTTAGGCCTTGTTTGTGTTGGCTAAATTAGGTCTGGTTTGAAGAGGGCTCGGCAGCCTGCTTGCCTGACCTTCAACCGCCCCATCCACCACAGATACTAATCTCTACAGTCCCTCAAAACTATTTCTCATATATTAGTAATCTCCATTAACGGCATTCCGTTTTCTATCCCACTTTATTATTATAGTTTTACCTATAGAGAGAATGAGGTAAAGCCCTTTTAGTGGTATTAAGGTACTTTACATAATTATTTACGAATGGTAATACGACAGTGAAGTGTCGTGAGATTTCTGTCCAGTGAGCCATAAATCTTTTAGAGTAATATTTATAGATATATTTACATATAAGGTGCCAGGTTAGCTCAGTGGTTAACATACTCACCTCTGAACTGATAGGACCGAGGTTCGATCCCCACGTGGTCCTCGATTTATTCATGCGGGAGGTGAATAAATCTGAGCACGTCATCCCTCGGAGAAGGACCCGTCGGTCCCGAGCCTGTACGATGTCACGTATTCGTTAAAGATCCCTAATCTCAATACACTTAAGTTAGGCAAAATTTAGGACTCCCACTGTAGAATCAATCTTCATTGTGTGGTTTCACAAAGAGCCAATGCTTGGCCTACGTGTGTTCCCTTGTGGGACTGCCACTGCAACCTAACCTATATATATATATATTTTCCTTTATATAAACTAATTTTAGTGGTGACTATTAGCGTTAATTTAGTGGTAATGTAGTTCGCCCATTACTAAAATGGGTGTCAAATAATAAATGAGCCACAATTTCTGCTCCTAGAACAGCACTACTAAGTGAAAGCTTATAAGTGTGGGCGTTGGAAAACAAACAAACAAACACTTTACCGGAGGTTGTACCTCCCAAATTTTACGAGTTATCGTTTTTTTCATATTTGTTTGCTCTGAAAATATTCATGCTCTAGTAAAACTGTTTAATTGTTACGATAAAGAAGTCGACTGTCAACAATAAATGGCTTAATCAACTTTTCGTACTACATTTATTTTAATGAATGATCAAACCGCAATATGAAATGGGAAAACAAGACTAAGATCTTTCAACCTTAACAAGCGATCTTCGTCAGAAGAAACTCAATTGGGTTTTTGACTCTGACGAAGAGCGCTTATTACGGTTGAAAGATCTTAGTCTTGTTTTTCCCACTTCATATTGTGGTTTGATCATTGATTTCACGTCTTTATGTGAAATCTTTTTATCTTAAGGAACTCAAAGGCATATCATATTAAGCGGGATTAACCTAAAGTAATCTTTGTGATATATTTTCATAAGTTGTATATAAAAAGATTTAAATATACAGCTACCTATGTTAGGTATAAGTCATGAAATGTTCAATATGTGATAAGAACGGGGTACAGGTTCACTTCGACTACGGCGATAAGAATTTTTTATTTAGTAAAAAACGGCCTGGTTGTTTGGTAAGTTAGAAGTGGATGGGTTGAGTGTCAGGTAGTTGGAATAAGGCTATAATGAGATGATTCCCAGTCGGGCAGAGGAACTCATTGTAATACCAGTCACGCTCCGCCCTGCCCGCTCGTAGATTTATCTTGCCCCAGTAAGCCGTGAATTTCTATCCTACCACCTGGTTTCTCTAGCCAGCTAGCACCTTCTTAGTCTGGTGTTACTTCTAGAAATGGTAGAATCACATCTAAAAATGGCAAGAAATCCATTTTTCTTCATGTATGAAACGTTTCGATAATAACAATGACAGTTATTGCCCAAGAGCACAAATCTAATTAGAAACTGACAACTAACACGGGCTTGCAGCTATCATGAATAGTATCAATTGACCATAAAAGATGCCTATCCCAGGAGATAACTCTTCGGAAATATATGTTACTGGTAGAAAGTCGACCTCCTCCAAGTCTCAGTAGAAGCGAGAAAGCTCATCGCCTTACGGAGGCATAATCATTTGAAATATATAGATCCAGAAGTGTCACAATGAACCCACCTCACTCTAAAACCAAAATAAATTACTAAATTAGTAAAAGAAATGGAAAAATATGTTAAGAGCTTTCAAGTGACCTGTTTTCAAAAGCATTTTTCAGTCATGGGCGCACAAACATTTTTTATACCTTAAACTACTTTTAGTGCTGAATTCTTTGATATATATTCATTTATATACACAAAATAAATTATAAATCGAGTAATTATCTAAGTTCAATGGGATTCGGTCAATTTTCTAGGTTTAAAAATCAAACTCTCACTGCCGATGTTTCGGTTTTATTTCAAAACCTTTTTCACAGGCAGAAGTAAGAATTTTATCACTAAGAAAATGAAATTTACATGACTTAAAAGAACAACAATCTTAACCGGATAAAACCTTGGACTAGACTAAAGTCTGACAAAGACCCTTTTGTTGTGGTTGAAAGATCTTAGTCTTTTTTTTTTCATTTCATATTGTGCTTTAATCATGGATTGTTATTTCACGAGTTTATGTGAAATTTTGTTATATATATATATATATATATATATATATAGACAGACAGAGAGAGAGAGAGAGAGAGAGAGAGAGAGAGAGACCGTCTCCAACCGTCTCTGTACCAGTGTGCTTGGTTTCCCTCCTTTATCTCTCCTGAAGACGGTTCAACCGAAAATTAGAGACTGTAAGTTTGTGTTTTTAATTACTTATACAGTAGAAACAGATATCTTGGCGCCCTTGTTTTTTTCGAGGCATATATATGATACATAGTCTTTTTGGTGGGTCAGAATTTATGCTTATATTTCTGTTTTGTTGAGTTGAAAAGTGTTTTATTAAATCCTTTGTCTTTTCCCTGAATGCAGTTTTCTCTGATGTTTTCGAAAAACATTAACTCGTCCTTTTTGAAATAAAACATTTTTTTTTTTAAGGAATTGGGAATGTGTTTAAACAAGTGTATGAAATTCTCAAAGGTTAGATAAAGAATAAATATTTAATTATCTTTATGGTGTATTGTTTTAGATTAAGGTAAAAAGCAAAAGTTAAGAACGAAGATACTGGTTAATTTGTATTGAAGGAGGGTCCCCCTCCCCCCCACTCCTCGTCCATTATGGATTATATCGTCATCAATCCCCTAGGAGGGGTGGCATTGTTTCCTGCCTCTCCCGACCTACCCTACACAGTGTTACCAACACAACTCACCTACGCTCCAATATCCCTTATTATTCTGCCCTTCAAAACAAATGGTAAGGAGAAAATTTATTACTCCAGCAGGCTGCACGATATTTTATTTTATTTTTTTTTTTATTGTGTAAACACTATTCAAATAATTATGAAGCATATTAAAAAATGAACTTGTCGACTATCAACAACATCACTTGGTGACATATTCATACATAATAAATCAAAGTACAATTAATTTAAATTAAATTAAGTTTATTCATGAGAGAAATCATTTTGTTAATTCAATGAATTGCCGCATCATTATACTCAAAGGGATAGAAGATTTAAAATAAAAACAGCATGACAGTAATAGATTATCATTACAACGACAAATTAAATACTTTAGAAAATAGACTTCACTTATATCGAAAATTGATTCAACAAAGGTGTCTTTCATTGAGTGCATAAATATTTAAATATTTCGAAAAAAATAAAACCAAATTAAATTAAATATAGTTATATATATATATGAATTAAATACCACAATAAACAATATATATTAATTAAAATGCTCTAAGGCCTTTCGTCACAACATCACAGTATCACAATAGGTTGTTTCATTTAGCTCTCTGATGATGTTGTGACGAAAGGCCTTAGATCATTTTAATTAATATATATTGTTTATTGTGGTATTTAATTCATATATTATATCAAGAGTTATTGTTGATAATTAATTATAAATAATTAATAAAACAGTTCATTATTTATGAAAACAGTTAAATAATAAATATAAATAAAACAGTTCAAAATTGAAGATAGGTAGCACAGAAAGTAAAGAAACACACTTACAAATTCAAATTTTCGTGCAATCCGTCTTCAGGAGAAAAGAGAAAATATTTTCATCTTTATTGATTGATGGATAAATGACTTACTTTCTTAGATTGTAATGTGAAATGAAGGAACAAATATTCAATGAATAGCCTCATCATTATAATGAAAGGGATTGCTTGAAGATTTGAAACAAAAACAAAAACAAGATTATCATTATAAAGAAAAAATCGTTGTTTTTCAAATTTTTTTTTTTGTGTTATTCATAAATTGAAAACAGACATTTTCTATTAAAAAAGCGGGTTTTGAATTTCATAATTTTCTCCAAAAAACCGGTTTTTAAAAACCGACAAACCCTAGTCCAACCGTTGGACCCTGTACAAGTTTTGTACGCGTCTTGTGTGAGCGTTGAAGCTAACTAGGGTACTATAGTACAGAAGAGGGGAAAGTACAATAGTTCTCAGGACGCAGTACCTTAATCACCCTCAATAAATAAATAAAAAATAAACATAGGTTTAATTTGTATATAGATTTCAGATTTCTACTTTCCACGTTCACTTTTATTAATAATATTCTAGTATGCGTTCTTAAGAACTGCCTTTTCACTTTCTATAGATGTCATCTATAATGATAAGTGCCATTCCAATAGATTAAGTGTTTTCAAAGCAATGACTCGAGGTGAGGCGAGTGAGCATGGTCGGTGCTGTCCATGCTGCAGTGCTGTGGCATGGGGAAATACTCATGTTTCCTTATCATCTACCAGCATATCTCAACTGAATAAACTCAAAACATGTCCTACATTTAATTTAGAGCGACAAAAACAACAGAATTCAAAAGGTTTTTACTGTCAAAATCTAGTTCCTTGCGTTAGATAAATAAGAAATCTGGAAATTTTTGGGACCAACATGTAACTAAGAGATTAGCCCATGAAGAAATGTTGAGCTGAATATAATTTAGAACAGCTATAATTATGGTATAGTGAAATCATAATAGTTCTAACTTAGCTTTGCTTTCATCTTTTATTCATGTAAGTAACAGCGTTTTGGTGTATAGGGATCCATTGTTATTTTCTCCATTTAGAAATTTTAGAGATTCCCAGAGAGTAGCGCCTTGAACAGTGTTTTCTCACATTATAGCTATAATCGAATAGTATACTATTCTAGTATACTAGAATTTGAATATACTATACGAGTATGGGTTAAAGGATTGCAATACATCTGTACAGATAGTTAAAAGGTCATTGAAAGCGGTACGCAGTTTAGAATTGTGAATACGATCAAAAACACGTATGTTTTAGAGTAACATGTTAGAGAGTAGTTAAGAGAGATGTTACGTACGTATGTAGAGTTGAGTTCGTAACAACAGGTTTTTTTGTTTTTCAGTGCACATTTTGAGTTAAATTCTCTCTTTTCAGCATTCTATATAAAGCTCATGCACTTTTTCTCAGCATCTCTCTCTCTCTCTCTCTCTCTCTCTCTCTCTCTCTTTCTCTCTTCCTGTTTCTCTTTGGTAATTTTATTCGTTCTCATTTCTCTTTTCTTTCATTCTATCTCTCTCTCTCTCTCTCTCTCTTCTCATGTAATATTTTCTTATCTATCTCTCTCACTCCCCCCCTCCTCTTAACATCTCTCTTTTGTCATGTTGAGATCCTCTCATTTCTCTTTCCTTTCATTCTATCTCTCTCTCTCCCCCTCCCTCCCTCCCATTTTATCTCCTCTACTCATACTATACCTCTCCACTTCACTCTCTCTTCATCTCTCTCATCTCATACTAAGCCAACCTCTCCCTCATTCAACATCTCTCTTCTCATGCTATACCCTTACCTCTCTCACTCCCTCTTACTGTATCTCTCTCTTTTCAAGTTATTCTCCTCTTATCACTCTCTCTCACTGTATCAGATTTATAACTAATGTGTAGATATCAAATAGCTAGTTACAAATCTATACCTATTTTACAGGAAAGTTTCCATGATTGTTACAAGCATGCAAACATTTGAAGATTTATCAATGTTACTATAAGGTCAGCTTCTTTCCTTAAATCATATTGATATATCACTGTTACAACTAACCAAAATAACAAGTTTTATTTTTTTAACAAGGACACAGTTATTAATCCATTTTATATTATTTTTTAAATAAAAAAAAAGCAATCAAAATAATCTACCCAAGATGAAGTAATAAAAAAAGAAAAGGTTGGCAGGGCAATAAGCAAGGTCGAGTGGTTGAGTCAGCCGGCCTACGCTTGGCCATTCTAATCAAGTGTCTTTTTAAAGTATTCCCACACTTGTGGTCCACTGGATTCTCAATCTGTTGACAACAACATTCGCTTACACCTGGCTGATTCAGAAGAATATCACAGGCGTGTTGTGTTACTTTTCTGTTTAAACAGCTGAGTCTAATTTACGCTTTCACAATCCATCGTTAATTTCAAAGGCATTTTTTTTTCTCTCTTCTTCTCTGTCAGTGATAATTTAGACACTCATTTTCAAAAACTTCACAACTCAGAAAGAAAATAAACACTTACTTTTTCTCTAAAATTTCGCCAGTAAACTGTTTTCAAAAGAAATAAAGAATACAGAAGGTTTATATATATATATATATATATATATATATATATAATAAGAAATGGGAAAAAAAGACTAACTCCTTTCAACCACAACAAGCGGTGTTCGTCAGAGTCAAAAACCCAATAGTTTAAAATAGTTATAAAAAAAACTGGTCTGAGGAATAATTCGAATTTTATGTGTTTTTTTTTTATAATTGTCAAATTTGTTGGTGTCCTCAAATTCAAGTTTAATTCGTTTTCTCATTTTATAGAACGACCTTCACAGCAGAAAACATAAGGCCAATTCTTTCTACTATAACTACAGTGGTTGAGGTTATTTGTCAGTTTTTACATGGGTTGAGAGCAGACTGTACAAACAAGACGGCAGTTTGTTTGTTCATGGCACGGCCGTGCACAGGGACCCGGAGCAATGAAGGCCCTTTAGAGCAATCAAAGGGGCAAGGCAACCCAATCCTGTTCACACCGGCGCGTAGCCAACACATGCCTGGTCTAAATCAAACAGTCGCTTCAACACCCCCTTCCATATGCCAGCCAGTTTGTTTTAACCATTACACTTTTATTTTAAGGACCTCATCAACAAATGAGGGGCACTAATCAAATATAACATCATATTACAATACCATCCGTCTTACCTCGTGAATTGTTGTCGTAAACGTCCGACCGGTTTCACACAAAGTGCATCTTCAAGTATTACTAATCAGATTCAAGGAATCCTGGATGTAAATTCGTTTATATTCAGCGAATTCATGAATTACGTCTCCACACACAATTTTTCTTCTTTTTTTATATGTGGAGACGTAATTATTGAATTCTTGAAAATGATGAAATAAAACACAATAACAGATTGGGCAAGTAATAAACTAAATTCGTTTAATTAAATTTTTAAATTCATTTTTCCACAACAATGATTCACAAAGTAAGACGAATTTCTATTTTAATATGATGTTTACTATCTTCTGTAGTACTAACAATATACATGTATTTAAATAGAGAGCTGCTATTTAGATCCAAAACTAAAGAAGTTTATAGGTTCATGCGTGAGGTCCCAGTTACCCGCTGCTCAGCGAAGCCTCAGTCATTCTGCCAATAGGTATAGAGGTTTCACAGTCCCTCTGTGTTAAATGATTTTTGGCAGAAAACATTAGCCTCACTTTACAGTGAACTCCTGTTCCCTTTCTATTTTTGGTTTAAAACCAAATGATGTTTGGCAGAAAACATTAGCCTCACTTTACAGTGAACTCCTGTTCCCTTTCTATTTTTGGTTTAAAACCATTTAAAACATCATTTAACACAGAGGGACTGTGAAACCTCTATACCTATTGGCAGAATGATTGAGGCTTCGCTGAGCAGCGGGTAACTGGGACCTCACGCATGAACCTGTAAACTTCACTCCTATTGGTCAACATTGTAACCAATCATATATATATATATATATATATATATATTGATAAAAGTATCGACGGTGGAATAGAAACAAAACTGAAGTTTATCGGGAATCGGTCAGTTCTTCAGGTTGAAATTAAACTCTCATTGCCAACATTTCGGTCTTTATTTAAAACCTTTTTTATAGGCAGAAGTATAAATTTTGAAACAGAAAAACTAAGTATTACATTACAAATTATTTTACAAAGAAAAATAGTATGTGGATTTTAACAACAACTGTAGTCTGAATGAACACATGGCACTGAACTATGCGATTTTAATTTGAACCTGAAGAACTGACCGAGTCCCGATAAACTATAGTTTTGTACATATATATATATAATATATATATATATATATATATATATATATATATAATATATATGATCAAACCACAATAAGAAATGGGAAAACAAGACTAAGATCTTTCAACCGTAAACAAGCGTCTTCGTCAGAGTCAAAAACCCAACTGACTCTGACGAAGACCGCTTGTTACGGTTGAAAGATCTTAGTCTTGTTTTCCCATTTCTTATTGTGGTTTGATCATTGATTGTTGTTTCACGTGTTTATGTGAAATCTTTATATATATATATATATATATACAAACAAAAAAAACACGGTTAAGAAAGATAACACGTCATGCAATGAGGAAATACTGTCGGAACTACTTTATTTCGAAGTTCATCGTCTTCAGAAACAGAAGTGACTCGTTTGACTATCAAGCAAAGATTGTTTTTGTCAGTCCTCCGTATAATTTAACATATTATAGAGTTCATGTGCTGATATATTTCGACAATAAAGAAATGCAGTGAAAATCAACACAAATAAGAATTAATGAGTTGTTAAAAATGAAGATATTAATAATGTGAAAAATGGAATAAAAATAAAGTATACAAAGTATATAATGGAGAAGGCAACCTAACCTGCGGTGGTTACTATATTGCATGTTTGATACTTGACATATCCCATTTATTATATCTAGTTTAAAATATGTAACTTTTACCAAAATGACAGATAGTAATTTATATAAAAGTGGTTTAACGGTAACCCTTACAATGTATCAAATCAATGCAAATAATGTCAACTTTCTTGTATAACCTGTTCGTTTCAAATAGACAGTCTCGTTAACAGAGACTGGACCTGATGACTAAATAGTTGGTTAGATGCTTTAAAAATAATTAAACTAAATCCTCAAAAGATATGTTTACCTTCATCAAACATTTTAAATATACTTAACTGTCCTCTACTCAATTACTCTTTTAAATATACCGAACATTTTTAAATCAACCCTGTTTTACATTTACTTTCAAAAACGACTTTTTTCAAGGTTTTTGACTCTAACGAAGACCGCTTGTTACGGTTAAAAGATCTTAGTCTTGTTTTCCCATTTTCTTATTGTGGTTTGATCATATATACATGTTCTATTAAAAAGTATGCCAATTTTCATTTTCGTTCGTTTTCTATTTCATTTCTCAAATTACCCAAGTCATTCTCCCCAAATGAAGTCTCTTTTATAATTAAAAAACTACCATCAAAAAAATCTCCCGGTTATGACCTTATAACAAACGAAATAATCAAACAACTTCCCCGTAAGGTCATAATTTCCTTACATATATATACAACTCTATCTTACGAACAACCTATTTCCCCATTCTGTGGAAATTTTCTATTATTCGCATGATCCCAAAGCCCCAAAGTCTCTACAACTATGTACGTCGTACCGCCCAATTAGTTTACTACCAACCATGGCCAAAATCTTTGAAAAATTATTTCTTCGAAGACTTCGTCCCATTTTAGAATCGAAAAATTTAATACCCTCTCACCAATTCGGGTTTCGATCTCAACACTCTACAATTCAACAATGCCACCGTATAGTTGATGTCATTTCCTCTACTCTTGAGAAGAAACAATACTGCTCAGCTGTCTTTCTTGATGAGGCGGAAGCCTTTGACAGGATTTGGCATGCTGGGTTGCTTTGGAAGCTCAAAAAAATACTCCCACATACTTACTACCTTATAATGCAGTCCTACCTCAACCATCGCTTTAGCCAAGTAATAGAAGGCTCTTGTCTTTCTCCAGTTATTCATATTAAGGCAGGAGTTCCGCAAGGAAGCATACTTGGACCAGTGCTATACTCCATATACACCTCCGACATTCCAGAATCTCCCCATACAGTCTTAGCCACATTTGCTGACGACAAGGCAATCCATGCACAAATGACAGTCCTGAGCTAGCATCCTACTATATCCAGCAACACTTAAACGTTATAGAGTCATGGCTGAAGTGTTGGAGAATACGCATTAACGAACAGAAAAGTGTTCACGTAACATTTACGTTGCGGCCAGATGCGTGTTCTCCAGTCTTCCTTAACCATATTCCGATCCCTCAAGCTACAACCACCAAATACTTAGGACTGCACCTTGACAGACGTCTTACTTGGGCTCCCCATACCAAAATGAAAAGAACAGAACTAAACAGACGATATAGACTTTTAATTCACTTACTTGATAATCGTTCAAAATTAACTACTGTCAATAAACTATTACTATATAAATCTATGATTATGCCTATTTGGACTTACGGAATTGAAATATGGGGAGCAACAAAATCTAGCAATGCCCAGAGGATACAAGCTCTTCAGTCAAAAATTCTTAGGAAAATTCTTCATTGTCCCTTTTACATACCAAATCAAACAATCTATTCAGACCTCAGGATTTCAACAGTTCATCAAGTAGCAATATCTCGATACAAAGCCTTCCATAAAAATCTTTGTAGCAATAGCAATCCCTTAGTCCAAAACATCTCCTCAACAAATATTCCAGGAAATCCCCAAAGGCGCCTGAAGAGAAACTGGCCAAGAGACTTATTAGTGTGAATTACTCTAGTGACTTGTAAATTTAATCTAAGTTTCATAACATATTTCTCACGCCAGGAAGTATAATTACTGAATTATTTCTTCCCTCCTGCCTCCATGTGTAATGTATATATTTCCTTCATCATTGTCACTGTAATGTACAATTGCATTGTTGTGACTATGTAAAATAAAATTAAAAAAAAAAAAAAAAAAAAAAAAATTTCTCAAATTTTCTGAACTTGGTTTTCAACACTTCAGGTAAATTCTTAGGTAATATTCAGAAATTCTTAGGTAATTTCTTGAAAATCAAGTTCAGAAAACTTGAGAAATTAAATAGAAAACGAACGAAAATGAAAATTGGCACAGTTTTTAAAATAGAACATGTCTAAATGAAGGTCTGCTCCCAATATATATTATATATATATATATATATATATATATATAATATATATTATATATATAAGTTTTGTTTCTATTCCACGGTCGATATAGATTTATAGATCAATATATATATATACATACACGAGTTCAAAACTGTCGTCCCTCCGTCAATTCACTTCTTCTACTGAGGACGACCGCCATTACGGTCGAAATATTGAAATGTGAGTGTTTGTTGTGTTTCAGTTTAGGTGTCACTGCTTATTTTAATTGCTATATATATAATATATATATATGTATGCAGAAAAATCACAATAAATAAACACGTGATGCAATCAATGAAGTTTAAACCAGAAAACATAGTTTTTACTTTGTAAAAACCATACCCAAAACCCAAAAACATACTGGGTTTTTACTTTGCTCTCTGATGACATTCATTGAAATGCCTCAGAGCATTTTTTTTCTATTGTTTTCCTTTTTCCATTGTGGTTTAAACTTCTGTTTAAACTTATATATATATATATATATATATAATATATATATAAGTATGTCTTATTTTATTATATTTATATTTATTATTTTATTATCATATTTCTTATTGCAGCAGGATCATCTTGTTGCGTCTACAACGTGCTTAGTCCCCCTTTCTCTTTTCTCCTGAAAATGGATTCCCCGAAAATTTAAATTTGTAAGTGTATTTCTTTACTCTATGTGTTACTCTTCTTCTAATTTGAACTCGTATTGTGTCCTGTTTGGAACATATTTCCGATTATTAAGTGAATATATTTAAATATACATTTATATTTATTTATATAGAGCCGCCGCTCTGGCATCCTGCGGGACTCTTCGCCTCCTGATGACGACGATGGTTGAAATATAGAACTGAGTTATTCCTGTGTCTATCTGTGTGCTATCTTTTTTAAATAAAATAAATTCAAAACGAAGGAAACACACAGAAAGACACAGACATAACTCACATCGATATTTCGACCATCGTTGTCATCAGGAGGTGTGAAGAGTGAAGAGCGAAGAGTCCCGCAAGAAGACAGGCTGCCCTGTCTTCCTCTGTGTTTGCCCTGTGTTCGCTCTTCACTCCTCCTGATGACGACGATGGTCGAAATATCGATGTGAGTTATGTCTGTGTCTTTCTGTATGTTTCCTTCGTTTTGAATTTATTTTATATATATATTTAGTTATTGATAAATTGACTTTCGTCTTCTTGCTATAACACTTGATTTCCGGTAAGCGAAGTTTTAAAAGGGTCGAAATAAAAGTGAGTCCTGGTGTTTTTGCCTAAAGTCACAGTATATAAATATATAAAGGAAATAATATATAATAATATATAGAAATAATAACTAACATTAGTAAACGAAATGGAAGATTTTCCAACTGGCTAATAATATTACCTTTATATAACGTATGTAAAGTAACACGTAATATGAACGCACTCAAGCGGCACACAGAGAGAAGTTTCATTAAACATCTCATATTGTAACAACAGCATATGCGAACTAAATATGAGTTGATATAATCTCTTGAAAACTCAATTTATTTGCCTGAATAAAGATTATTTAAATTATATACATATTACTTACGTAACAAAATTAAATATCTTACGCTATTTAATATGAAATATTTTCATAAAGCTATTTTCTTCAGTTATTTGAATACGTCAAAACATATCTCAATTAAATGTCCTTTGATAAGTAGAAATACTATATATTGACAATGTTATGTTATTGGGTTGTTTTGAGATCAAACGTATTGTCTCTCCTCGTTTGTGATTTTGACTGTGATTAATCTAATTTACAAGTCGTCAGTATTTCAGCAGAGGTAATTGAAATACAGGTACTTCGTCGATAACGTGTTATCAACTTGGTTAAACCAAGTGTAAACTTTGAACGAGTCTAGATAAAAATAATTCGCTTATATATAGCTGCCAAATCAAGATGGCATTCATGACGAGCCACTGGATCTGTAAATTGCAATATATATATATATCAATGAGCAAACCACAATAAGAAATGGGAAAACAGTACTAAGATCTTTCAACCGTAACAAGCGGTCATTGTCAGAGTCAATAACCAACTTATTGTGGTTTGATTGAAATAACTTTCACGGTTTATGTTAAATCTTTTTATCGATATATATATATATATATATAAAACAGATTCAATAATATATCGAACACTTGATAGAATAAGTGTGTTCTCTTATCGGGATTCGGTCAATTTTTTACGATAAAAAACAAACTCTTGTTGCCGACGTTTCTGTTTTATTTAAAACTGTTTTTCATAGGCAGAATTAGTCTGCCTGTTTTTCATAGTCTGCCTATGAAAATGGTTTTAAATAAAACCGAAACGTCGGCAACGACGGTTTGATTTTTTATCCTAGAAAATTAGAGGATATTGATTTTATTCCTGATTAGAGAATACACACACACACACACACACACACACACACACACACACATATATATATATATATATATAATATATATATATATATATATATATATATATATATATATATGATCAAACCACAAAAAGAAATGGAAAACAAGACTAAGATCTTTCAACCGTAACAAGCGGTCTTCGTCAGAGTCAAAAACCCAACCCAACTCTGACGAAGACCGCTTGTTACGGTTGAAAGATCTTAGTCTTGTTTTCCCATTTGTTAAGAAATAGAATAAATACGTTAACACTAAAATATAAACATATTTTATGCATTCTATATATTGTTTGGGTTTATTTTTATAATTATTATATATATATATATATATATATATATATATATATATATACTTATATATATAATTATAAATTTATAATTATATACTCAAGAATATGTACTTTTATAAATTTATAAGTATATATTCTTAAAATAATATATTATTAGGTACTAGCAGACGTACCCATGTTTCAGGAGTATTTTACGAAAATTCAGAGATGATACACGATATTGCAAAATATTATTAGAAATTATAGAATAGTAGAAAATATCATTATTAGTACAGTCCATAACTGTTATTCGATCTGGAATTTCATTTATATCTTTCAGCTTTAGATACTGAGCTCAAATTTGATTTTATTCAAGGCATTTATCTTGTTTTACTTGGATAGGTAGGGCTCACTTTTTTAAAGCGATCAAATTATGATCAACTCAAACGAAATTAAAATCAACTAATAACTGCTTACTACAGTATGAGATATCTAAAAATTGTTGTATAGTTTTATTTTAAACACTTTTTCTTCTTCTCGGAATTTGGTTAGACTTAATATTTGCAAGCACCTTTTGGCGAAAAGGCGAAAATTTCGAGAAGAAGAAAAAGTGTTTATTATTCTGAGGTAAAATGGATAAACAAACAAAAGTCTCCACACAAATGAAGTTTTATTCAACGCGTTTCGAACACTTTATATTCATCATCAGGAAGACACCAAGGATGTGGTGTTGACGGGTTGGTCCAGTGAAAACAACCAACCAACCAACCATAAGTGTTTATTAGTAATTGCGGTCATGAAAACAATAACTTACTTTTATTTTATCTACATACTTGTATAGGTAGACAAACAAAGCTAAAAAAATCCACAACTTGCTTCTACGTTGAGTTTCCAATCCATTCAAATCTTATCTTTTAAGTTTCACATACACAAATCTTCTTTCAAAGTTTCAGCTTACTTTGTCTTATGGTGGCTGAGTTTGGACTATGAATATGGTGGTAACAATTTTTGGACAATCAAACTGATTGAAATTTTTCTAAGGGTGGATTCAGTTTCTGTGATGTATAAAATGTAAAGTAACTTGAAATGAGTCAGTTCAGATAAAGCTTTTTTTTTTATTTATATAGATTTCGAAACAAGTTAATATTTGAAATACTTTAAGCTGGAAGGACGATATACATTTCTCTTTATTTGATCTACATACATGTGAACAGTGTGCAGCGTATTGTATATAAATACAAGCCTGCTTGCTTCATATCATGATCGTGCAATAACTCGAGATTTACGTTAATCAATAGCCAAGGGGGCTTCTGTGCACACACCAGCCAGGTGCGTATTTTTCCAAAAGGAAGTGCGTTCAAAGGCTTCTGTTTCCTTCCGCCTTCCCCTCTAAGGCACACTCTAGAATTTCATCAGATCTTTAATTTCTTTTTTTTTTTTTTTTGCCAGATCATGGACGTATATCATTAAACGACGTTTTGATAAAAATGCTGAATCAGAAAATATTTAGAAAAGTTCATTATTTGTGCAATCTATTATATTGTGTTGGGGAATTTCAAAAATTATACATACAAGTTTAATATGAAAACTAACCTCGTGTTTCGAACACTTAGTGTTCTTCATTTAAAAAATATACATATCTGTGAGCTTTAAGAACATCAGAGTGAATTATTTGAAATAGAATACAATATATGAATGTTGAATTTCACTGTTAAGGTTGTTAACAAGGGATTCAGTAAAAAAAATGACTTAATTAATCCTGAACCTTATTAAAACATAACAACATACTGAAAATGAACTAATTTATAAGTAACCAATATGAGTAAATACCACACTATAACAGATTGCACAAGTAATGTTATAATGTGGTATTTACTCATGATGGGGAATTTCAAGAATTACGTCTCCACACAAAAGAGTTTTATGTCAAAACAAACAAGTTGTTAGTTTTGACATAAATCTCTTTTGTGTGGAGACGTAATACTTGAAATTCGCCGTTTAGAGAAGTTGTATGAGCTTACATTCATGCAAAGATTAATGCATTACTTATGTATATTAGTGAACGTTAAAACTAACGACGTATTTATTTCAAAATTGAGAAAAAAAAATATATTTTGAGGCTTTTTACCTTTTTGCACTGATGTTTTAGTATTCCTCCTAACGAAATTATTTTGCCAAAAATAATAAGAATAATAGAAATATTGTCTTATTTGTTTCTTTTTTTTTTGTTTTAAGTTTTTTTTGGAGAACCTTTCATTTGTACACTAAAGTTATTTAAACACATAAAAGAGTCAAACACACATAAATAGCAATACGCAATCTTCAGGACAAATGAAGAATACAGATGGATGAATAAGCGAAGTGTTTCATTAGAATTAGAGAGTGAGAGAAAATTAGAAATTAGAGAGTGAGTTTCAATTATATATGTATATATAAATATTAGATTTTTGAACCGGTGAAAAGAAACCACCCATATTTCGACCCACATGACAGTCAACTTCGTTGAATTAAAAAGGAAAGCATTGAATATTTTTGTTTATAAAAGGGTTGCTGATAGTATATACAAAGGATTTCTGATCAGTGTATAAGTAGCCTTCTAGCAGACATACCCTCCACCAGAGAGCATTCAATCCACCTACAGGCCTTACCACGCTCCCGAAGACAACAAGAGTCAAAATATCGAGAGTTGTGCAGGTACTAATTAAGTGTCTTTTCTGTTTAATTTGATATACATACAAGTAATTATCGAAACGAATCAACGTACATATGAAACCAAAAGAAGAACACAAACATTCACTATATTTCACGATATTTCGACACTGTCGTCATTACGTTAAAGTGAGTATATTATATATAATAGCAAAAACGTAAAACAAAAGTAGTACGTTCATATCAAAGAAAACATTTAGAAATGGGACTAAGACCATTTGAGCAAAGTTATTATGAGTGATGAGAACTTACAATTTGGCCAAAAAAATCTAATTCCCATTTTTGAGGACTAAGATGTTTCCATGTTTAAACGTTAATATTTATATATATAGGCTATCTTATATATGATATCTCTGCTATTAATTTGTTCATCTGACCGTTTATATGCATATATCACTTCTTCCTCCCAACTTGATTATGTATTTCCAGTACATGCCTCGTCGCCTCATTTTCTTTTCTCCATGAAGACGGGGATTTATCCGAAATGTATGAGCAATGTAAGTGTAGTCAAGGTTCTCTGTGAGCTCCTTTTCAACTTCATATATCCCGAGCTGACGATACACTATGCCATCTAGTCTGAAAGGGAAAACATAGAGAAGCGCAAATGTCTACTACAGGAAAATAAAACAACGTTATATATATATACGTATGAACAATGTATCGTATTGAAAGAGCAGGAATTAAACGCGATCTACTATAGACAAAATAAACACCATATTAATTACGTTGAACAAGTATTATTTAAAGACCAGGTATTGAAGGATCACTATTGACAATATTAAAAAACTTCTCACTTTTAGATACACATACACTTATTGATATTGAAGCTCTTTTCAATAATTATGATATTAGTAGTATGTTATAAAATGAGTGGTATTTAGAAGAGTTTTATGTAAAACTTTGGATGAATAATCATGAATATTATGCTTCTAAGATTCTATCAAAGGAAATTTCTTCTTGGAACGCAATTACAATGCGTGGAGGGGAAGAAGAGGGGAGGTTAGCCCATTGGAAATGAGCTCTCACCTCTCGACTGGTAGATCCGGGGTTCAATACTCACTCTGGCCCTCGATTTATTCACGCAGGAGATGAATAAATCTGGTAAGATCGTCCTTCAGTGAAGATGTAATGCTGTCTATGCCGAGCCTGTGCCATGTTAGGGAACTCGTTAAAGATTTCTGCTCCAAATAAACTTCAGTTAGGCAAAATTAACAGTTCTGAACAGTTCAGTGTCACGTGTTCATTCAGACTACAGTTGTTGTTAAAATCCACATACTATTTTTCTTTGTAAAATAATTTGTAATGTAGTACTTAGTTTTTCTGTTTCAACATTTATACTTCTTGCCTATGAAAAAGGTTTTAAATAAAGACCGAAACGTTGGCAATGAGAGTTTAATTTGAACCTGAAGAACTGACCGAGTCCCAATAAACTATAGTTTTTATATATATATATATAAATATTTTTTATTTTCTGCATCTAGTGTTCAGTTGGGTTTTTGACTCTGACGAAGACCGCTTGTTACGGTTGAAAGATCTTAGTCTTGTTTTCCCATTCTTATTGTGGTTTAATCATATATATATA
This sequence comes from Hermatobates lingyangjiaoensis, assembly GCA_026182355.1. Taxonomy (NCBI): domain Eukaryota; kingdom Metazoa; phylum Arthropoda; class Insecta; order Hemiptera; family Hermatobatidae; genus Hermatobates; species Hermatobates lingyangjiaoensis. Next base: position 156,284 of record JAPFBL010000122.1, on the reverse strand, counting down.
TATATATACATATGATCAAACCACAATAAGAAATGGGAAAACAAGACTTATTTATTATTGTGGTTTGATCATTGATTGTTATTTCACGTGTTTATGTGAAATATATATCTGTGTAAAATTCACATAAACACGTGAAACAACAATCAATGATCAAACTACAATATAAAATGGGAAAACAAAACTAATATCTTTCAACCGTAACAAGTGATCTTCGTCAGAGTAAAAAACACATCCCAGGAGAATAACAAAAGTTCATAATTAAAATATAGATAAATAAGAAACCGGTACAGATATTTATTTTCATGTTAGGTTCACTTGTTAAAAGGAGACAATGATTCGTAAAACTTCACATTAATTTTAGTTTTAACAAAATTATTTGTGTTGAAATTTAAAAGTCGCACAAGCATTTCGGTTTTGAATCGTTATATATTAAATGATTTGATTCGGAGAATCGATGTTCCGAGTGATGGAATTTTAAACTAAATTGTTACAATTGCTTCTTTTAAAAGGACTCCGAAGAATGGTTGCTTTGTAGATCTCAAAGATGGTTTTAGCAGTTAGGCAGATTAAATGGTCTGACAGGTTAAGGGCCAGGTTGTTGAGGAGGCCAAGGGCTGGTTGAGGTAGGGCGTTGTTGTGAAAGGGCGGCTCTGCCGTCCATTGCGCACACACTACTCTGCTGCCTATTGATTTTTCCTGCTCTACCCCAAGGTCCTCCGTATCGACCCCTGTTGCAACTGCACCCACTTGCCTTTTACCACGCAGCCAAAACCTTTCCTCAACCTCTTCATCCTTGAGAGCACACATATCCTTTGAGGACTGTGCTCATTGTTGACACTAACCGTCCTCCCCCCTAATCTCTCTTCAGTATTTGGCTCCAGAACAACGCTTAATATTACAATCGTTAATTTCTACCTCCCATCTGAGTTTCATAATGCTACAACATATAAAAAAAACCGAAAATCAGAAAAAAGAGAAAAAACATATCTGACCCAATCAAGACCCGACCATCTGATAATGCAGTAAGCCTCTACGGTCCTCGTGAAAAATTATAAAATATTACAGGCGTAATCATTTTATGAAAAAATCAACTTTTAAATTATTAAATAAGTTCTATAATCAACCAAAATCTTTATTTTATTGAACACAAGACTAGAAAGATCTAAAAAAAAAATACTTCTCTCCTTAGTTTTCCATTTAACAATACGTCAATAGATGACATCGTTAGCTATAATCTTACAACAAACTCATTCTGAGGTAAAATGGATAAAGAAACAAAAGTCTCCACACAAATAAAGTTTTATTCAACAACAACGCATTTCGAACACTTTGTGTTCATCATCAGGAAGACACCAAGGATGTGGTGCTGAAGGGTTCGTCCAGTGAAAACCTGGACCTGTTTTCATCAGCACCACATTCTTGGTGTCTTCTTGATGATGAACACAAAGTGTTCGAAACGCGTTGTTGTTGAATAAAACTTCATTTGTGTGGAAACTTTTATTTGTTTATCCATTTTACTTCAGAATGAGTAAATACCACAGAATTACGGATTGCACATCTAATGATTTACAACAAACTATTTAAGAAGAGAAAACGAAATGATTTAAAAACTTTAACCTAACATGTGCTTTTCACCACTGTATACCTTTTTTTTCTATGTTCTTCAAATGAATTTTCTCTCATCACAGATGTTAGTTGTGACTAACCAGGGTTAGAAGACCAGGGTGCAAAACACGTAAATGGTCCTATCAACCATGAAGGCTTATTAATTATAGAATTGGTTTATTAATGAATTCTAAATTGCATACAATATATACGATATATTAATAATTATGAAGGAGAGCTTGAAAAAGATACTGAAATAAGTCATTTAAAGAATCGTAATAACAAGTGAAGAAGAGAAGAAACATATCTGACCCAAACAAGACCCGACCATCTGAGCATGCAGTAAGCCTCTACGGTCCTCGTGAAAAATTATAAGAATTAGTAATAATACATTCCGTCATACCTCGTAAAGTCTCTGAAAAGCTCGACCTCTGAAAAGCCTGAAAAAGAGACTTTACGAGGTATGACGGAATGTATTATTACTAATTCTAATATTACTAACCTCAGTGGAACTAACCCATTAACTATATTTAAAAATTATAAGCATATATCTTCAACTGAAGAATAGTCATACATAAAATAATGTCATACCAAATAATTTTGGTGGATTAATTTCTACTACTTATCATCCTCATGAAATATCGTATTAAGAATCGCCACATTGTTGAAGTTTGATTTCACCTTATTTTCACAATCCCGGAAGGTAAATAAACTCAAATAATAATAATTCAATCGAAATCAAAATCAAACTGAAAACTTTGATCTATTTATGTATCAAATAGTATATAAAAAAAATTATCAAATGAATAAAACAATCAAACAAATTAAATATATACCTACTAAAAAGGGAAAACAAAAAGTGAAACACGAATTGAAGAATATGAAACCTTATTATTAGAGAACACAGTTGTTAATTCACTCCAAAATTAGATCCTGCCACATAAATTGATCTAAATTATACGCTGGCACTCATGACGCCTAACAGGAATGGCTTTAAAATATTACTTCATAATTGTCAGTTTTTTCGCTAAAACAAATTTCCGTTTTTTTTTAATTTTTTAATTTTATTTGCTATTATTAGCACTTTTTTTAGAAATATCAATCAAAAGCAAGATGATTTGCTCAATTTTTAATAATGACCTATGACCTCCCTTTTTTCTCTGATAGAGGTTAAAGTGGTTGTTTGGGGATGTTGGAGGGGTCTAGTTGTTACTTTGTAACAGCGTATAGTAGATGTACTTTGTACAAAGTATAGTAGATACTTTGGTATAGACTGTTCATTGTTATGGGTTCATGATTCAGCATCAGGATACCAAATATGGAAGAGAGTGTGGCATGCAGCAGTAACCGGGAGTGAAAAGCGTCAATACTAAAAACAATGCCATGATATGTCACTACTAAATTTAAACTTAAATGTAAAACTTGAGGATTTTTGATTTAGAATCAAGCCGATTTTTTTTGGATAAGTCATAACTGAAATTGGTGTCAATTGAAACATACTTTCCATTATTATAATGACAAGAAAACCGTAAAGCACAGGTCTTGGAAAAAAAAGAGACGTCAAAATGTTCTCCTTTGCCTTATAATCTACATGTGACGAATCTGCTTTATCATCATGACCACAGCTAACCTAACCCATGACGGGGAATTTCAAAAGGGACATCTCTACACAAAAGAGCTTTATGTCAAAACTAACAACGCGTTTCAAACATTTAGTGTTCTTCTTCAGGTTTACATCTAAAAAAACAGACATATATCTCTGACCTTTAAGAAAATAAGAACGATTTTTACATTCTTATATTCTTTAAGCTCACTGGTATGTAAGTTTTTTTAGATGTCACTATTCGAAAAGCATTGTTAGTTTTGATACAAAGGTTTTTTGTGTGGAGATATAATTCTTTTGAACTTCCCCACCATGAGTATATACTTCACCACAACAGATTGCACAAATATTGAGACAACGTGAGCCACCTAGCCTTCAAAGCAGGTTAGGTTGCTTGAGTTATGTTTGAGTGGAAATACTGGTTTATACATACAAACAATTGAAGGACTCTGATTTATGAAGAACAGACTCTTTAAAAGAATAAAAGGATGGAATGACCATAATTTTGGTACCTCCTTAGCCACTTCTGTAAGTGGATCCTAAAAAATAAGCTTTGACCACTTTTTAGCATCTTTACTCATTCGTGCACGGTTTTTATTGCTAGAAGACTTCAATATTTTAATCTTATTAAATTTATGTGTATAATCTTAAAGAATTAGTATTGTTTAATAAATTTATAATTATAATATGGAAGAGCTAAAAGCATGGCTGTACATGACCAGCAGTAATATATGGTGTACAAAACATGATGTTTAGTACAGTCTCCTTGGCGAAATCCAGTATTAATTATTTTATAATTGTTACTTTGTAACAGCGTATAGTAGATACTTTGGTATCAACTGTTCATTGTTATGGGTTCATGATTCAGCATCAGCATACCAATAATGGAAGAGCGTATGGCATGCAGTAGTAGGCGGCAGTGAAAAGCGTCAATACCAAAAACAATGCATTCAAAAACAATGCAAAAACAAAAAACATTCAGCAATTAACTATTGATGATTTGCTAAATCTTCGATAGTTATATATACTTTCAATGTTCAAACCACAATAAGAAATGAGGAAAAAAAGACTAGGATCTTTCAATCGTAATTGTTGTACGTAAACTACTGAGTTGAGATTTGACTCGGATGAAGACCTGCTTGTTGTGGTTGAAAGATCGTAGTTTTTTTTTCTTATTGTTTGTTATTTCACGTGTTTATTGTGAAATTATGATATGTTATGTACACTTTATAACAGTTTTGATATGAATAAAACTAGTCATAGTACATTGTAGTACCGTGTACATATTTTTTTGGTTATAATGACCTGCAAGGCGGAATATATTTTTGAAAATCTGATTTGTTAAGTAATCTAAAGACTTGAGTTTCTCAGCCTTGGTTACGACTGTAAAGAAAAGATCCGGAGTAGTTGCACTGGTGGTGTGTGAAGACTGACAGTTGAAGCAGCGAGGCCATGGGGAATTGTTGGGCCGAGATTTATGCGGCAGACGAAGGGGGGACCCCCAGTATGTGGAGCGACGCAGGCCGTCCGACCGGTCTACCCACGGTCTCCCTCCCTCTCGCACCCCTGTCTCCAGCCTACTTTCACCAATTCAATCCCTTCTTAGATTTCTCCGCCCGTATCTTAATAGAAATGGCCCTCCAGACCCCCACAGCTCAACTCTCACTCCAGCAAAACTGACCAGTTTATCGACAAACTTTACTTCTCTATAATATTGATTCAAAATAAACCCCTGCCTTAAAACAATCCACCCACATCAATTTACAGCCTACAGTACTAATACTATCATAAATAACAAAGAGTACGTAAACAATGTTGAGTCACTCTAACATTGCATTCATCGCAAGCAAACACCATTTTTTTCCCTTAAATCAACTGACTCTTTTTGGCTTAGTTGTTGTATATATATATATATATATATATACATTATTGAAAAGCAGAGCAGATTCTGCATTCACGACTTTTTTAAGTAGCTGTTCTTTTCTCCTAATGACACTTCTATGTTGCAGGGGTAATGCAAATACTAGATTGCCCAGCGACATTTTCAGGCAAAAACATAATCACATAACTACTAAAATTTTATTCACTACTCTTTAAAACACAAGCTTTCGACCTCGTTGGTCATCCTCAGGCAGAATAAATTACTAAGACAGATAAATAATATAAAATCTTAAAGTAACAAAATAACAGGATACAACTAGAAATGCAAATATAAGGGATAACAATAGAAAAGGTGATATAGATGTAACAATACTAAGAGGTAATAGTAGGTGGCGATCCTAGCGTCCAGGAGGTTAACTAGCCATCACTGCATCCTTGTTAGTTTAATTTTATTATCAAAGTTTCTTGAAGTCGGTATAATAAAGACTTTGAAGTCGGTATTTCAAGAAACTTTGATAATAAAATTAAACTAACAAGGACGGAGTGATGGCTAGTTAACCTCCTGGACGCTAGGATCGCCACCTACTATTACCTCTTAGTATTGTTACATCTATATCACCTTTTCTATTGTTATCCCTTATATTTGCATTTCTAGTTGTATCCTGTTATTTTGTTACTTTAAGATTTTATATTATTTATCTGTCTTAGTAATTTATTCTGCCTGAGGACGACCAACGAGGTCGAAACCTTGTGTTTTAAAGAGTAGTGAATAAAATTTTAGTAGTTATGTGATTATGTTTTTGCCTGAAAATGTCGCTGGGCAATCTAGTATTTGCATTACCCCTGCAACATAGAAGTGTCATTAGGAGAAAAGAACAGCTACTTAAAAAAGTCGTGAATGCAGAATCTGCTCTGCTTTTCAATAATGTATGCTTAGATGAAGATCTGCTGCCAACTTATACAAATATATATATATATATATATATATATATATATACAAAACTTAAAAAAAAACAAAAACTAAAGTTTATCGGTCAGTTCTTCAGGTTATCAATATATCAATATATTATCAATATATATACATATATATATACATATATATGTATATACATATATATACATATATATATATGTATATACGTATATATACGTATATACATATATATATATTATATATATATATATATATATATATATATATAAATATTTAACATAAACACGTGAAATAACAATCAATGATCAAGCCACAATAAGAAATGGGAAAACAAGACTAAGATCTATCAACCGTAACAAGCAGTTGACTCTGTTACAAGAGTTGGGTTTTTTACTCCGACGAAGACCGTATGTTACGGTTGAAAGATCTTAATCTTGTTTTACCATTTCTTATTGTAGTTTGATCATATATATATATATATATATATATATATATATGTATATATGAAATTAAACACCACAATAAACAATAATATTACATATAATGCTCTAAGGCCTTTCGTCAAAACATCATCAGAGAGCTAAATGAACCAAACAAAAACCAAAAAAAAACCAAACAAAACATCGTTTTTTTTTGGTTCATTTAGCTCTCTGATGATGTTTTGACGAAAGACCTTAGAGCATTATATATAATATTATTGTTTATTGTGGTGTTTAATTTCATATATTATATCAAGAGTTATTGTTGATTATTAATCTTTCATATGTATATATATATATATATATAATATATATATATATATATACACCAATTAGATGAAACGATTCTTCGAACTGAATAACAGTTTATTTCGAACTGAATTCTAGTTTATATATATATAAATAATAATATAACACGCCTTTCAAAATGTCTTCATCATATCCTTTTAGCCTCTATTGTTACTATGATTTACTCTAAGCTGCAAGAATTGATGTGACTACACTTTGCCTATGTTTGTTGAGTTCTTTAGAGTATAAATTATAATAATGAATTTAAAATCATTATTATTAGAAATAATTTTATTATTAATGATAATTAATAATAAAATATAAATTATCAATTAAGAGAGAATTAAACGAAAATTAATAACATAGTGATTAGCTAAGTGTTTTGTTAGAGTAATTAACCTACTTGTCTGTTTGAGATAAACAAGGTTTTCAAGACAAAACATTGAAATATGATATTTAATGACTAAAAGCAGTGTTTTAACGACCTTCAATACCAGTAATAGCAGGCCGAGGGGATCATTGACTCAACATTAGTCATTGCTGATGAGTCATATGATTAGTGGTTAACATGCATATATGTCCAGTGACATTGAACACATGTCGGAATCAATCAAAACATTTCCAATCAAATTATAAATCATCATAATAAACAATGATTTTATACTTTTATTTGTTCTATATAAATAAAGTATTTTGTTGTTGTAGTCATTGTTGCTTCTAAATTCTGTACTTACTGCTTTCACCTTCAGTGGTGCTGCTCATTCATTACTTTCTATCCAATCGGTAATAGGTGAGCAGAAATATCGACCTGTAGCATCAACATTTGTCAATTATGTCATTATCAAGTTTGTTTGAGTTAGGATCATTGACAAGTTTCTGGTAATAGGTGAGCAGAAATATCGAACTGTAGCATCAATATTTGTCAATTATGCAATTATCAAGTTTTTGAGTTAGGATCATTGACGAGTTTCTGGTAATAGGTGAGCAGAAATATCGGACTGTAGCATCAATATTTGTCAATTATGCCATTATCAAGTTTGTCTGAGTTAGGATCATTGACGAGTTTCGGATATCGTATAAGGAGATAAGACGTACTTCTCTATCGAATAGCGAGTACAAGATTTTTTTATTTTCCACATGAAAAATATAGGGTCATCATAAAGAATCAAACTTGTAATTGTAAGTACTAACGACAAGCGATCTACAAATAGACAACATCTGACTTTATATATATATATATCAGTGGCGACTCCTGACCTTTTTCTTTAGGCATGCAATTTTCAAAGAATAAAAGAAATACAGAGAAATACCCTTCTAATTCTCATGTTCAGTCTTTTCATGTTGCACAAAAGGATAATGATGTATTAAAAACATTTTATGGGGATTTGAATCAGGTTTTATTTGGAAATACTTTTAACATTAACTGTTATTAACCAATACAAAAAAATAGGCAAAAAATGTTTTTATTAAAGAAAGATATACACAATACATCATTTGAATAAAAACTTCTTGCAAAATTCTTCGATAACAAAACCATAAAACTTCTCTCTATCTGCCATGAGATCTTTAAGTAAATGTCTTTCAATTGAAATTAGGGATAAATTAGACAATCGCTCTTCACTTTGGGAGCTTCATAAATAACTTTTAATTCTTTTGAGGGCAGAAAACGATCTCTCAACACTTTCATATTATGGGAATAGTCATAACCAAATTCATGAGTTTATAAATTTCCGGAAGACCTGTGTGCAAATCACTTTCCAGTATGTATTTGAGGAGCTCAGCAAGCCTGAGTCGCAGTGTATGCAAACTTCGTTCTTGTTTCTCTTGGCAATTAAGACCATTTTCATTAACCAGAAATGATAAGAGTAAACCCCTGCATTGGGAAGCTTAGCGCAATATTAGAAAATGGTTCCTTAGCGTGTAGTGGAATAAAAAAAAGGGGTTCCTTTAAATATTTCGAGTCTCGAACATTTTGGTTTCTTTAAATATGAATTCTATGCATGCAATGCATGTGTTGCATTCCCTGAGAAATCGCCACTGATATATATAAACACGTGAAATAACAAATGAGTTGGATTTTTGACTCTGACGAAGACCGCTTGTTACGGTTGAAAGATCTTAGTCTTGTTTTCCCATTTCTTATTGTGGTTTGATTATTGATATATATATATATATATATATATAAACCAATTAAAATAGTAAAGTAAACAAATTTAGCACACAGATAGACACAGGAATAACTCACTTATATATTTCGACCATCGTCGTCATCAGGAGGCGAAGAGTCCCGCAGGAAGGCAGAGCGCCGACATATAGTCGCGAGATATAGAAGTGAGTTATTTCTGTGTCTATCTGTGTGCTATCTTTTTTTTTTAATTGGTTTTTATTTAAAAGTCCGTTGGACCGTTTCATTTAATTATTATATATATATATATATATATATATATATTATATATATATATATATATATAATAATTAAATGAAAATACTATCCTAAACGGACAAATAAAATTCAACGTAGATTAAGAAACAGAGATATTTTAAAAACACACACAGTCTCCAATTTTCGGTTTGAACCGTCTTCAGGATTGATAAGAGAGGGAAACCAACGGTTGGAGACGGTTCCAACCAAAAATGAGAGACTTTAAGTGTGAGCTTTTAAAATCTCTATGTTTAAAAACTGATGTTTGTAAGTGTGTTTCTTTACTTTGTAGGCTACCTATCCTCATTTTCGAACTGTTATATATATATATATATATATATATTAGTCAATAATTATCCTCAAACATGAAAAATTTGTTTTTTTTTTGTGCACAGTTGGAGGAAATGAATGGCTTTTTCATACACACTATCCCACACTATCGCAGTATCTTTGTACGTCCATCTCTTTCTCCCTCCCCCTCTAACTCTCTCTCTCTCTGTAAATTTGTCATTTGTCAAACCTGGCCAATTATTTTCCGTTAGTCTTCTGCAATGTTATGCACTCTTACACACATACATTCAAAATGATAGAATACAATAAAAATTCACGAAAACGAAATTTAAAATTAATATAAAGTTAAAAAAAAAAAGAGTTAACTGGAGTTATTGAAAATGACTAAAGTATTACTAGATAAAAGAATAAATGTTTACCTTGATATGGTATGAGTTGAGTTTGTGCCTAGGTAAGGCGTTAAAGGAACTGAAGTCCATTCTCCTTGAAAATATACCACTGCCATTCGAGATCTTGCTTACACTGCTGAAAACAAAAATCAGGTATTAGTCTTTAGAAGTCAGAAAGAGAAGCTAATTTACTTTTGGGTAATATATTTATAATAGCAGTGGTAGAAGAAGTAGGGCAAGGGGATAATCTAACAGGAAAACGAACTTTTGATGGATCTTTTTATCATTGGGAGTCCTAAATTTGTGCAAACTCGTGTTTATTAAGAAATGGACAGGCTTCCTACTAGCCTGTTTTAGGATTAGTATGGGGTTCTTTAGAACTCGGTCGTTCTCCTCCGAAGAGATCAATGCTCGTTACCCCGGGACCAGGGCTTGCTACTAGTAGTTCATCGAGCCCCATCAGAGCATCATTGTGAGGAATCTTAGTAACTCATGTGAAAACGACTCATAGAGAGAGATTTCAAATCTGTCGTTGGCTAAACGCCACCTGGTCTGCGCTAGTTATTAGAGCCTTTAAGGTCTCTTACTCTCTAACTGCCACCTGTACTGAACATAAATGTGCTCGAAAGGGTGGCATCTAATCGTCTGAGATCCCGTCAAGAGCTGAGCCTCTACCAGGCAAGTACCAGTTGTATAGTCCAATCAGCTGAGTTTTAGGTCCGTTTTCTTTGGTAAGGGTTTGGGGTTTCTAGCTCCCCAAGATGTTAAGTAGGTACCCTCCCGAGAAGTTACTGCTTCTCACACAGCGCCCACAAGGGTCTATCCAACTTGGGTGAGAACCAACAGCCACTACGAGTCCAACCTCAGTTGATGGATGGAGAGAGAACCCCTCCATGGGCCCCCACCACCCGCAGTACCGACTTATTTTAAGAGTTTCGGATCAACAAGGTCCTACTGAATCTGCTCAGCTACAACTACGGTCTGTGGCCTTTTTTGCCCCTGGTTCAGAGAACATGTATATATATAAACTAGAATTTAAAAAGAACACATAGAAAGGAAATCACTGAACTCACTACTATATTTCGATGTCCTCGTCTTCAGGAAAATAAGTGAATCGCTCCAAAGGCTGATAACGACTGACTTGGCGTTCGAACTGAAGCACTTAAAACAGGGTAGCCAACTTTCGGAGGAAAGGTAGACAGGGAAGATAAAGAGATACAAGCCAAATAAAAATTAAAAAATGAAAACATTTAACTAAAATAAAATTAAAAGCTGATAACTAAAAAAAAAAAAAAAAATCAACGATTGAGGTTAAGCCCAGGAGCCGATCTACCGCCCAGAAGACTAATAAGTGCTTCTTCTGAAGCTCTCACAGTAACTTTCGACTTAGTCTGATCAATCTGCCTCAGGACCTGTACACGGAAACAGTCATTAAAACTGAGTCCGTGAGAGCTGGCATGAGTAGCAACGGGAAGGTCACTGCGTTTGCCAACGGATGACCTGTGATTATTCATACGCAGGCTTAGCTTGATATATATATATAAGCTAATGCAGCCTGCGGATATAGCTGCATGGGCTCAGTATGGCCCACACTGACAGGAATACATAGGATCCAGATTTCGTATAGTTTACAAGATTGACTGTTCTGCTCGAAACAGTTTACAAAATATTTTGGTATCACCCATCGTCTAATGTTCATATAATTTTTAAATATAATACAGAGTGATAATGACAAAAACAAAATTCAGTTCTTCGTGATTGGTCACTGAAGAAAAAGCTGTTTCAATATATATATATATATATATATATATATATAAAATAATGTTTATTTTAACACTTCATAAATAACATTTAAAATATATTCAATTCATTGGTCTAATATTGAACAAAACCATAAATATTTCTTCAAAGGACGGAGAATAATGTGCCAAGTTTTTAAGAGTCTTCAAATGTTTCAGGCAGAGACACTCACAAACAAACAGCATGATCGAAATGGCAAAATAATGGTTTGAGGATCCGAGCGAACCATGACAATCTATCGAAAACTCCAAATCTTTAATTTTTTTCTTTTCTACACTAATTTGTTGTAGTAAAACAAGAATGTTTGATGTAAAAAGATATTTCGAGTATTATGTATAGAAGGAAGTTAGCACATTAACGATGTCACATGATCGTCAACAATTTCAATAACAAACTCCATTGAAAAGAAACAAACTGTTCTTTTGTTAAAAAGATAAAAAAAAAAAAAGCGTATCTCATTTGCAAATGGAAATCACCATGTAAGGAAATGAAGAGGAAAAGAAATGAACGAGACGATAAATCAAGTAACTAACGGCAGGGAATGTAAACAAGGGAGCCTCGTGACTGAGATTTCATGGTCAGCCCAGTCACGAAGGTGTAGGAATAACGACGAATACATGATCCAGTCCCGCCCTGTAAATGATTTTCACACGACTCTAGTCGCTAAAAATGACTAAACTCAACTCAAATTGACTCCTATTAGTTGCCAACCAGTTTTAGAAAAACTTAAAACAGGTTAATAGCATAGTTTCGATTTCTAAATGTCAGTATAGATTATCCAAGTAACCCCTTCTTCTGATCTGATTATACGAGTTTTCTTTTATCTATGAATTTATAAATCTATGTCACTGAAATATTCGATTATGTATTTATAAATAGTGTTGCCTCGAATCAATTAAAGTGACAGGTATGTCTCAAAGTCCTTCCTTTGAAGATGTCCATGACGTGTTTTGTGAACGACGGAAGTGAATGTAACACATATAACGTGTTTTACATCACTACGTGTCACTATTTGTGACACTTAACGATGTAAGAATAAGTGACACAAGGTGATCTTGATAAAATTACTGAGCGTGCCTTGAGATAATTATATGGCATGAGTAGGCGGTAAGAGTTTGAGAATACTGTGTGTTTGAGTGAATGAATGTCAAGGCATGATTTTATGAAATAGATTGAAGGCGATGCTTATTTATATAGCACAAGAAAGTGTTAACAAGTCTAAAACAGTGATATATAAAACAAAAAGAGAACAGCAAGGTAACCCAGTGGCAATATAGTCGTCACTGAACTGATAGATCCGGGGTTCAACACCCACTCTGGCCCACGATTTATTCCCGCGGGAGGTGAAAAAATCTGAGTACGTCTCACTCGGATGACGGTAACGAGCCTAAACAATAACAGGTACTTACTGAAAATATATATAAGTTAGGAAAAATTTAGGACTCCTAATGTTGAATGTTCATTGAATGGTATCATAAAAAGTCAATGTGCTATATGTGTTTTCTCTTTGGACGGCCACTGCAACCTATGTTAACTTAAGCTGACATTAAAAGTGATACACGAGTCTTGGCCCAAGTTATATAACACGAGAAAGTAATACACGAGTCTAGACCACTGATATTTAGCACTAGAATGTATATACAAGTCTAGACAGGGATATATAGCACAAGAAATTCTACACAAATGTAGACCAGGGGTATAAAGCACAAGAAAGTGAACAGAATTCTAGACCAGGGATATATAGTACAAGAAGTGTACACAAGTCTAGACCAGGGATATATAATACAAGAAAGTGTCTACAAGTCCAGACAGGGATATATAGCACAGTAAATTATGCACAAATCTAGACCAGGGATATGGAGCACAAGAAAGTGAACACAATTCTAGACCAGTGATATATAGTACAAGAAGTGTACACAAGTCTAGACCAGGGATATATAGCACAAGAAAGTGTATACAAGCCTAGATAGAGATATATAGCACAGTAAATTATGCACAAATCTAGACCAGTGATATATAGGATAAGAAAGTGTACACAATTCTAGACCAGTGATATATAGTACAAGAAGTGTACACAAGTCTAGACCAGGGATATATAATACAAGAAAGTGTCTACAAGTCCAGACAGGGATATATAGCACAGTAAATTATGCACAAATCTAGACCAGTGATATATAGGATAAGAAAGTGTACACAAGTCAAGCCCAGGGACATATAACGATGGGAATATTAGCGTACACAGCCAGTTGAAGGCTTCAAGGCAGCCATATATGACTTTGCAATATCTAAAATGTGCAAAGTAAACACTTTATCCGCCTATCTACTGTACTGTAATGCTTATGATAAGCATAAAGTGTTAAAACATTTAGAGTTCACTTCGTGTCATGATGCAGTAAGTACATAGTTTTATTTGCACATTCAACGTCTGTTATAATAATGTTATAAACAAATTATAAACGTTTTGACCCTACTTTACCCAAAATGAAGTACGCTCGTGACTACTTATCCAATTATCTGAAGATAAAGCTTTAGATAGAGAACTTTTATCTATCAGGACTCGGTCAGTTCAAATTAAACTCACATTTCCGACGTTTCGAACACGTTCTACTTCAATGTCACGGGTTTATTCAAACTAGACAGCCTGTTGCTGAAATTCGCAAAGTGTTTTCTTTTTTAAAAACTATTAGTTTTTCTGTTTCAACATTTTACGAGTATACTTTTGCCTATGAAAAAGGTTTTTAATAAAAAACGAAACGTTGACATAGAGAGTTTAATTTGAACCTGAAGAACTGACAGAGTCGTGGTAAATATTTTATTGTGTATATATATTGTGAAAATAAGACCATATTTGGCAGATACTTGCTTCTTCATAAGTTTCTCAAGTTTTATAAATAACGATCTTGTTACTACATCCAAAGAATATAATAAATTCCCAATCAACATGTTAAATTTTCAGCCAAATATGGTCTTATAAATATGGAGGGTTTGGGTTTCAGTTTGGTTTTTGACTCTGACAAAGACCGCTTGTTACGGTTGAAACATCTTAATCTTTTTTCCTTTTTCAATTTGTGGTTTGATCATTGATTGTTATTTCACGTGTTTATGTGAAATCTTTATAAATATATAACACTATTTTTATTTCTTATCGAAGTTTGGTCTAGCTTCAATAATGCAACTCCTTTAAGCCGACGTTTCGTCTATATTTGTAGACATCTTCAAGGCTACATCAATACAGAGTTTAGTTACTATAACATTAAACATAATTATATTACATTATTTAATTAATACACATAATTACCTTGGTATTTTTCTATTATGAGGAACTAACTACATAACGGTTGGTGTTCAAATCAGCTAGTGTGCTGCCCTAGTGACAGTTTTTTGACCCTTCTAATCAGACTTGATAACTCAAAAACAACCCTAAAAACTCATTAAAATTATAAAACAAGAAAAAACAAGGAAAACTCAAACAAGAAAAAAGGACCAGGAAACTACAACCATATTTACTAATCACTAAACATATACTATATATTTTACTTAGGTTTTCTGTGTCCGTTTTTTTATTGCACATATTCTTAGTATTCCGAATGTGAATCATTTCTTTTATAAGCCTCTTATTTTTATTATTTTCATATTCTATAATGTTAGTATCATCTAAGTTAAAGTTATGACTATTGTTAATTGAATGATGGGCTAAAGCACAAACTGTTTTTTTGTGACGACATTAAATCCAAAAAAATAATATTAAAACCTCGATAGGAAAGAAAAATAATGTTAAATATATGTGGTCGAGATTGGAAAACATTCATATATATATATATATATATATATAAAGCATGAGGTAACACCGCGACGGCGGTGTGAGTAAACCGGTGAATTGAAGAAGCAGTAGTTACAATGACAGCGAGTGGAAGGTAGTTATAAAAAGAGTTGACTGGCCCTTGATTTAGCCTATAGCTACTGCTTTCTAATACTGAGCCGTTATTGTCTTCTTGGAACACCCATAAACACCTCCGCATCATTACAGCTTTCACAACTCAATAACCTATTCATTACATCAACCAAACAATCAATGTTGTTATATAAACTGACAAGGGGGTCAGGTTAGCGCAGTGGCAACTTGCACGCCTCTGGACTAGAAGATCAGGAGTTCAATACCCACACTGGCCTTTCATTTATTCGCGCGGGCGGTGAATAAATCTCAGCATGTCGTTGTCCCTCTGTGAGGACGTTAAGCCTTCGGTCAGGTAGTCGTTAAAGTCAGGTACAACCAAGCTTCTACATTGTCAGGTACTCGTTTAAATTGAAATAAACTTGAATTAGGCCAAATGTAGAATATTCATTGTAATTGTATCACACGAAGTAGCAATAATCTCTTGAGGGACTGAAACTGCAATATAATCTATATAAACTGTTGTTTCAATCGTGTCGTACACTTGGTGGCTATTAAGCAATATGAAATGCATGAACGTATCTTTAAGTGAGCCGCTACGCATGCGTAAAAATCAACGGTGATTAAAAAGTCAAGTCCAGTAGCTACTGACCACATTAATTAATTACACTTGATATGGTTGGTTGGTTGATATTGCACTTTATAATTAAAATTAAAAAGGCTATTATCATGTGTATATTAACTAAATTAATTTATTGAAAACATTCGCGTTTTACATAACAAACTAATAAATGCGTTGCAAAATATAATTAAGTAGTTTTGCGTTTAATAGCCCGTGCAGGCATCAAACTATATATCAAATTCGCGTTCACATAGTTTATCTTTTAGGTTTTCTTCAAATTTAAACTAAATTTTGAGGAATAATTAGAGCGAAAGTTTATTTTTAGGTCAGAGACAAGAGATGTAGTTTCACCAGGGTTAGGCAACTGTCAATGCTTATAAGAAACAATAGCAGGCCAATTTGATGTCGAAGAATAATTCACAGGTCACCCATATGCGGAAGAGTGACGATCAACTTGAGACCTTTCGTGTTATTTGTTTTCTTTCTTTCACAAAGAAAAGATCTTAAACTATCCATGTTCTAAACAATGACATTTATCATACATTGACGTTTTGCAATGACATATAGCACACATTGATGTTTTGCAATGATATTTAATATAGTTCTTTGTTTTTGCAATGACATTTAATATTCTTTGACGTTTTGCAATGACATTTAATATACTTTGACGTTTTGCAATGAAATTTAGCACACATAGCCATTTTTCAATTAAATTTAATATACTTTGACGTTTTTCAATGGAATATAGCATACATTGACGATTTGCAATGAAATTTAGCATACATTGCCGTTTTTTCAATTAAATTTAATATAATTTAACTTTTGCAATAACATTTAATATACTTTGACGTTTTGCAATGACATTTAATATAATTTAACTTTTGCAATAACATTTAATATACTTTGACGTTTTGCAATGACATTTAATATAATTTAACTTTTGCAATAACATTTAATATACTTTGACGTTTTGCAATGAAATTTAATATACTTTGACTTTTTGCAATGTCATTTAGCATACATTGACGTTTTGCAATGAAATTTAGCATACATTGCCGTTTTTCAATGAGATTTAATATACTTCGACGTTTTGCAATGAAATTAAACAACTTCGACGAGTAAAAGTTTAATAACTAAATTCTGATTTAGATTTAAAGAATTTTTCAGATAATAATAAATAACAGATAAAAGTAATGAACATTTTTTATTATAAAAATACTATTTTTATTTTTTTATCCAGGTTTGGTCTAGCCCAGTGTTTCCCAAAGTGGGCGGTACGGGGGCGGTAATGCAAATAGGAAGCGGGGATTCTATTTCCATAAATTGAAAATCGTTCATGCAATATAATTTCTAAATTTAAGTGAAAACACGACATGTAAACTTCTAGGAAAAGGTTTCTTAAAATTATTTGTTTTGATAGTTCATTTTTATTTTAAAAGTATTTTCTCACCTAAGTTTCTTTTATTGTGTATTAATTCTTTTGCATAAATATGCTATGAAATAATACATCTATTGGATTCTAAATAAATATTCGAGTAGGAATTATTTTAATTGAATTATTAAAATGTTACTCATTTGGTTATTTAGTCTAGGAATCTGATTGTTATTCAAGGGTGTTGAGTTATAGGTTTATGGACCCAAGGGGGCGGTCACTCGAAAAAGTTTGGGAAACACTGGTCTAGCTTATATGTGGAGTTATCACTTACCAACCGTTCAATTTTGTTCTCATATTCATTTTTATCCATGATTACTGTTTGATTTGTTTTATCTGATTTTAGTACCAACAGTTGTGATATTATAAAAATATTAATATATTTTATTGAGTCACTTCAGTAGAGATTCAATAAATACAATATTTCAAGTTAAGTTGAAGATATGACTTTGTTTATAAACAGTTTTTTTTTAAAGTTATCTGTATTATTTACCTCTCAGTTTCGCAAAAACACGATTTCGGGACTAGTAAGAAAAGTTTCACACAATAGTTACTTATTTGTTTAAACATGACTCAGATGTATGCTCAGTCCCACTTGACTATAGCAATCGATGAGATTCTGCGCTGATGTACGTAAGAACCTTACAAGGTTTCATACACTCGCATTAGTACGCGTACTCGTACTGAATTGTTAAATAGTACAAGCGCTGTCAAAATATGAGTCGAAAGATGTTTCTAAAGAGAGTAAAAAAACACTGCTAACCATTTCACTATGGTAAATCCACACCTAACCATTACACCTCTGTGAGCAAATGTACATGCACCATTCTTAAACAACCATACTGTAAAGTATCGTACCAATTCATTCTACAGTTGACTTGAAATTGATTGAGTTCTTTGACTAACTCATTAGAAAGCTACGTCATCTCTCTTCGGACCTTTCTTCATGACCCGACCATTCATAACCCATGCACCTTCATCAAGATCAAAACAAGTAGTATTTAGGCTTACCGTGCATTTCAACTCGACAGTCCAAAACTATAAACACTTATGCCTCGATAGATGATTTGGTCGTATTCATAATATGAATTCTATTTGAAAAATTAACTTACTTTTTATTATATTTACTCTCTATATAAGTTATTTATTTTCATTTTTCATACTATTTTTCACTAGTTGTTTTGTCAGTCCGTTTGTCTGTTCCAGTATGTCAAAGATTATGTCAGTGTCACTCGTCTATTGAGTGGTTCATTATTTATTGAATAGTAAAAATGTATTTACTTAATTTTATTTTGGTACAATAAATATATATATATATAATAATTCCTCATGTATGAAAATTATAGAAAAAAATTCAACATAAACAATGTTTTCTTATGAAAACGCGTTTCAATACCTCCAACGACCAACGACCAACGAATATAACCGCGCACTATAGTGCACGTCGTAACTAGCAGTTCCAGACCAGAGGCCTTCTACTCCATGTCAGATATTAAGTTAGTCTGTACAGTAATGATGTAGTATTCGCGGTCATGTGGTCATACCTCGAATAACTTACAAAAGGTCTGAACACTATATGTTAGAAGTATTATTATAATATATTCTTTTTTTTTTGGAGACCTTTTGTAGAATGATATATTTCTACTGCTTCTGTTAAAGTCAGCTTTTGTGTTATATGGTTACATCCATTGACTTTATGTAATATGTTGCCCGTTTTATGATCCGTCTGCGGCAAAGCCTTATCGATGTGTGGGAGTCGACGAAGTATAAACGCAAGTCCTGTCGGGATCTAGTAGTAATAATTTTAATTTAACGACTGATTTTTTTTTTTTTTTTTTGTATTAAGTAGGTTTCTAAGAAACATCATTGAGGCAGAAATAATGATAACAACCATCAAAGACAAACGAAAAAGCTATCTATATCTATAGAGTTGATAAAGCTGAGATAGAAGTTAGTGGTGATAAGATGGAATATTGTAGTGATAAAGAAGACGAAGGACGATAAGGAGGGACCCAGTTATGATAAGCTCTGCGAACTGCTTGCCGACGGAAGGTCTTTCAAACACAAGGTCTCAGGCTGCCTTTTATGTGGTCACTACGTGCCCAGACTCCCATGTCAGGTCATTGATAATCCATCAATGTGTCGCCGTTCAAAAGACGTCCAGCCAACAACAACACAGATCGCTTCCAACATCCGCAGGGTCCTCTGTGCCCGTGTTTCATTCAATCAAAGTCAAGCTGAAATATTTTATAAAAAATATTTCATTTTCCTTCCATGAGTTAAGACAATTTCCTTACTTCATGCGTTTCGTCATTACCACAGAGGTTAGTTTTATTAATATTAAAACTATAACATACCGTCTTACCTCGTACACTGCTGCTGAAGCTCTCGGACCGGTTTCGGCTGTCACCCATCTTCAACAAGAAAGATGTTGAAGATGGGTGACAGCCGAAACCGGTCCGAGACTTCAGCAGCAGTGTACGACGTAAGACGGTATATTATACTTTTAATATTAATTTCCTTACTGCTTTATAAATATTAAGCTATATTTTTTTATAATTATTAGTTAAAACATTTGTGAGATTTTTACCTCGAACCTATTAAAATGGATTACTTCCAAATAAGTAATTAATTAGAATTAAAATTCTTTTTTAAATTGTAAATTGACTTAATTCATAGTTTTTGGTAATTAAAAATAAGGTAACATAATTCATTATTTAAAAATAAAATGGCTCTTAAGAGTAGAATAAAATGAATAATGCTTATAATACCAGATGTTTATTTAAAATAGGTTATAAACTCTCTTAAATTAATGCCAAAACGAGTTGAGAACATAATACCTAAACTAAAGAGGCCGTTATTGACAGCTCATCAAATGACATCGCAAATCTCTTTAATTACATTTAGTCCTTCAAATAATAATACAGTTATTTTGGTTAAACATTTAACTTATTAGTTACGCTTTCTTGTTTGATTTGATAATTTTGTTTTAATAATTTTAATTACACTTTTGATTTAAATAATGCTAAATTAGCTGTTATTAAATACAATAATGAGTCATTCAGAAGTAACTTAGCATCAAAATATTGACTAGTTGTTATAACGAAACAATATGCCAATTACTTTGCTAACTGGCAAAATAAGCAGCCATATTAACATAATTAGTTACATTCATTGCGTGTTTTACATCAGCTAATGAGTTAGCTCATAAGTGAAGTTGAGTGTACACCACTACAGATCTACTTTCAAGTTTTTAAATGTACCATATGGGTCTAGGTTGTATTGCGATTTAAATCCATACTGTATGAAGTAATTTTGATTGTTTTAATAGAGTCATTGTTTATGAGGCATTCGTGAGATACAGACACGGTGTCAGAGTGACTCGACTGGTGTCTGAAGCACGCTGCAGTTCGCCTAATGACGCTAGGTGACAGAGTGGATGTTACGCCGGTGGTTCAGGCGATGCTGTGAGTTCCAGCCGATTCCACCAGTCCATTCTAACTTAACACCCACAATCCTTCCACCCCGCATATTTTTTTTACACTAATCTCTTCCCTATTCACTTCATACATATATATACTTTTTTTTAAAAAAAAAAATTCTATTCAATATATCAAAAACTGATGGAATAAAAAAGATATAGAGATTTATTTTTTGTATTCTGCACGTGTTAAAACATTGGAAAATAAAATTCGAGAGCTTAAACAATTTTTTTCTCAAACGTTAAACAACTGCGACGCAAAAATACGAAAATAAATATTATATTTATGATATTTTTAAAAAGAGACGTAAGTGTACTAAGGTTAGCAATCATTTTACACTTGCAAGTCACAATGTCTCAACTGGAAGTTACTTATTGGAGATGGTAAATTTACGAAAGTAATTACACTTTCCTTAACATGAAATTATGATTTAAAGGAATGGCGGAGAGCGTGAGTCACTGTCGAGTCAAAGATGACTTGCTGGTCATAGAAAGACTTGTTTTTCCTGGCATTGATCTGATTTAATAGAAATCATTGTGAATATATACTCATCTGTTCCAATAAATGACTGCATTGTGATTGAGAGCAGATAAGTGATATAAGGAGTCACTAGTAAATCTTAGTTATCAGAATTAGATAAGTTAGTTCGAATGTGATAAGCTTTCATTTCTTCCAAGCGCATTCATAAAAGACGCTTACCCTGGGATACACAGTTCTAATATTTTAGATACCTCTATCTCACAAATACACACACACACACACACACACACACGCACAAATACACCACGCACGCACGCGCACACACTTCAGTGACGTAGCAATCATTTATGCCACACACACACGCGCGCACACACACACACGCACGCACGCACACACACACACACACACACACACACGCACGCACAAATACACCACGCACGCACAAATACACACGCACGCACGCACGCACGCACACACACTTCAGTGACGTAGCAATCATTTATGACACACACACACGCACGCACAAATACACACACACACACACACACACACACACTTCAGTGACGTAGCAATCATTTATGCCACCTGGGCGGTCGTAAACTTGTGAAACCAATGAAAACAACCAACTACTAGTTGTTTTCACTGGACCAACCCTTCAGGACCACATCCTTGGTGTATTCCTGATGATGAACACAAAGTGTTCGAAACTCGTTGTTGTTGAATAAAACTTCATTTGTGTGGAGACTTTTGTTTGTTTATCCATTTTACCTCAGAGTTTAGAGATTGTTTACCAAGAAGGGCAGAATTTTAAGAAATCAAGAGATACCAAAAAAAAATCATAAACATCACTTGTTAGTCATCAACTCAAAAAGACCTAAGATGAAGCAGATCTCCGAGTTACTATGACTCTACGGAGTACGATAATAATCAAGAAATATATGCATGTCCAACTATTAAGCAGTAATGTAAATTATCAAACTACAATCTAAAATCATTTGCTAAAATGCATAAAAAAAAAGTAAATTTGATAAAAGAACTGGAAGAGCAATCTCTTTAACAATAATTAAAACTGTTAAAAAACTCTACAGTCCATTCAGTTAATGAATAGACCCAAGAAGTAGAAACAGATACGTAATGAATCGTAAAGTGGGCATATGATCGGAGGTAAACGTCCTGAACAGAGGACTGCCACAACAGTTAAAATCATGGAACCCTCAAAAGTGAAAGTGAAAAGTTGCAGTGGAAGCAAGTTTAATAGGGCATGCAAACCATTTGTGTGAAATCATAAGTCGAAAGAAATCCAGTATTTTAAATAACTGAATATGACACTATATTCGGTTAGTTTATGCAATACTGTTAAACTTAATATTAACTATAGCTTTACTTAATAAACTTGGTAATTTTAATCTATGTTCTTTGCTACTTCCCTATACCAGATTGTCATTTACGAATATTTCAAACCGTTTAAGTAATAGAATATTTCCCGAAAATTATATCGGAAACATTTTTTTTTTGTATTATTGGATACTTCGACTACAATTTCATGTATATAGAAGTAATTTTGTTTGAGGGTTGTTTCTCCTATAGCTTTTTTGATTTAGTAGCGAAATTCGGGTGGACACTCATTGGTGGCACTCCGTAACTATATTTAATCTTTATGACGACAGAAGGTCGCGTGGCAATTGCCGTTTTAGTCGTCTTTGGGTGTTTGTGGGATTACTAGTACGGAAGATTGTGAGCAAGTAGGCTTTGGATGAGTTGACATATGAGTTAAAAATATAAGTTTACCCTCAAAACAACATATGTACGTATATTATATGTATAGTAATAAAAGTATCGAAAAGAAAACAGACAATGAGGAAATTTATCAGAAGAAAATAAAGACCTTGTGGAGAAATGGTAACATCAAAGATACAAGATAATTTTTAAAAAAAGATGGTATTATTGGAGTTGGGGAAGTAATGACAAAAATAATCCTTGGAATGTTGTACTACTACTACTTAATATGTTGTAATATTAAGTTTTCTGAATGTTTTAATACTACTTAGGTATGTTGTAGAATTATAATTAAACAAAATAAAGGGTTGGAGGCTTTTAAAAAAATCATAGAACCAGCTGAATGGTACAATTGGTCTAGGTTTAATGTTTATTGGTTTGACAATGCTGAGAAAATTATCTATTTTTTTATTTGTATGGATTCATGCTTTTCAAAATAATGGATTCAAATAAAGGATTTTTCTGGCATTGAAATAGAAGAAGCAAGCCAAAACTCTTACTATGTAAGTAATAATAAGGTGCTAAATTACCTAGTGAATTGGGACTCCATTCGGCTTTGAGATCTTCCAGCATTATTCCAATTAAGTTCTATGTTCTAGAAGGATCTTTTGATGCTCAAGAGTGATATTCAAGCATTAGGAAGAAACAGAGAAGTAAGACTCAATTAATAACTATTGTGGTAGAGCTATAATTCAAGTTTAGGATTGGAAATTTTAGAAAATGAGGTAAAACATAGGTGACCGATGCTCACTGATAAAGGTTTGAAACCCGAGCAAGTTAAAGCGATGGTGGAAATTAATGAATCAATGTTTAACAAGGTAATATGAAACCATATTAGGCATATCAACTTACATCAGTCAATTTTTTTCCAATTCATTTACAGTTAATAGACTCTTCAAAGAAATTTTTTAAAATAAATTCGTTTTTAATAAAATTTAAAAAATTGTTACAAGTTTTAAAAGTTGAAGGAATTTAAAATTAAATTTATAAAACACTGAATAGTACAATGCTAGTCGTTAAGGAACTACACGGCTGAAACATGTTCGTGTTCAGAAAGATATCTACTGCGATGGAAGGAGACATGCTTTTCAAAATAAAGGCTTTTCTGGCATTCAAATAGAAGAAGCAAGCCAACAACTCGTTACTATTCAAGTAATAAACATAGGGTGCTAAATTACCTAGTGAATTGGGACTCCATTCGGCTTTAGATGTTTCCAGCATCATTTCCAGAAAGTATTCTATGTTCTAGAAGGATCCTTGATGCTCACGGATGATATTCAAGCATTAGGAAGAAACAGAGAAGAGCATAGACTACAATTAATAACAATATTATGTAGAGCTATAATTCAAGTTTAATAAATGGAAATTTATAGAAAATGAGGTAAAACACTTAGGTGACGCGATGCTCACTGATAAAGGTTTGAAACCCGAGCAAGTTAAAGCGATGGTGGAAATTAATGAATCAATGTTTAACAAGGAATATGAAACCATATTAGGCATATCAACTTACATCAGTCAATTTTTTTCCAATTCATTTACAGTTAATAGACTCTTCAAAGAAATTTTTAAAAAATAAATTCGTTTTTAATAAAATCATTCAAAAAATTGTTACAAGTTTTAAAATCTTAAACAAATGTAACTATATTGGAACATTTTGATATAAAACAGAAAACAGCGCTGTTTCTGTAGTAGTCGTTCTGCTTTGCGGTTAAAAATATCACAATAGCGTATGCTTCATAAACTTTGACTTACTCAAAAAATGTCTGTTTAAATAGATTTAGCAATACATAAATTCTCAAAGAATTGTTCATGAGCTCTGCTATTCTATTGTATGTGGTATGTTTTGTTTTTGAGGGCTAGGTCATATAAAAGAAAATAACCAAAACAAAGTAGATTGTTTTGTTAAATGTATTATAGTTCTTACTCTAATTTTAGCCCTGAAGATGATGTACAAATACATCGAAATGTTAGCCTAGGAAGGGTTTATTTCCTTTTATATGACCTAGCCCTCAAAAACAAAACCTACTACATACAATATATAAATTAGCAATTCTATTTAAATGTGAACGGTTTTGCCGTCATATCAATTTTACAACTATTGTATTTGATTGTATTTTGTATACAACGATTGTATTTGAAACAGATCATACAGTTTTAGAACTTTTTTCTTGAAAACCAACAAATAAAACTTCTTTAGACTACAACTACTTGAGTCAAAATGGTACCTGTTACTTAATGGTTAAACTGAAAAAAAGGGCTACAATTGTTAATTACGTAATCATTTTAATCGTTTAGTTAATGAAAACAGAAATAATGCAGAGAGACTTGCAAATAAGTAGGTAGACATACCAAGAGACATACCAACCGGGTAGTGGTGGTTGTAGTAGAGTATAAAACAGGGAAAGACTAAAGAAAAAGTTTAGAATTTCAGAGTAGAATAAATATAATTGTGCAGTTGATTTATTTTGCAAGTTTTAAGAGTAGGGTTTACAGGTCAATAGTTAATACGTCACTGCTGAAATGAATTTAAATTCGAAGTGAAGAAATGTCAAAGCTATATTTATTCTAACTGGAGAGACTTGTTGTTTGTTTGTTTTTCAACGCCCACATTTATAAGTTTTTACCTTTTAGTGTTGTTCTAGGGGCGGAAAGTGTGGCTCATTTATTATTTGGCTCCCATTTTAGTAATGGGTGAGCCACATTACCTGTTCATTTTACATTGGGAGTCCTAAATTTTACGTAACTATAGTGTTTAGGGTAGGGATCTTTAACCTGATAGCGTGCAGGCTGGCTCAGTACCGACGGTTTAAATCGACGTGGGACGACGTGCTCAGATTTCACGTTAATAAATCGAGGGCCAGGTGGGTATTGAACCCCGGACCTACCAGTTCTGATGCGAGTACGTTAACCACTGAGCTAACTTGACCCCTGGAGAAACACTTAACCCTTACTAACTTCTGCTAAGGTTAGAAATAAATCTAAACAGTGATTTAACGGGCCTGAAACTGACCCCTTACATCTTCATCCTGAGAAGATGCGGTAAAATTTTACAAATAGTATATGAAAATGTTGAAAGTAATTTCTTGTTTGGGGGCCAGGGTAGTCCAGTGGCTTGCGTGCTCGCCTCTGGACTGGTGAATCCGGAGTTCAATACTTACTCTGATCCTAGATTTTTTTAAGCTAGAATTAAAAAAAATTCGAGCATGTCACCTCTCAGAAAGAACATGATGATCATCTGTCCCGAGTTTATACGATGTCAGGTCCTCGTTAAAGAACCCTACCCTAGACACTATTCAGTTAGATAAAGTTTAGGACTACTAGTGTACAATCAGCATTATTTGGTATCACAAAGGGCCGATCTATGGCCTACATGTTTCCTCTCATGGGACGCCCACTCTAACCTAACGTATTGCTAAATACGTTATTATCGTTGTTAGCAGCAAGCATGCTAACCATTATTATATTTAATGTCAGAGAAAACTGGCTAAACAGTGAAAATTCAATCAATCGGTGAGTTGGAATGCTTCACACGTGTACCGGATTCGTTAGATACCATTCGGAATTAGTCTACTCCTGCAGCTACTTGTTGAATTACCATTGTATCTATCTAAACCTGTTTTCTTTCATGCAAATGGTATGTTAATTATAAACATTATCTCAGACATGTGATTACCTCAAAATTATAACAGATAAATGATTCTGAATGCATAAAACATTTAGTATCAAATTATTTCCAAACAGTAAAATTCAAGGAAAATTGTCTTTTCGTATGACAATTACACTTATAGAAGAAAGACGAGTTAATGTTTTAATGGACTATACTACCAGAGGAAGGAACTACCGTCTGGCAACTCTTCCGCCTCCCTCGTCGGTAATAGGTGACTACTGTGTAACACGAACAGTGATAACGTACAAACAATAGGCACACAACAAAAAGTACCACTAGTCATTTAAAAGCCTCTCTACGACTTCCAATTGAGCAAAGCAAATGAACTTCCTCAACATTTTGACAAAAAAATATTCTTCACTATATTTAGAGAAAAGAAATTTAACACACGCACTTATATGTTTTATATGTTCAACATGTATCATTTTTTGCAATATGTTCTCTATAATTTAGTTTTAAAAAGTCCAGTTAAACCGATTTGACGTTTTTGACGAATGTATATAGGGATTTAATGAAAGGGTTAACGAACTTTTTAAAAAAAAGAGTGAAACGACGGTCAAAAGAAATAGGAACAGGCATAACTCACGTCCATAGTTCGAGGATTATATATATATATATACTTGCCGTTACTTGCCGTTGCGTCTACAACGTGCTTGGTCTCCCATTCTCTTTTCTCCTGAAGACGGATTACCCGAAAATTTGAGTCTCTAAGTGTGTTTCCCTACTTTGTGTGTTGCTCTTTGTTAATCTCGAACTCATATATATATATAAATTAAAAGAAACGGTCCAGCGGACTTTTTTAATTAAAATAAATTCAAAACGAAGGAAACACACAGAAAGACACAGACATAACTCACATCGATATTTCGATGTGAGTTATGTCTGTGTCTTTCTGTGTGTTTCCTTCGTTTTGAATTTATTTTAATTATATATATATATATATATATAAAGTGAGATCCATATGCCTAAATATATGGAGTTAAATAAAAACAACGGCAAAAACCACAGTTAGAAATCACATATTCAATATTAAAATATTAACAATATATGTTATACATTTAAATATACTAAACGTTATCAGCAAAAAAAAATCGAATATAAGTTATTTAGTTAGTTCCTTGCAACAGCCAAATATTAAGATAATTATGTACATTAATTAAATAATGTAACTTAAAAACATTTTTGGTGTTATTTTAATCAAATTCTGTATCGATGTAGCCCTGAAGATGTTTACAAATATAGACGAAACGTCGGCTTAAAGATGTTATATTGTTTGAAGTTAGATCAAACCTTGGTAAAATAGAAAAATAGTTAAAAAGATTTCACATAAACACGTGAAATAACAATCAATGATCAAACCACAATAAGAAAATGGGAAAACAAGACTAAGATCTTTCAACCGTAACAAGCGGTCTTCGTCAGAGTCAAAAACCCAACTGTTGGGTTTTTAACTCTGACGAAGACCTTAGTTTAAAGTGGTTTAAAGATCTTAGTCTTGTTTTCTCAATTTTCTTATTGTGGTGTGATCAAGAAAAATAATGTTCAATGTATGTGGTCGAGATAAGAAAACCCAACTTTCTTTATATTAATATATACTAATATATATCAATCTTTATATTAATATATACATTTAAAATTGATATGTTAGGGTTGAAACAACTTGTGCTATATGAGATATTTAAATCATTGAATTGGAAAAGTGCAGGTAACGATTGAATAATGGCGATATTAAAAATGTTTAATTGCCAGAATAGGGAATGAGGACTGACTGGGAATAGGAATGCTGTGCTTCGTCTGAGTAGAATAGAATGAAAGGCCAAGAGAAAAGCCATGCGTGGAGTGTTTGTTTACTTTGCAAAGACGTAATTACGACTCTGGGCGATTGGGAAGGCTTTGGCGAGAGAGTGCGCGCACTAATGCAGTTGGCTTGTTGACGTCGCTCAAGGCCGGCAGATCGCGACAGCCCACCTGCCCTTCTTGTCGACCGCGCACTTTCTGTCCCCAGCTGCAGCACTTCACTTCAATCAAACGCACATCCCACGCTTATTAGTATTACTAACACATCCTATTCAAAACCCCACGAGTACTTTCAATTAATAAATATTAAAACTTCATTATCTAATCAGATTAAAATACAAATAGAAATTAACATTTCTCTGGTTCCACATCAAAATTTAGTTGAATTTCAGTCTAAAAAAATTATGAATTTAATTTCGGGCTAACAGTTTTCAATTTTTAACAATTTAACACCCAGACTTTCAGGTTAACTCTTTAACTTCTATGCAAGCATATGTGGATCATATCATTTGATTTCGAACCCATGTTTGAACCACATTAATATGAGAGCCAACGTCACTTGATGTCACCAATCCAAGTGTAAACCGAACCCAATGTTGCTTAACTTCGGTGATATGGTGATAATTTGGCTTAAAAACATTGATATTGTCATTGTTATTTGGGTTAATGTAACTTAGATTAGGTTACATTAACCTTGATAACACACATAAGCGATGAATAGGCCTTTTGTGAACATTCAAATTAGGAGTCCTATATTTTGCCTAACTCAAATATATTTAGAGTAGGGATGTTTAACGAGGACCTGCTAATGTATAGGCTCGGAGCCCAACGACTAAACGTCCTCTCTGAGGTACGTTGTGGTTGGATTTTTTTCACTTTCTGCGTGAATAAATCGAACGCCAGAATAGGAATCGAACCCTGGATCTACCAATCCAAAGTCGAACATATAAACTTCTAGCCCCTTGATGAAATTTTATTATTTTTTTATGAATGAATGAATTTATTAATAGTTTATTGTAAATAAAAGTTTTTCGTACGAATTTCTTCTATGTGACAATCACTCACTGACGATAGATCAATAAAAAAAATAAAAAAAAACATGTTTTATACCTACGTATCTCTATAAATGAATGACAGATGTCTAAATATATAAAGCAGTAATTGGAGCGTTCTCAGCCGCTGTTCTCTACCGAGCGGAACTATAGCAGCTCAAGGTCACAGCTCGCGTTGACCCAATATTTCTTGACATGTGAAAAGCCTTGCACACCGTTCTTCAAAAAGACTGCCAACCAAGCCTTCAGTCGGTCCCAAACCAGTACTGTTTTAATTATCTCTTGTACCTTAATATTTTATAAAATTATTAATTTTATTGAAACAATTTTTGTCTAAAAGACATTAGTCAGTCATTAGTCGATCAAGGGCATCGGAATGTAAGCGACTCTAGTGAAAAGCCATTGTTTAAAATATTATAATTCAATGTTTTCTTACCTCGACAGTCAACATTATTTTTCGTTTTCATCGAGGTTTGGTCCAGTGTCAAACAGTAAAACACCTTTACGCCAACCTTTCGTCTTTATTTGTAGACAACTTCATGGCTACAAATATAGACGAAAGGTTGACTTAAAGTTCTTTAACTGCTTAACGCTGGAACAAGCCTTCATAAAGAAAAATATTGTAACAAATTATAACACTATTTTTCTTTTTTATCGAGGTTTGGTCTAGCTTCAATAATACATCTTTAAGCCGACGATTCGTCTATATTTGTAGACATCTTCAGGACTACATCAGTACATGAATTTAATTACAATAACATGAAAAGTAATTATATTACATTAATTAATATACATAATTACTTTGACATTTATTTTATTTTTGTTATTAAATTCTGTTTTTTTTTCAGTTATTTAATTAAATTCTGTACTGATGTAGCCCTGAAGATGTCTACAAATATAGACGTAACGTCGACTTAAAGGTGTTGTATTATTAAAGCTAGCCCAAACTCGATAAAAAAGAAAAATAGTGTTAAATATATGTGGTCGAGATAAGGAAAACATTCGGTAACATATTATATATTGAAAATAAATTAACTATAGACTCAGTAAGTGATTCAGTTTTTTTTCTTTTTTTTTTTACAAACAAACTATTATTTATAAGTATAAAGAGAATATATAAACCTAAAAGTTGGTTTTGCAAAGCGGGACTTAGCTGTATTGAAAGATTAAAGTTAAAATACACTATGTGTGCCAATATGGCTGACCTCAATGCTGCCCAGTGCGTACACAACTCAAAGGGCGAGTGCTTTCATTACGGACTCTGCACTCACTTACAACAAGTCTAACTTTAAATCATGAGACTTTAAAATGGTTGAAAAAAAAAAGCTTTACGACCGATTCGGGTGAAACATAAAGAAATTGAATAATTGAACTATTCAACTTATGATTAAAGCTTTACTAATTTTCACTTGCGAAATCACAATAGCATAAAATCTTACTGAACTAGAAAAACGATTAGATCTACCACATTAACTACATTTTATCTATCTATATATAAATAAATCGGAAAAGAGCAACACACAGAGTAAATAAACAAGTTTTTAAGTGTTTTTCTTTACACTATGTGTTACTCTTCTTTCATTTTGAACTCATATATATATATATATATATATATATATATATATATATATATATATATATATATATATATATATATATATATATATATAAATTAAAGTTTACCGGGACTCGGTTTGTTCTTCAGGTTCAAATTAAACTCTCATTGCCAACGTATCGGTTTTTATTTAAAACCTTTTTCATACGCTCATATGACATCCATTTGTTCTTATATCCTCAAAGAAACCCATAATTATATTATCCCAAAGATATATAAATTGATAAAAGTATCAACCATGAAATAGAAACAGCATTAAAAGTTTATCAGGAAATCAGGTTTATCAGGAAATGAGAGTTAATTTGAACCTGAAGAACTGACCGAGTCCTGATAAACTTTAATTTTGTTTCTATTTCACGGTTGATACTTTTATCAATATATATATATATATTTCAATATAACCATTTGTCTTTTTCATTTATTTATCTGTCCGGTTTGGACGTGTTTAGTATTTTTCATTATATTATTCATTATTTATATATATATATATATATATATATATATATATTATTATATATGATAAACGAAATTCGGTCCAGCAGGGCAGATTCCACTTAAAATAAGCTGTGACGCATAGAATGAAACATAACAAAGACTCACTTTTCAATATTTCGACCGTTACGTGGTCGTCCTCTGGTCTTTTTATGAGTCACAGTTTTTTTTTTTTTAATTGAGTTGGAGTACCGCCAAAGTTAGTACTTTTGAACGAAGATTGTCAGGTAACTGCCTGAAGAGTTATTGAGTTATGGAAAAAAATAAAATTAATTAAAAAAAGAAATCCAACCAAAAATTTCACTTAAGTACGAGTAAGTTGCCATTAGTTGTTTTATATGTGAAACTGTTCTAATCATATGACTTATAAAAAGATTGACTGGATATTTCTGCTTTGTTTTTGCGTGGTAAGATCACATGCAGGCTATGAGGTGGCATGTTTGCATTAAGCATTGACAAGTATGAAGTTCAAATCTCGACCTTGATAGTAGATTTATCTTGTTAATCTATCAACACCCTTTCTTGAAGAGGATGTAAAAATGTTGGTTTAATCCTTTACAATGTCAGGGTTTCGTTAAAGATTCGTACTGTAATAAATTTGGGTGCAGTCAAATTTAGGACTCTCTATGTAGAATCAATCCCGTAATGTGGTTTTTCCGATTCATAAAATAGATGCCAAATAATAAATGAGCCACAATTCAACCATCCTTATTCAATAGGACAGGAGTAAAGGCAAAAACCCATAACAGAGAAAGTTTTTTGGTTATGGTATTAACTAGCAGATATAGACGTTAGTTAGTGTTTATAGAGGACTGAACGATATTTCAACAGAGGCACTTGATTTCAGTTTTATGAACCAACTAGAAATGTGTAGATTTGTATGAAATAGAAGCGGATTATTAGAATGTGTCTGTAGTCTGGCACATTAGAGATATAGAAAGTGCAGCGATCCCCATCAAAGGAAATCATCATCATTAAATGCAATTATCATTTTGAGACTGTTAACGTGAAAAGGTCTTTATACAGGGTCAGCAAACATGAAGTGGACTTTCAAGCGGTTATAATCGTGACTTGCCAATCTGGAGAGCTGCAGGCTCTCTTAGCAGCCATGGCGAAATCCCGTGACGTAACACAAACCTGTGAAGTCTGTCTGTAGTGTAATACAGGGGTTAACATCCTTCAGTCATACGACCAATATCTTTTTTAGCTCTTGTACAATCAGATTCAAAATTGATTCAGAGAAATTTCTATTATAAACTCGAACCTCTTAAAGAAATTGTATAAGGAAAAAAAAAATTGTTATTGAGAAATAGAATTTTAAGTGAAAAGTTAAATTTGAAATGTCACGATCAAAATGCAATCGGTGACCTTTGACTTTTTAGCACGGCAAGTTACTGTACGTTACAGAATAAGATAGGCCACATTGTGGCTCTAACAGCATATTTCATTCTCTAATATTTCTTAGATTTTCAAATATTTTCAGGGATGCCCAATCTGTTATTTACATAAAAAATTAACTCAACAATGACTTATATTGATTGAGAATATTTACAACATCCCTGGAGATTGAATAAACATTATCAGAAATTATCGGGTTACAAATTTTTCATAATTTTACAATATCGTACGAGTAATATATTCAAATGACAAATTTTCTAGAGATAGCTCTCATACCTGTAAGTGACATGAACAACTTAGTGAGCCCTTCTCTAGTTAACTTGACTAAGATGAACTTAGAACCTGAGATGCATATGAACCATCTATATCTGGAATGGGTACCAAACAACAAATGAGCCACACCCATTCTATCCGACTGCTGAACCTATAAATAGAAGGGTTAAAGACAATATGAATCAAATATTGAAATCGGTTGAGCTTGACAAAAAAAAGTTTACTTATAGTAAAGTTGAGTGTAGACCTCTTCAATGGAAGTCACATGTAAATCTTGATGACCAGGATTTAAATGAATCACAATTGTTAATACATTGTCATTGAAGAAGTTTCAAGTAGATATACTATTCTACACATGATGGTTGATTTGTAATGTTTTACTGACTGCTCATCGGTATTCACAGATAGCCGGACGTCATTAGATTTCTGGTCTTGATTCTTGCCGTAGACTTGTGCCGGGTACGTGCCTGCGGGGAACTAGCGTCTAAGAGGCTTCAATCACCCTCAAACAAGTGCGCAACATTGCTCATTATACAATTAACTAAAGTTTAAGTTACCCAATCAAAGAACTAAAGACATATTTGAACTGAAACTACTGCGCATAGGTGTAAAATGTACCTGGTTGATTCTCAAATTGTCTCCGAGTTTCCCTGTTAAAGACTTTGTCAAAATTACGTTCAAAACACATACATTTGCAATTTACAAGTAATTATATATTATATTCATGACGGGAAATATGTAATCTGTTCTAGGTATAGATTAATGAATTATATATATGATTAAATTTTGCTAGCAGTCCTTCCTTCAAGCTCATATTATTAAAATTGTAACAATAATTTGCAGAACTAACTTCTTGATAAGTTTCTCTATCTTCCTGAATAACAATTTCGTTATTGCATCTAAACTAGATAACATACTTCAAACTGCCAACAAGTTTCAACTCTTTCCTAGAGCTATCTTCGGGGCGAATTCTTAAGTGTTTTTCCTTTTATATAGTAAGAGTGGAGTCAAATAGGAGGATTCATTATACACTAATATATCACAGAATTAATTAATATGTTATATATTAATTAATTAGTATGTTCTAAGCTTACCAGTATTATATATAACTGTAGTAACAAGTCAAACTGCTATTTAAATATGTGCATATTGTTAGAACCTCAAGAGTTACTTCAAATCAGATTATGAGAGAACATGACGAAGCAGTTGAAAGACAGAGAACGTCCGAAATCGCAAAATCATGCTCTCGTATACGCAGTACAACTGCATCATCCACTCATGTCTTATTAAATATTTTAATAACACAAAATATAATATTTTAATAACATAACTTTTTGGGCCAAATACAATATTTTACGTTTACAAGGCCTTTAGATATCTACGGATACAAATTCTTCCAACAAGGACTTCTAATCAAGGTCTTAATTAGTAATCAAATCCCTAGTAATGGAAATCTAGGAATCCCTAGCAAATGTAATAACTAGGAAAAAATACATTTGGATCGAGAATTTCGTTTCTGAGTAAATTCAGTTTCACTACTTTAATGTAACGTAAATTAATGTCGTTTCGAAGAGGAAACAGGGGAATATATATCCTTATTACAAAAAATGGCCTTGCCATTTACTTCACACGTGGTTTTGTACATCGTACATCTTGAAGTAAAATAGCCTTTTATCTTCAAGTTTAACTTATCATTCATTTTCAATTAGAGTGGAATTACAAGGACGATCGATTCATCATTTGTTTTCAAGTATAACATCTCGTTCATCATCATGAACGAAGTACAACTCTTCATCTATTTACTAGTGCTACTCTCCATCATCATCAAGGAATTGCTCTTTAGGATGATTATACCAACATAAAACTAGCGAGATAAAAATAATTTAAATTAACTAAATTAATAGCAATCTCAGTAAAAGTAACTAAGTTTACTTATTTAAGTTCATAGAAGGATAAGTTCTTGAGGATTTTGGTAATAAAAATTCAACTCCTGATTATATGCCGACGTTTTGCCAAAAGTTGTTTGGCATTTTCAAGGCTAAAAAACAATTTATTAACAACATAAGTAAAGCAAGAGAAATACATTCTCGGAATAGCAACCAACAGAAAACAAACCAAACAAAGAAAAAATTCAGTAACAAGAGAATCACAAAAGGACCATAAAATACCTACTGTTCTTATTCATTTTTGAAAAACAAACATTTGTTGTTTGAACCTAATTACTTATTATTAATTATTCAGACAATGAATTTTTTGTTTGTTTGGTTTGGTTGTTGTTGGTTGGTATTCCTTGGATGTATTTGTCTTGCTTTACTTATGTCGTTAATAAATTGTTTTTTAGTATTGAAAATGCCAAACAACTTTTGGTGAAACTTCGGTATATAATCAGGAGTTGAATTTTTATGACCAAAATCATCAAGAACCCCTTCTGTGAACTTGAAAAATCAGTGGTCGAGAAATTATACCAATATTTTACTTATTTAATATAATTTTATTCGTTTAAATTTAAGAGATAACAATTTTCATTAGAGTCGAATGTAATTTCTGTGCAGATGATCATTTGAGTACAATTCTCCACCTTTGTTATTATTTTCTAATTGTATTGAAGAAGGTAAACGTGGTGAATGATTCGTTTATTTTAGAGGAAGGGCCTGGATTTTGTGTTATACAACAGAATGGTGATTGATTACAAGTCCGATGACAAGGAGGCTGTCATTGAAAATGAAAAGATGGTAGGGTCTTCCGACTTTAAGGCACCATGATGAGTCGAAAAACAAAAGACAAAAGGCCTCCAAGAGGGTGGACTTTGAATAGCTTTTGGCAAAGGAGTCGATTGCGAAATGTGTTCGCAGCTAAAGCACAATCGCTACTTAATTGCCATCACAAAGAACTACCCAAAAACAAAGTATATTAATTAGTGGAAGTCAGTGTTACATGCGACGGATATTGTCTTTAATAGAGTGCCATTGTGCCGAGGTCATCACACACACGACCGCTATAACACTAATCCTGCTGAAAACATACTAGGCTCCTTTTAATTTTTTGATTCCTCATCTTGCTTTGGCTTACCTCTTTCGACCAATCTCATCAAAAATGAAAAAACCATTTCCACAAAGAAATGCATTTTAATATCAATTTCATCAATTTTAATTACATTAATTATATTTTGTAGCTACACAGTAAACAAAAAAACACCCTTAAAATATCTAATTTTCGGTTTAACCGTCATTAGTATAGAAGAGATAGGGACACCAAGCGCACTTGCGAAGCGATGGTTGGAATCCGTTAGTGTCCCTATCTCTTCTTTCCTGATGACAGTTAAACCGAAAATTAGAGACTTTAAGTGTGTTATCTATTTACTGTGTGCCTATAGTTTATTCTGACTATAGTCAGATATTACGTTTGTTGTCCTTTGTGGATCGTTTTCTTGATGATAATATTATATATTATTTTGCTATATAAAACAAGATTTCACAATAAACACGTGAAATAACAATCAACGTTCAAACCACAATAAGAAAAAGTCCGTTGGGTTTTTGACTCTGACGAAGACCGCTTGTTACGGTTGAAAGATCTTAGTCTTGTTTTCCCATTTCTTATTGTGGTTTGATCATATATATATATATATATATATATATATATATATATATATATAAAAGATTTCACATAAACACGTAAAATAACAATCAATGATCAAACCACAAAATGAAATTGGAAAACAAGATCAGTTTTATTTACTAAGCGGTCTTCTTCAGAGTCAGGTGTTTCAGTTGGGTTTTTGACTCTGACGAAGATCGCTTGTTACGAGTCGTATATATTACGAGCCGTATATATTACGGCTTGTAATATATCACTCTGTTGTGGACCATTGTTTTGAAAGATCTATGACTCATAAAGAATGGAGTTATTTGAAAACAAGTTATCTCGAAAGGCCTTAAAACTTTTTCAGTTTTCAAAACTTTTTCTCGTGGTAATTTCTTTAATTATAGAGTTACGTGTGCTTATTCTGAAATGCTAGTAAGATCTTTAACAGATTGAATGACACTATGGATTCATTGAGTGACTCTGATGACAATCCTATTTAAATTGAATTCCATAACAAAACGAAAAGTAATTTTTCATCCGGAAGCAAATACTGTTCCGTTTGTTCTGATGATTTATGTCACGCAGTGATATCAAACTTTTTCACCAATTACCTTTTAATCTTTTTTTTTTTAACGCGTCAATCTTCAATTCAATCAAACAAAAGTTTGATTTTTATCATGAATTGATTATTAGAATTCATATACAGTGGTACCTCGGGATACGAGTGCCCCAACATACGAGTTATTTGAGATACGAGCTGTCAAATGAGCGGAAATATAGTTTTGAAATACGAGTGAAATTTGAGATACGAGGAACAGCCAATTGTAGTATCAGGTCATTTATAAATATGTACATTTCTTTTTTCTACAATGCCGCCTACGGCCCACTCACTTCTCAGTTTACCTTTGAAAATTGGAAGATCTTGGGAATGTGGGAGAGAGTTTCACAGTTCGTGGCAAAGAAACACCCCGAAAAAGTTGCAACTGGTCGTGCATCGGATCTATTTAATGAAACTTGCTTACTCATTTCCGTAGCATTCCTTGGACAGTTTTTTTTTAATTCTGCGAAGCTACTGTATTTTTTTAATACAGTAGCATTTAAGTTATGTCTAAGTTAAATTTAAATAACCAAAATACTAATTACATATGTACGTAAACTTAATAAAACCAGTTTTTTAACCAGTTTTTTCTAACCACTTCTACTCTCTTTTATTATGTTTTTATACAATATTTGTCATTTATAAATACATTTTTCTTATTCAAAATCACGTAACAAAAACAATAAGGGGTAAGTATTTTTGGGGCTGGAAGGGATTAATGGCATTTCAATGGGAAAATTGCTTTGAGATACCAGTAAATTGACATACGAGCAAGGTTACGGGACGAATTAAACTAGTATCCCGAGGCACCACTGTATTTCACTAATATTATAAAGACAAATTGTCTTGAGTCGTTATTTAAATAAAATTGGAGGTCTCTATTAGCGAATTAGAAACACTTTTAAGTGATTTGAAATCTCCTTGGTTTTTAATACATTTCGTTACAATTTTATCAAAATCTTAAGAATTGACTTAGGTTTCTCTTGTCAAGCAATGAAATTCCCATCGATGGTGTGAATTTCTAATTTGTTCAGTTTAAATTATATTTGCAGGTATAATATTTTTTCTTTTCATATAAAAGTTGTCTTGGTTGATATATTGAGGATATTCGAGTATACAGTCTTGTGTCTATATTGCCGAGCCAAGGAGTTGAGATGCTGGACTTGAGAACTCCAGTCGGGGGTACTGGGTGGCAAGCCAAGAGGGTAGATGGCCTATTTTTCGGCAGGCCAGGTGTTGGCCAAGTGGGGAGGGTTCGGTTGCTAAGAAGGTTCAATGGCCTCGTCCACACGCCTGGCCTGGTTTTGAAATATCCCCCCCGCAGCGCCCTTGGACAATCCCACTCTGGTGATCGGACAACCTCGCAACCCATTCAAAGCCTTTCCAACAATCATATACCACCTTTATCAAAAAGCGTTCTATCATAACATGCCCATCCTAAATCACTGTAATTTTCCAATAAGAAAAACACTAAATAATACTTTGTTTCACCAAGGAAACAATCTGATGGATATTTTTCAAAAACTGATACCAAGCATTAATATAACACATGCAAATCTTCACATTATATCTGTTATAATTCATCTAATTCGTAAGGGCTGCGTCAGTGCCCTAACAAATCATTATGCTCTTCCGACCATGATCAGCATTAACAACTATAAACATAAGAAAGGTGCAGTGAAACAGGAAAATGCATTTCAATCTTAAAATCGGTGGTATTTATGATTAGCAGAGATAAAACTCAAATAATATATTCCAGCGATACAATTTTTCGCTTCTCTGGTCTCCATCCGAGACTCCAAGTTTGATGCTTGCTCTGACAAGTCATTTTATTATGCAGAAGATTAGAAAATTATATTGAGGCCTGTAATGCTGACCTGTATGGTGTCATATATTTTATCAGTTTTAACTAAATTCTTAATATCACTGATGTAGGTCTCCTGATGGTGGTAATGGCCTTAGAGCAGTGGTTCTTAACCTGGGTTCTATGAGTCAGTCTCAGGGGTTCGGCAAAGTCTCCGCCGCGGAGGTGAACAGCAGAAGTCACACTGATTTGCAGGTATGTACTTTGTTTTGAGTTTATGCACTCTGTTGATTTTGTTCTTTGAACAAGTGAATATTTTTGTGCACCAGTAAAAAAAAAAATATCCACCTATGACTTCAATTTGAAAAAAAATTATATTTTATTTTTCAATAAAAAAGGGTTCGTTGAATGCGTATATGAAACTGGTGGCGTTCGGTACCTTCTCAAGGTTAAGAGCTACTACCTTAGACGCTCTCATAGCTGACGTGTTTGTACCCCAAAATATCTTTCGCAGAAAAATGCTTATTTATTCAGTCATTCCGAGCAAACATTTTGTCAAATGAAAAGAAGAACCTGAAAGGAACATTACTTTTCATTTTTTAAAGAATTATATCGATTATTCTCGATAAGATTTTGTTTCTTTCTTGTCCGATACCAAATCGTATCAAAAATACCATATTTTATTTTCTATTACGATGAAATATTATGAAACTATACTAGTTTTATTTGTTTTTTAGACAAAATTTCATACAATTGTTTTATAGTACTGTCATGAATATTATAAAACAATTATGTTTTTTTTTATAAATTAGATAGAAATAATTCACAAAGTAATAGAAAAAGTACTAGAGTAATTCAAATATGATTGACGCATAATGTCAATCCGTTAAAGAAAAATTAAAATCATGACATTTGAAGACGAAGATATGTTTATATAATTTTTTTTATAAACAATCGTTCTACCTCCTGTAAATTTTATTGTAGTATAAATGATAACAAAATCTTGCTTAAATAATTAATGGGATCTTAGAAAAAATTTATTGTTCTATGATTGGTTGTTTTTTAAAACTATATATATAGGAACATTTACAACTTTAAGCCAAAGAAAAAAGAGCGACACTGGTGACTGAATTGAGAAACTGTTGAGGTGAAAAGTGTTATGACCTTATGGATAGGTTTAGAAAGGTTGTTTAAGTGTATGACCTGGTGAACTTCGTACAGCCTGGCAGATAACGAATGTAGTTAGTGTTAACTTTACCTAAACTTCATTTAGTATTTAATTATTATCATAACAGCTGATTATTAAGGCTATTACCGACATTAGAAACCCTATATTATTGATGTCAGAAGTTAATTAAACTTGCGATCCTTGACAAAAGATATGGCATTATAAAGGTCACCATTAGAGACTCCAATATCATTTTTCAGTCCTTGCTATAATCATATCATGTATCAGATCAAACTTCAAACCGGGTGTCTCCGACATTATTAGCGATGAATAAGAGATCATGTTCGACTCCTAAGGCGACGATAAAAAATAGAACAATAATGTTCCAAGAGAAATCTAAAACGACAACACTGAAAGACGACCACAGAAAGTAGTAGGAATAGAAATCACATCAGTGTTAACCCATAAAACATTGGTAAATAAAACAGTTGATTTTGATTTACCAGTCATTCGAAAGGTGGGCATCCATGAGTGGGTGAAGCGGTAAAAGGCTGAAGAAGTTTAATAAAACTCGGAAGCAAGGTCATTCTTTTTTGAAACTTCGTAACCTTTAATAACTTGTATTCTATTTTTAGATCCAATAAATATTTTACTTAATGCTATAAATTGATGGAAGGGATTTAAACACTTAAATAGTTTACTATATGACTTGTATGAGAATAATGTGTCCTTGAAATGAACCTGTCCTGTTTAAACTCCAACGTATTCCTTAAGGAATTTTAACTCTTGCTTTCTTCTTGAATATATCCATAACAAGGACAATAACAAAATAAATAAATAAAACTGATTCATCTTTGGAATTGAAATAATGGTAATTCTGACAAACTTTGTTGTAAAGACTATTTTTAAGCAAATACGTCAACAAATCTCCAGATTCGGAAACTGGTGCTACTTTAAGAGGCTCAGAGGAGCCACATATTTGTCTCGTTGAGGCGAGATCTCCTGGGCTTAAAACTATCAATAAAGTATATGTCACTAAGTTCATTCAGTGTTATTATTGTTTGCTATTCACCTTCGATTTTTTTTATTTACTACTTACGATATCATTTCATAGTAAATAACGCAAAAATCATTACAAGTGTGCTCAAAAGACAAAAAAAAATATCCTTTAAATATATTGATTTACAAAAATCAACATTTCCTGTCATTATAAGGCTGGATGCAAATTGGCCTAATAACAAAGCAAAGAAGCGTTCCTCAAGAGCATTTGCAATCTCATTTAGACCATTACTGTAACGAAATTCTGAGAAAAAAAATTATTTATTTCCAGCTTTCTTGAACAATGTAAGATATGTTTACTAACAGTAATAGAATAAATTTTGACGGGATATATTACATATTTCACTTCTTTTATTTTGTAAGCTTTGATTATGTTTTGAATAAGTTGTAAAATTTTTGTAATGAGTTGTGAATAAATTTCGAATAAATGTACCCCTACAAACTGATTATTATTTACGGTTGATACCATAATGGGTGGTAGATAGCATACTTCAGCAGAAAATCAAAGGTAGGCACCATACTATAATAGCAATAATCATTCAATCTGTAATTAGAGTGAAAATAAATTCATTAATCGAATAGATATTTCATTATTTTTAATTTAATTCAGTTTGTGACTGACACATTTACAGATTGAAGGATATTGGTGCCTATTTAGAT
The DNA here is from genome assembly GCA_026182355.1 of Hermatobates lingyangjiaoensis. Taxonomy (NCBI): domain Eukaryota; kingdom Metazoa; phylum Arthropoda; class Insecta; order Hemiptera; family Hermatobatidae; genus Hermatobates; species Hermatobates lingyangjiaoensis. The sequence goes on along the minus strand of JAPFBL010000122.1, from coordinate 113,740 downwards.
GTCATACTGTTGATTATACTCTTATGTGAATACATGTAACATTAATTACAGCAAATTTTTAGAGTCCTATAAAAAACCAGAAACTCAATTCACAAGAAAAATTACGTATCAGATCAAACTTCAAACTTGGAGTCTCCGACAATTAGTGGCGATTCTGATTCCAAAGGCATCGTAAAATAGGACTATAATGCTCCAAGAAAAATCTAAGACACGACAGATAGGCCACAGGGGACTCCTAAAGTAAGAAGTAGGAAGTAAAAGAAAATATCATTCAGAGTAGAAATCACATCAGTGGAAACCAATAAGTAAGGTTTTAATTCTAACGTAGTGCAATCAGTTATTATGTGGTATTTACTCATTGCAGGGTAAAAAGCTAATGAAATGGTCTCCAGATATAAAAATTAAATGGTAAAAACAACGCGTTTCGAACACGTAGTGTTCTTCCTCAGGCATTAAATAAAAATGACATTGTATTTTTTTAGTTAATGCCTGAGGAAGAACACTACGTGTTCGAAACGCGTTGTTTATACCATTAAATTGTTATATGTGGAGACCTACCATTTCATTAGCTTTTTACCCTAAAATAAGCTAGGTTTTTATTTACCAATCATCCCAACGTGAGCAGACAACAATTTAGACAATACCCATAGACATGCAAGAAGGTTTGTGAACACCTTTGTCAGGATTAGAAAGAGTACAAAGTAAGCAGTTGGAACTTCTTAATGCAAAGACTCTATTCCATTATTCCTACTTGCCATGCATTATAAAAAGACTAAAGTTAAATACTGTAAACATGAAAGGGTTAATTATTCGAAAATTGAAAATAGGTGAATAAATTACATTTGTCAGTTGGAACAACATTTGTTTCAGACTCCATTATGTTGCGACCAGATCGATTGGTTATAAACATTATGCAGAACATAACAATAGTGTTTCTTCTATAATATATCGTTTTTAACAAGCTTAATTTTAGAAATTTTTTTTTTGTTGCAACATTTATCTCATTACAATTACAAATGAAAATGCATGCAGTAATTAAGATTTGAAGTCTTCGCACCAAGGCCTGGGCCAGAAAAGGGCACATTAATATTTATTGGACATTGTCCATTGTCTTGATAACATTTGAACATCACGTACTCCTTCGGCGTCAACTCCTCTGCTCACCGTCATTTCGTACACAGCTAATCACATATTTATTCTTAATTTCGGTAATCATTTTTGAAACAACCTTAATATTAAATTACTTCATATATAAGCGAGAAGTAAATCATCTTCAGTTATTACAAAAGGCAGTGTTTTATATTACATTATTTTATTCTAGATATACAAACCACATTATCTAATACTAACATCTAACGAATGTTTAATTCTTACACAAGTTCTTTTTCTTACTATATATATATATACGAGTTCGAGATTAACAAAGAGCAACACACAAAGTAGGGAAACACACTTACAGACTCAAATTTTCGGGTAATCCGTCTTCAGGAGAAAAGAGAATGGAATGGGAGACCAAGCACGTTGTAGGCGCAACGGCAAGTAACCAACCCGGCAACCGCCAGTGCTGTCAACCGTACCCGGTCTTAAAGTATAAAATTAGGAGAAGATATAAACAGAAGCTCAGATAAGCAGTACTGGTTGGGTAAAACTATAAGTAGGTGAAAAATTATAAACAATATAAGATAAAAACAAACTATAAGAAACAAAAATAATGATAGAGAAAAGAAGAAAAAATAAATAAATAAATAAAAATAAATACAAAACTTGCATTGGTTGTTTTAGTAAATAAAAGATAGAGACTGAATAAAAAAGTAAGTATGGGAAACTAGTTAAGAATAAGAATTTAGAAAAATAAAATTCTCGAACTCGTATTGTGTCCAGTTTGGATCGTATTTCGTTTTATCAGTGAAATATATATATATATATATATATATACACTTTAACACATAGAAAAGAACACAGAAAGACACTACAGAACTCACTTCGATATTTCGACATCCGTCGTCATCGGGAAGAAGTGCGAAGTACTCGCGTTGAGAAGCAAACAGAAGTGAGTTCTGTAGTGTCTTTCTGTGTTCTTTTCTATGTGTTAAAGTGTTTATTGTCCACACGGACCTTTCATTTTATTCGAAGTATATATATATATATATATTTCTCATTAAATAATCTTTGAACCCTGGTTCTCGTTTCTTTTCTCTTTAACTTTTCTAATGTCCTAATCAGTGTTCTGAGGTTCTCCGGGATATGAAATAATAATTCTCCAAAAGTTTTATCTTCAAAACTCATTGTTATATTACTTTGAACACTTCTTATTGGTTGTGGGTGTTTTTTTGTTAAACACGTTTCTCCTTAGCACACTCCGTCTGCTTGGCCGCCTCAGCCTTCACTCCAGGAGAGGGCTCGCAGTCCCTACTTAATTTTCCAATAGAGTTGGATGAAGGTCTTGGCGTCCTGGCTTGGAAGTGTACCTCGTCGAACTCGGTGTTTACTATGGGCTTAGTGGATTTCATTAGATACTGGTTGTTGGTGTCTTCTGTAGATTCTATTGTTGTGGGTGTATGTAGAACCTTTCCTCGTCGGTTTCCTCGTACGCTTGGCCGCATCCGCCGTCCTTCCTGGAGAGGGCTCGCAGTCCCTACTTTAATTTCACAGAGGGCAGGAATGGCATAGGCGTCCTCACGCAGAAGAGTTCCTCGTAAGAATCTGGTCCGGGCTATGGGCATTATGAGTTGAAGTTTGAGTGTGTGTGGCGTCAAACGGGTCAAAGGGTCTAACGACAAACGCCACATACACTCAAACTTCAACTCATAATGCCCATAGCTCGGACCAGATTCTTACGAGGAACTCTTCTGCGTGAGGACGCCTATGCCATTCCTGCCCTCTGTGAAATTAAAGTAGGGACTGCGAGCCCTCTCCAGGAAGGACGGCGGATGCGGCCAAGCGTACGAGGAAACCGACGAGGAAAGGTTCTACATACACCCACAACAATAGAATCTACAGAAGACACCAACAACCAGTATCTAATGAAATCCACTAAGCCCATAGTAAACACCGAGTTCGACGAGGTACACTTCCAAGCCAGGACGCCAATACCTTCATCCAACTCTATTGGAAAATTAAGTAGGGACTGCGAGCCCTCTCCCGGAGTGAAGGCTGAGGCGGCCGAGCAGACGGAGTGTGCTAAGGAGAAACGTGTTTAACGAAAAAACACCCACATCACTACCAATAAGAACTGTCCAAAGTAATACGCAACAGGGAATGGCTCGTCTTTTTCAATTTCTAATCTGGCATTCAGCATATATATATATATATATATATTTGAGTTGCGGTTTGCCTCTCAACAGCATTACTTCATAATCTTCTTCCTGACGACTATGGCTGTCGAAATATCGAAGTGAGTTTCTGTAGTAACTTTCTCTGTTTCTTTCCTATGTGTTAAAGAGTATATATATATATATATATACACGAGTTCAAAATTCAAGAAGAGTAACACACAGAGTAAAGAAACACACTTACAGACTCAAATTTTCGGGTAATCCGTCTTCAGGAGAAAAGAGAAAGGGAGACCAAGCACGTTGTAGACGCAACGGCAAGTAACCCTTGTTTCCTTACTCTGTGTGTTATTCTTCTTGAATTTTGAACTCGTATTGTGTCCAGTTTGGATCGTGTTTCGTTTAATTGGGTGAAAAAAATAATAAATATATCAATGATCAAACCACAATATGGAATGGGGAAAAAAGACTAAGATCTTTCCCATTTCATATTGTGGTTTGATTATTGATTGTTATTTCACGTGTTTATGTGAAATCTTGTATTATATATATATATATATATATATATATATATATATATAATAAGTTAACAAGAAAATTTCAATCTGAAATACAGGATGACAGACCTAGCAGGCGACGGGCAGTTTAATTAATTTATTAAATGATCCTTGAAAGTATTTTCTACTGCGTTGGTGTTGAATATAATACGTTATCACGATGAAAAATCTCTGAAATAGAGAATAATGAAAGGTTGTTACGACATGGAGAATTCTGAAGGAAGAGAAAGTGAATACTGGTCAGAAGAATTCATAGAGTGGGCAGATTGTGATATATAGGTGGCTGTTATCAAGCAATGTTTCATATACACTGTCTGCGGCTAATCGGCTTTAACAAGTTAAAGATAACAACATCAAGTGTAGCAATTAATCAAGTACTTCAAGCCGACTGATGTCTTTTAAAGAGTTTAGTCAATAATTCAAATGAATTCTCATATTTACCTCCCGAATAATAAACAAATACGATTTTAGTTTATCATACTTAATTATTAAATGTATTTGAAAAAGAATTTAACGAATATTTGAGTATTTCAAATTATTATCTAATACCCACATTTTTGCTGTATAAGTTTTGGGCTAGTCAAGGGATAGAAATATGGGTAATACTAAGAATGGAGCGTGAACAGATTACTTGGGGGTCGGACCGGCACGTGTTGTCACCCAATAAGACCTAATTCTGAGCTTTGTGACCCAGGTGACCTGTGTATTGAACAAGACGTGGCAGTTGACTCATCAGGTAACTTGCGACAAGTCAATCAGCCAATAATTTCATCATTTAATTACTTCAAAAAAAAAGAAATAAAATTTAAATCGTCATTAAGACACTTTTAAAGAAAAAATTCGCAATAAAAATTTGAAATATTTCAAAAATTAAAATCCATCGAGCTAAAACAGAGTAAGTGTATTTATCAAAAGGCATACAGAAAAACATATTTCAAACACAAGCAACCGACATTTCTGAAGAAAAGGTAGATTGTATCTTCAGAAAAGTTAAGGTTAGAATAAAAAAACATTCGATTAAGATTTATAAAATTTGGTTTTTAACATGTAACTGATTATACAAGTTTGAATATGTTTACTTCTTAAATCATTAGTTGTATAATCCGTAATTGTGTGGTATTTGCTCATTCTGAGGTAAAATGGATAACAAACAAAAATCTCCACACAAATGAAGTTTTATTCAACGCGTTTCGAACACTTTGTGTTCATTATCAGGAAGACATGAAGAATGTGGTGCTGACGGGTTGGTCCAGTGAAAACAAGCACCACATCCTTGGTGTCTTCCTGATGATGAACACAAAGTGTTCGAAACGCGTTGAATAAAACTTCATTTGTATGGAGACTTCTGTTTGTTTATCCATTTTACCTCAGAATGTTTACTTCTTTTGAAATTAGGCAAATATGTATTTATTTATTTGGTATATCTAACCACTACAGTTATATTGTCTTCTCGTGGTGTCAATAGGGTGAAAGTGCAAGTCATTTATTATTCTGCACACATAAACTATTCGGCATGTTGAGTCACCTATCCAAATAGTAAATCGTCAATTTTGCTTAACTCCAGTAATCTATTATAAGCTGGTCATTCAACATACCTACATAAATGTCAAAAGTACAGAAAACTGCTCTTTGTTACAATTTTAGGCAAACTTTCGGCTGATATAAAGTATTGCAAAGAGACCATATCCATATTGATTTTAATTTGAACATCATTAATATGTATTAATGGTGGTTAAAATGAAAAGTTTGATACATGGTCAAACATTAGAGTCAATTCTGTTGAAACTAACTAATCTGAGGTAGTGAAGTGAACGACAAGGGAGTTGATGGTTCTAAAAGTTTGTGGTAAAGAGGTCTGGGGTTGAAAACAGTTGGAGAACTCTTGATCTGGAGGACGTAATTACACATTGTCTAGGCAAGATTGTAATTAAGTTGTTAATAGGTTTAGAAGTGGGAGGAGGAGGAGGAGGGGGGAGGCCCGCGTTGCTTTAGGGTGTGGCTGGGAGCAGGAGAAAGTTGAAGGATGGGTCAGCAGGGAAGGACCGGTCGATGAGCAGAGTCGTCTTGTACTGCTTCCCGGCCAATCGACGCGCCTGCCTCGACACCTTCGCATGCAGCGTACAAAGGCACAGCGTACACCTTGGCAGCGTACAAAGGCACAAAATAACTAAAGCGTACACCTCAACAGCTTCACTCGCAGCGTACAAAGGCACAAAATACTTACAGCTTACACCTCAACAGCTTCGCATGCAACGCACAAAGAAACAAAATAACTAAGACGTACACCTTAGCAGCTTCACTGGCAGCGTAAAAAAACACAAAATACCTACAGCGTATACCTCAACAGCTTCACTCGCAGCGTACAAAGGCACAAAATACCTACAGCGTACACCTCAACAGCTTCGCATGCAGCGTACAAAGATACAAAATAACTAAAGCGTACACCTTAGCAGCTTCACTGGCAGAGTACAAAAACACAAAATACCTACAGTGTACACCTCAACAGCTTCACACGCAACGTTCAAAGACAGAAAATAACTAAAGCGTACACCTTAGCAGCTTCACTGGCAGCGCACAAAGGTACAAAATACCTACAGCGTACACCTCAATAACTGCACACTTAGCGTACAAAGACACAAAATAACTAAAGCGTACACCTTGGCACTTTCACTGGCAGCGTACAAAGGCACAAAATACCTGCAGCGTACACCTCAATAGCTGCACACTTAGCGTACAAAGACACAAAATAACTTAGGCTACACCTTAGCAGCTTCATTGGCAGCGTACAAAGGCACAAAATACCTACAGCGTACACCTCAACATCGCTCACAGCACAAAAAATCAAATATGAACCCAAAAAATTTTTAATAGATTTCATATTAAAGTAAAAAATCTAAACTATTGTTCCAACTCTTCTTAGTACAGCTGATAGCATTTTAATTGTTAAACCATCTTTTTAAGCAATATCTCAAACAAAATAATTAATTTCGATGATTAATAATTATGTTTAATAATATGTTTTGCTTTGAAAGAGCCATACTGTATAGGAGTAAAGTGCGGTTCATTTATTATACTTATCATTAATGTTAGTTCTAGGAAAGGACTGCATAAACGAGTTGCTGCTTTTACATGGAAGTTTTTTTTCTTTCTTAACATAGGGATCAATAATTAACTGATGGTATCGTACAGTCTCGGGACCGATGGCTTCATATCGTTTCGGATTGATCGTGCTAATAACATAAAAACTTCCAGAGTCATGACAAAGATAAGAACCTTGTAATCTCAGCAGGAGCTACTATCATACAAACTATATTGTCCTGAAAGCACTTGTAGTAAACAATTGAACCATGCGATCTCTAATATTACATAAAATTATTTTATAGCCAACTTTAGTTAAATACATGCTTATTGTTAATACCACTGAGGTTAGTATGATTTCTATTAGAAATAGGTAAAACCGTCATACCTCGTAAGATGATCATGGAGTCGTTGGAGCGCTTTCGGACGTTGCGATCGAAGATGGACAACGTCCGAAAGCGTTCCAACTCCACGATTATCTTACGAGGTATGACGGTTTTACCTATTTCTAATATAAATCAACTATAGTTTACAACTCTTTGTAGAGTGTATTTGTTTTTGTAACCTGAAGTCGAGTTTAATGATAGATATAGGTCATTTTAATGGATTACGAAGGAAATATTTTATTATTCTTTACTTTTTATAAAATGCAGCTACTTTAACTAACGAGTGTCCTACATAGCGAAATTAGTATTAGAAAGGACTAAAGGTATACCTTTATCCACCTTTGACAGCAAAGGTGTATGGCCTACATTTATGAACTGATACACCAAACTAATTAGAAATGCCTCATAAAATAGGAAAATGTTTTTTTTTTTATTTTACATAGTCACAACAACGTAAATGTAACATTACAAGTGACAATATTTATATATATATATATTATATATATATATATATATATATATATATATATCAATGATCAAACCACAATAAGAAATGGGAAAACAAGACTACAAAGTGGTTTGATCATTGATTGTTATTTCACGTGTTTATGTGAAATCTTTTTATATATATATATCCATATTAGTATATTTTGAGAGCAGACCTTCATTTAAACTTTTTTTACATGTGAAACATTTTACATTTAAATATTAAACATTTTAAACATGTTTAGATTGTGGAACCTCCAAGACTGTGTAACCCCCACGACCGAGTAACCCCCGAGCCTTCTCAATGTTGTTAATTCCTTAATATGACGATGTACTAGTTAGTATTTAAAATATGTATAATAACTTTTTGATAGTGTTTTTTCTTTATTTAATTTATTAATTAGTTACAATTTTATATCCCTGAACATGGGCTATGACTACTGAAACGTTGGACAATTTATTGTGTAGTTTTATAGTTTAGAATTATAACTTCGATTAATTTTATGGAGTTCAGTAATAAATCATTTGGTGAATTGATGTATATTACCTGAAGGGTTGGAAACTAACTTTAGGAAACTTGAAAAATTAAACAGAAAAAAAAACAAAAATGAAAATCGGCATACTCTTCAATAAAACATATATTTTTATATATATAGTTGTAACAATGTACCGAGTACGTGCTTGACCTTTATGCCTCCTCGCTCTTAAAGCTTCGTCATTTTACTTATTCCTGTTAAACCGAACATAATCATTATATATTTTCGTTGGGGTTTACCACAAGTTATTGCGAAAACCTGATGTTTACCGCATTTCTAACAACTTTTTTGCAATAACCTTACAGACATATGAAAATTAATAGAAATGAAGAAAACACCATTCATAAGATCGTAAATGATGAGAATGCAATAAATTCTAACGTAATATTTTTAGAAAAACATCTGTTACCTATCTATACTAACTATACGATCTTACTAACTATGCTACACTATCTTTTTACCCTACTATACTAACAATAAAAGTTGTAGAGTATGGATAGTTATTGTTTGTGATGAAGGTTTGATGATGAGGGCATAGTTCACTCTCATGTGCCGTTGCGGACTGGCCTCCGGCCCGTTGAAGCAGAAGTTATATACAAGGACAAACAACATAGTTCGGTCATATAATTAAAGTCTAATGACTCCGTTAAAACACTGTTTGTGTTTCTGAGCAATATAAGTTAGTTAAAAATAAACATTTATCGTTTTTCAGATGATAAAACACAACCTGGAAAGTTTTCGATGTAAAGCGCTTTTAGGCGTAATAAATTACGCCAAAGCGGTTCATTAGTAGCCTACACTCAGAGTACGCTCTTTTCAAGTGGTCAAAGTAAATATAAAAAACGCCAATCATTGTACAATAACAAGATTTCACAATAAACACGTGAGAATAACAATCATCATCAAAACCACAATAACAAATGAGAAAAAAGACTAAGATCTTTCAACCACAGCAAGAGGTCTTCGTCAGAGTCAAAAACCCAACTGTTTTTGAGTCTGACTCTAATCCAACTGTTTTATCAGTTGGGTTTTCACTCTGACGAAGAACACTTGTTACGGTTGAAAGATCTTCAGTCATTTTTCTCATTTCCTATTGTGATTTGACATTCATTAAACAATGTATATTAACATTTTTCTAAATTATATATGACGTAATAATTTAAAATTTTTATACACGAAACTTCACTTGGAAAATTAATAATCAATGACATTTTATCATTTCAATTTTGAAATAATTTATCTATTCTAAACAGCAATTACAGACAAACACTTATCTGCATACATCTACACTATAAAATATATAAACAACTTACTTTTACAGATCTTAACTTTCTTTACGTTCTTCATCAGGAGAAGAAATCATTGAGGGAAAATAAGGCAGGGAAATTATAACTCTTGAGGTTGCAGTGTTGACAGCCAATTATAGATATTTATTGATGTATATGTCAGAAGTTGATTGATATATAGTTGATAAGGTTTAATATGTTTTCTTAGTAAGCAGTACTGCTACAAAGGATAATAGCATCGTTTGTTCAAAATTGAGAATCTTACTACTCCTATCATCTGACTCAAGACGACCCTGTGGTACACGGTCTCCAGAAGGCGTCATCAAATCAATGATTTACCGATAATATCAATAAATAATCAAAGATTACTAAGAACTATTCAAGACTTACTAGTGGGATTAAAAAACTGGTGTGATAAAAAATTAAAAAATATTAAAAAATAACCCTAAAAACCGTATTATTCATTACACGTAAAAAAATATTAAACATCCAAAAAGTATTAAAGAATGCATAATTTAAAAATATATTCATGCTTTAAAAGAAAAAAATAAGAATAAAAATAATTTATTTTTTTCTAAACTGTCTACAGTAGTGTTGTGAAACTAAACAGCTTGACACTTATATAAAAGTAAAACTTGTATTGAATTATTTTATGATGCGATGTTTTATTTTTGATACAGATTTATTGGTTTACCACACATAAGAGGTTTTTATTTTGTTTTATTTTTTTATATTTTAGTTTTTTTTTGAATTTTTATTATTTGAACGAATTAATTGAATATTATTTTCAAAATTGAAATGGATTTTTCGTTTCAGGTAATTCGTGAACATTGTGCCGCCTGTTGCGATGACCGAGACAAAAGGCAGTTTTATCATAACTCCATGTGGATAAGTGAGGACAAGCGACCCATGAATGGTAGGCAGAGGTCTGAAGTGCCTGCTAGGCAATGCAGTCGTAATATCCAGATAAAACTGGTTACTGTCAACACTGTCCCTCAACGCTGGGTCTTGTTTTCTCCACCAGGTGTTTGCTCTCATGGTTGGCCCTTATAAAACACTTTACTGATAACACTCTTTTTAAATATCATTTAGCCCATTCACTTTTTACACCAAGGTCATTCCAAACACCTCCCAAGATATATTTTTCCTCAGAACTATTAATAATTTCTAAACTATTCCCTACAATCCTTACAACCTGCTTTATAATTTCAATATATATATATATATATATATATATAATTAAATAACACGGTCCAGTGGACTTTTAAATAAAAAACCAATTAAAAAGAAGGTAGCACACAGATAGACAAAGGAATAACTCACTTCTATATTTCGACCATCGTCGTCATCATATTCGCTGCTTTACCTTCTGCGGGACTCTTCGCCTCCTGATGACGACGGTGGTCGAAATATAGAAGTGAGTTATTCCTTTGTCTATCTGTGTGCTACTTTCTTTTTAATTGGTTATATATATATATATATATATATATATATATATATATATATATCACTCAAAATTCGAAAAAAAAACTATCCAAACTGGACGCAAATCAGCTCAAAAACGAAGAAAAGCAACGTTCCTGCCATTCTGTTTCCGGCGTGCTTGGTCGCCCATTCTATTTTCTCCTGAAGACGGATCATCCGAAAATTTGAGTTTGTAAGTGTGTCTTTCTCTGTGTATTGCTTTTCATAGTTTTTGAGCTGATATTATATATATATATATATATATATGTTGAATGCCAGATTAGATATTGTAAAAGACGAGCCAATCCCTGTTACGTATTACTTTGGGCACTTCTTATTGGTTGTGGGTGTTTATTCGTTGAACACGTTTCTCCTTAGCACACTCCGTCTGCTCGGCCGCCTCAGCCTTCACTCCGGGAGAGGGCTCGCAGTCCCTACTTAATTTTCCAATAGAGTTGGATGAAGGTCTTGGCGTCCTGGCTTGGAAGTGTACCTCGTCGAACTCGGTGTTTACTATGGGCTTAGTGGATTTCATTAGATACTGGTTGTTGGTGTTTTCTGTAAATTCTATTGATGTGGGTGTATGTAGACCTTTTCCCCGTCGGTTTCTTAACACGCTTGGCCGCATCCGCCGTCCTTCCTGGAGAGGGCTCGCAGTCCCTACTTTAATTTCACAGAGGGCAGGAATGGCATAGGCGTCCTCACGCAGAAGAGTTCCTCGTAAGAATCTGGTCCGGGCTATGGGCATTATGAGTTGAAGTTGAGTGTGTGTGGCGTTTGTCATTAGACCCCTTTACTGCAGGGGTCTAATTGGAAATTTCTATTGGAAAATTAAGTAGGGACTGCGAGCCCTCTCCCGGAGTGAAGGCTGAGGCGGCCGAGCAGACGGAGTGTGCTAAGGAGAAACGTGTTCAACGAATAAACACCCACAACCAATAAGAAGTGCCCAAAGTAATACGTAACAGGGATTGGCTCGTCTTTTACAATATATATATATATATATATATATATATATATATGCGGTTCGAAATATCGTTTCTAGCAAGTGTATCGTTCTCTTATATATTGTTACCTATTTAACAGTTACAAATTTGTCCGGTTTGGACCGTTCCTATATTACATGTTTTATTTAGACCGAATCGCGATTACGTAATACACCTATTCTATCAAACTGTTGATATGTTAATAATAATTTCTTGTACAAATATATATATTACAATGAAAAACTCTTACCACTGACCATGAATATTTGGGAACTATTCAAACAGGTAACTATTTACTGTAATTCTTTTATTAATTAAAAACATTCGTATTTTTTTGTATTTACGTATTTTCCTTCTTTATAGACCACTTATCTATAAACATATCCGTCAACCAAGATTGTTCAAAGAGTGAAGAAGTAACCAACTGAGGGGATCAGGGCACGCTGCAGGTATGTCAAAACAACATAAGAACCATAGAGAACATGAAGCAGTTTATAATAATAACTTAAGAGTAACAAAAATAGCTACAAGACAGTTTACAAGGTCTTTATTTCTTAACAATTATTTTTATATTTTCTTTTTAGCCTTATTTGATGAATACTTCCAACTATAGTCCATTTTAGTGAAAATTACTTCTGTTTTTCCCACTGCGCTGGTAACTAACATCTAGCGACTGTCTGGGCGGGGTACATAATTTGGCTTATTGACATATTCTCGGCTCATCTACGATGAAGCATTTAAGTACGTTTCATTGCTTAAAAAAAGACAGGCAGAGAATGACATATACCCTTCCCTCCCAGTCGCGCAAAGAACAAATTAACATCATCATTATAGTCATATGTTTTTATATTATCTCATTTAAAAATCTTTAAGGTACAAAAAAAAAATAATGAAAAACACAGTGAACGAAAAAATACATTAAGGTAGTTTTTGCCATACATTTTTCTTTTATTCACAGGTAAGTTAATGATATAAGTAAAAAAAAATTATTTATAGATTTTAAAGGACCCATACGTTTTGACGTATCTCGGTCTATTTTTAAAGTTGTTTCGTTTATTCTATACAAGTCCTGGATAGGACGGCATTTATCCGAAAGTTTGTGGACACGCTACAGGTCACACTATTTCATAAATCAGAAAAGAACTCTGCAGGGTAATATTTGAAACCACTTACAAATTTTTTCCTTTGTTAATATTTTTTCAGCTAATTTCTATGATTATAGGGGTAACAATGTTTATTGTCATATTTCTGCATGTATACTGCTTGAATTTAGAATTTAAGTATAATATTATATTCACAGCTGAGCAATCTGTTATAGTGTGGTATTTACTCATGTTAGGAAAAGTATTAAGTCTCCACACAAAAAAGTTTCTTGCAATAAACCTCACTCAAGAGTCCTTTCTTGGTCTCACCTCCCGAACAACCACCCCAGCAGAGCAGATGTAACCTGAACAAGAACATGAAGTGTTCGAAACGCGTTGTTTAGTTTCTTGTAATAAACTTTTTTGTGTGGAGACTTAATACTTTTCCTGACATAAGATTATATATAACCGTAGTATATATTTTATTTTAATCAACCCATTTATAGGATGATTTTTCAGTCCTGATACTACCATGCAATGTAAACCTTGTAAACCTTATCAAATATATTTCAATCAACTTCTGACATATACATCAATAAATATCTATCATTGGTTGTCTTTTGGTATCACCGCAACGACTTGCAACCTCAAGAGTTATTATTTCTCTGCCTTATTTTCTCTCAATGATTTCTTCTCCTAATGAAGAACGTAAAGAAAGTTAAGATCTGTAAAAGTAAGTTGTTTATATATTTTATAGTGTAGATGTATGCAGATAAGTGTTTGTCTGTGTTTGCTATTTAGAATAGATAAATTACTTCAAAATTGAAATGATAAAATGTCATTGATTATTAATTTTCCAAATGAAGTTTCGTGTATAAAAATTTCAAATTATTACGTCATATATAATTTAGAAAAATGTTAATATACATTGTTTAATGAATGTCAAACCACAATAGGAAATGAGAAAAGTGACTGAAGATCTTTCAACCGTAACAAGAGGTCTTCGTCAGAGTGAAAACCCAACTGACAAAACAGTTGGGTTAGAGTCAGACTCAAAAACAGTTGGGTTTTTGACTCTGACGAAGACCTCTTGCTGTGCTTGAAAGATCTTAGTCTTTTTTCTGATTTGTTATTGTGGTTTAGTCTTGTTTTTCCATTTTCAAATTGTGGTTTGATTATTTATATATATATATATATATATTTGCAAGATTTCACATAAACACGTGAAATAACAACAATGATCAAACCACAATATGAAATGAAAAAAAAAAAAGATAGATCAGTTGGGTTTTTGACTCTGACGAAGACCGCTTGTTACTGTTGAAATTTCTTCGTCCCCCCCCCCCCCCCCCCCCCCATTCATATTATGGTTTGATCATTGGTATATATATATATATATATATATATATACCTTTCAAAGTAAACTATAAATACACAGTAAATAGAAAAACAAACTTACAGTATCTAATTTGCGGTTTAACCTTCATGAGGAGAAAAGAGATAGGGACACCAAGCGCACCTGCGAAGCGATGATTAGAGATCGTCGCTTTGCAAGTGGCTTGGTGTCACTATCTCTTCTTTCCTGTGTATTTTCTCTTTTTTCTGTGTCGCGTTCTGTGTAATTTAAAGTTTTATAAGTCCGTCTCGACAGTTTCTTCAATTTAGTATATATATATATATATATATATATATATATAGTGAGGGACATTTCTCCTCCTTCTGACGACGATTATAAAAATATATAAGTGAGTTATGCCACCATTTATCTTCATTTTGCTCTCGTTATAATTTCTATGAATACATACATGACTAATAATTTGTCTCACACGTCTATATATTTTATTATATAGACATATCACACGTCTATATGTCTATATATATTTCATAGAATGATTTTCATATGTTTCTAATGATTATAACAAGCCGTTTTTTCGATGTTTAGTTCACCTCTGCCAAATATCTTTAATCCAAGCTACCTGACTTTACATTATGCCTTTTTTCCATGATTAGATGCCGGTGCATTAGTAATTTGAACTATTTCTATTGACTGATAGTTGTTCGATGAAGACGTATGACATTTCATACACATGAGAAGTACGCTGCACAACCTTGTCCCGGGTCTAATGTATCAATGCTCGTGTTGCAGTAATCATCCGTCTTCATGTACTTTCTATCAGATAAATTTCAAAGTAATAATAGTTTTGTCCTTTATCTTTTTTTATTTTAGCATCTAAGTTCTATATTTACTAGTTTATGATCAGTTAAAAATATTTATTTTAACCAATTTATATATTGACGAATAAAACCTATATAGGATCAAGTATGTAGCAAAACACTATTTTGGTCAAAAGGTCTTAACCCAATTTTTGAATTCCTTTTCCTGTGGTTTACATTTTGATTCCTATTTCATGCGCTTGTTGAGAAATTTTAATATGTGTACATATTATTTCAAGCTTTGAAATTGGTTCATTACTTTCTTTAATAAGATCTTTATTCATGATTAGAGTTAGTTGTGATTTTTCGATAGAAGAAGGTTTTTGATTAAAGAATTCTCAATAGTAGCGATATTTTCCATTTGGAGAACCATATAGGTATCATTTGATGCCGGGACATACTGTACCATACAACGATTGGTAAAGTTTTGTGAAATGAGCATTCTAAAACTTATATTGCTTGGTTCAAAAGTTTGAGCCAAGTTACTGAATCAATTTATATGTCGTCGAAATATTCGTGGAACCCTAAAGAACGTAAACCGAAGATATTTTTTATTTAATATGACTTAGTTTTATATAACTTTTGAGCAGGATCTACAGAGTTTGCTGACTTAGCACCAAAAAGTCAGTTTAACCTTAATTTCATAAAACTTTGTTCAAATGGTTCAATGGTAGTTTATGGTTACAAGTCAACATTGTCGTAGAGCCGTGTTTCTTAAACTTGTTTACTTCAGGGCGCACCTATGAAACCAAACCAAAACTTTGGGGCCCATCACTGATTTTAATATAGGAAATTTAGTCCTGAGATTGATAACAGGAAAATGATTGGAAATTAAAATGTATGGTTTTTTTTTAAGAAAAAGAAAAAAAGAGAGAGAGACAGAGAGAGTGGAGCTTATCCATTGATGCTTAAAGATTAAAGAAATTTACCTTCCAGTTCAAAATATCAAGTGGCCGAGACTTGACTCAGACTTGAAAACCGCATACTTGGTGTTTTCTCAAATAAATTAAAATGATGCAAAAACTAAAATATAAATCTGTTATATAAACTTAATCTTCCATTATCTTGGGGCACACCTGGCTACCTTCCAGGGCGCACAGTTTGAGAAGCACTGTCGTAGAGAGTTCATCATGACACTGCCGCAAGGCTTAGATGATCTAAGAAACATAGAATTGCTTTCTCCTCAGGCTAGATTTTTCAAATCCTTCTTCAATCGTTCCTCTCGATTTAGATTTGACTGCAAAATGCTAAAACTGAGGTTTAAATGTGTGCAAAGAAAGTTTGGGTGTCAAAAAAGTCCAAAGAAAATCCTGCAATTTTACATTCAACATATTTCATATCCCATAACGCAATAAATAAAATAATTAAAATAAGTTGTAATTAACCAGAGGGATTTTTAAGAGGCTGTTGACACAAAAACCTAGAATTCAAATATTATTGGTAGTTTGAATAAAAAGCTACGTCTCAACAGTACTGGTTTCACTTTTATGGTTTCTCGAATATGCCAACTCTTCGGAAACCAGTTGCACGATTTTTTTTAAGAAACTGGTTTCCTCAGAGCTACTTAAAAGTAGTATTCACGCTCGAAATCACTTGTTATCTACCGAATTTGATTAATGCTGTGCTCCTTCAGGCAATAAAGAATATCAGTCGCTTACAAAACCTGTTTTGATAGAGTCAACCCAAATTTTTGGTATGAGAAGTGAATTTATAGATATGATATCTTTTAGATAGTTTTCAATATTGTAAAGAAAGCTTCTCCAAGATAAATTTTAATCTTTCTTTTTTTGCATATCATATGTTTCACTTCTTTATTCTAAATGAGAAAATAAAATTAAATATAATCATAAAAGAGTTGAAAATTTTATTATTAACTTTTCTTTATTCTGTAAAAATAAATTAAATTATTGTTTATTACTTTTAACATTATTATCTTATAGGGGAAATACATTTCATTTACATATCTTTGTTGGAAATTACTAAAGTCTATGATTATTTAATGGTTAAACCATAGATAGGATTATATATATTTTGGGAAAATGAAAAAAACTGAGAGCTCTCAATTTCGGATTGGGATGAACTAAAACTTGATGGGAGACCAGGTGGAGAATTGACAGAAAGCTATGAACTCTTGACTACTTCAGGCTGCACCCAGTAATCACATTGTATTTATGTAACTGCGCATGCATTATATATATTTAAGGACTGTGCAAGACGTATTGTAATAGCCTAACATGAGAAGATAGTCAGATAGTAGATATGTCTGAAAACAATCCTGGACTTGATGCTCAATACATTTAGGCGGCCTGCTTTTTTTATAGTCTTTGATTTACAAAAGCCTCCTAATAGCATTGCAGGATATGTACTGTGTTAACTTACTGATAATGAAAACCTAAGAGAAAGTTCTTCAGTAACTTACCACAAAAATCATTCACTTAATATGTATTTCCTTTATATACTTCTACATTTTCACAATGGAGATACTCCAGTTACAGCGAACTTGTATCGATATATAAATTAGTGTGAATCTAAACCGGTACGGTGAGCAAACGAACAGGTGAGGTATGACGACTGACTACTGCAATAATACTACTTATGTTAGTCCTCGTACTGTCGCAACTAAATAAGAAATCTGTATATTAAACTTATAAATATTCAAATTACGAAGATTCTGAAAACAGTGTAAAGTAGTCTAAATGATTGTAATTGTTTGATAAATAAACCTCTTATCATAACGATAATAAATTCCAGTTTTAATTATATTTTTAAAATGTCATATTTAAAATAAAATAAAAGAAAATTAAAGCAAAGGAGATCATAAAATGTGTTGATGTTGTAAATGTTGTGAAAAGTAGTTCAAATTGAAACTGTTGCACTGTTCTGTTCTCGTCATGAGTTAAAGTTTCTTAAAGTAAAGGCAATAGAAAGATTATTCATTACCTGTCGGGTAGGAAGTCGAGTTTGGACTTTTTCTTGAGTAGAATGGAAGAGTGTACTGGAGAGACATTAGGCGCGGAGCTAGGAGGCGAAGACGAGCCTCCGGAGGACTGAGACGAGGTGCGCAGGCGAGGGTCGGACACCACCAGGGCTGGAAGTTTGGGACGATTGCGTCGCTTCTTCTTCTTGACGGAGTCTGGATCGTCGTGGCCGGGAATAGTGGCGGCAGCCCAGTCCAAATCTTTCTTGAGATGTCCTCTGCCGCAGCTGCAGCCACAGGCCTTGAAGGCCAAGTCGTAACCTTTCTTCGTCCAGAGATTCTGGTGACGCTGTCGCTCTGACCAAGTGCGTGCTCTGCTGCAGCCGCGCAGGTAGGCCAGCACTGTGCTCTCCCAATGGTCGAAGCACTGGCGGTGCATGAATTGTCCTGCAGGGCATTGCTCGTTGTTGCAAGTCACTTTGACGGCGTCTCTCAGATCGGCAATGCTCTTGGAAGGACTGATACAGTCTCCCGTGGGCACGCAGCATTTCCTCGTCACCTCCACTTCTAAAGCCTCACCTGCTCCTCCCGTCCGGCGCGGAGCCATCCTGAAAGTCGACTCGAACTCAACCAGTCATTCCGCAACAGCTGACGCAGTATGGGAAAATCGTTGGTATTGAAGGAGACTGGCGAGCGAGAGCAAGCACAGACGCTACGAAACTGCTTTCCCTTTC
This sequence comes from Hermatobates lingyangjiaoensis, assembly GCA_026182355.1. Taxonomy (NCBI): domain Eukaryota; kingdom Metazoa; phylum Arthropoda; class Insecta; order Hemiptera; family Hermatobatidae; genus Hermatobates; species Hermatobates lingyangjiaoensis. Next base: position 94,745 of record JAPFBL010000122.1, on the reverse strand, counting down.
TATGACCGACTGATCCGGTGCGGCGCGGTGGGGGGCGGGTCCGCCCCACGCCCCGCCCCCCGCACTCCTGCCCTACTCCACAAAGCCGCCACTCCCCGCAGCCGGGCTCCTATCAAACATATCCAATTAACTTCAACAAACATTATTTCATCGCTCCAGTCTTTTAACTCCACTGCACTTTCTTCATGTTAAATTCTTTCTTTATCTTTTGAAATTATTTAACTAATACCCAGTCAGTCGACCATCACAGAGGTTGATACGACTATAACTAGAAGAGTTGAACAACTCAGAAATGAAAAAAGAAAACAGTGTAGATTAAAAATAGTGCACTTGAACACCCTTATTGAATATTACTCCTCTACTATTTAAAGATACAAAGAAGATTAAATTGAAAAGGTTGTATTGAAGGTAAGTAAAAAGGTTCGTCTTTGGTTTTCACTGAGATCAACAACTAAAATAATGTTGAACTTAAGTGCCTTTGAACACATGCTCTCCTGACTGCTTAGAGGACTCTGTGCCAAGATCTGCCACATAAAGAGGGCTAATGTCCAGCCATGATAATTTAAATAGACATGTGCCATAATAGATAAAATATTGAAATCTAATTCTTTTATAATTATTACATATCATTTATATTATTAATATCCATATGTTTATAAGAATATATTATGATGACATTATTAAGTTTTGGAGTTATGTTACATTTTATACAAAACTATTCTAATAAGTTATGAATAATATGAATGCATTGAATTTAGAGGGGACTAAACCAAACTGATAACAAGTAATGCAGTTAAGCAAAAGGGTCTTGAATTTAAGAAAATTCTAAAATGGTGTTCTTTACTAGGTGATAAGACACGGGGTTCGCTACTCAGGACCTCGAAGACAGTGTAGTCATGTCTAGTATGACAGCAGGCAAATCTGCTGTCAGCCTGTTGCATATCGTTCACTGCTATGCCTACTACAAGGCAGGTAGTTTAGCCACGTCTAGTATGACAGCAGGCATATCTGCTGTCAGCCTGTTGCGTATCGTTCACTGCTATGCCTACTACAAGGCAGGTAGTTTAGTCATGTCTAGTATGACAGCAGGCATATCTGCTGTCAGCCTGTTGCATATCGTTCACTGCTATGCCTACTACAAGGCAGGTAGATTAGCCACGTATAGTATGACAGCAGGCATATCTGCTGTCAGCCTGTTGCATATCGTTCACTGCTATGCCTACTACAAAGCAGGTAGTTTAGCCACGTCTAGTATGACAGCAGGCATATCTGCTGTCAGCCTGTTGCATATCGTTCACTGCTATGCCTACTACAAAGCAGGTAGTTTAGCCACGTTTAGTATGACAGCAGGCATATCTGCTGTCAGCCTGTTGCGTATCGTTCACTGCTATGCCTACTAAAAGGAAGGTAGTTTAGCCACGTCTAGTATGACAGCAGGCATATCTGCTGTCAGCCTGTTGCATATCGTTCACTGCTATGCCTACTACAAAGCAGGTAGTTTAGCCACGTCTAGTATGACAGCAGGCATATCTGCTGTCAGCCTGTTGCATATCGTTCACTGCTATGCCTACTACAAGGCAGGTAGTTTAGCCACGTCTAGTATGACAGCAGGCATATCTGCTGTCAGCCTGTTGCGTATCGTTCACTGCTATGCCTACTACAAGGAGGTAGTTTAGCCACGTCTAGTATGACAGCAGGCATATCATGCTGTCAGCCTGTTGCATATCGTTCACTGCTATAGCCTACTACAAGCAGGTAGTTTAGCCACGTCTAGTATGACAGCAGGCATATCTGCTGTCAGCCTGTTGCATATCGTTCACTGCTATGCCTACTACAAGGCAGGTAGTTTAGCCACGTCTAGTATGACAGCAGGCATATCTGCTGTCAGCCTGTTGCGTATCGTTCACTGCTATGCCTACTACAAGGCAGGTAGTTTAGCCACGTCTAGTATGACAGCAGGCATATCTGCTGTCAGCCTGTTGCATATCGTTCACTGCTATGCCTACTACAAGGCAGGTAGTTTAGCCACGTCTAGTATGACAGCAGGCATATCTGCTGTCAGCCTGTTGCATATCGTTCACTGCTATGCCTACTACAAGGCAGGTAGTTTAGCCACGTCTAGTATGACAGCAGGCATATCTGCTGTCAGCCTGTTGCATATCGTTCACTGCTATGCCTACTACAAGGCAGGTAGTTTAGCCACGTTTAGTATGACAGCAGGCATATCTGCTGTCAGCCTGTTGCATATCGTTCACTGCTATGCCTACTACAAGGCAGGTAGTTTAGCCACGTCTAGTATGACAGCAGGCATATCTGCTGTCAGCCTGTTGCATATCGTTCACTGCTATGCCTACTACAAGGCAGGTAGTTTAGCCACGTCTAGTATGACAGCAGGCATATCTGCTGTCAGCCTGTTGCGTATCGTTCACTGCTATGCCTACTACAAGGCAGGTAGTTTAGCCACGTCTAGTATGAAAGCAGGCATATATGCTGTCAGCCTGTTGCATATCGTTCACTGCTATGCCTACTACAAGGCAGGTAGTTTAGCCACGTCTAGTATGACAGCAGGCATATCTGCTGTCAGCCTGTTGCGTATCGTTCACTGCTATGCATACTACAAGGCAGGTAGTTTAGCCACGTTTAGTATGACAGCAGGCATATCTGCTGTCAGCCTGTTGCATATCGTTCACTGCTATGCCTACTACAAGGTAGGTAGTTTAGCCACGTCTAGTATGACAGCAGGCATATCTGCTGTCAGCCTGTTGCATATCGTTCACTGATAAGCCTACTACAAGGCAGGTAGTTTAGCCACGTCTAGTATGACAGCAGGCATATCTGCTGTCAGCCTGTTGCATATCGTTCACTGCTATGCCTACTACAAGGTAGGTAGTTTAGCCACGTCTAGTATGACAGCAGGCATATCTGCTGTCAGCCTGTTGCATATCGTCCCCGTTCACTGCTATGCCTACTACAAGGCAGGTAGTTTAGCCACGTCTAGTATGACAGCAGGCATATCTGCTGTCAGCCTGTTGCATATCGTTCACTGCTATGCCTACTACAAGGCAGGTAGTTTAGCCACGTCTAGTATGACAGCAGGCATATCTGCTGTCAGCCTGTTGCATATCGTCCCCGTTCACTGCTATGCCTACTACAAGGCAGGTAGTTTAGCCACGTTTAGTATGACAGCAGGCATATCTGCTGTCAGCCTGTTGCATATCGTTCACTGCTATGCCTACTACAAGGCAGGTAGTTTAGCCACGTTTAGTATAACAGCAGGCATATCTGCTGTCAGCCTGTTGCATATCGTCCCCGTTCACTGCTATGCCTACTACAAGGCAGGTAGTTTAGCCACGTTTAGTATGACAGCAGGCATATCTGCTGTCAGCCTGTTGCGTATCGTTCACTGCTATGCATACTACAAGGCAGGTAGTTTAGCCACGTTTAGTATGACAGCAGGCATTTCTGCTGTCAGCCTGTTGCATATCGTTCACTGCTATGCCTACTACAAGGCAGGTAGTTTAGCCACGTTTAGTATGACAGCAGGCATATCTGCTGTCAGCCTGTTGCGTATCGTTCACTGCTATGCCTACAACAAGGCAGGTAGTTTAGCCACGTTTAGTATGACAGCAGGCATATCTGCTGTCAGCCTGTTGCATATCGTTCACTGCTATGCCTACTACAAGGTAGGTAGTTTAGCCACGTCTAGTATGACAGCAGGCATATCTGCTGTCAGCCTGTTGCATATCGTTCACTGATATGCCTACTACAAGGCAGGTAGTTTAGCCACGTCTAGTATGACAGCAGGCATATCTGCTGTCAGCCTGTTGCATATCGTTCACTGCTATGCCTACTACAAGGCAGGTAGTTTAGCCACGTTTAGTATAACAGCAGGCATATCTGCTGTCAGCCTGTTGCATATCGTCCCCGTTCACTGCTATGCCTACTACAAGGCAGGTAGTTTAGCCACGTTTAGTATGACAGCAGGCATATCTGCTGTCAGCCTGTTGCATATCGTTCACTGCTATGCCTACTACAAGGCAGGTAGTTTAGCCACGTTTAGTATAACAGCAGGCATATCTGCTGTCAACCAGTTGCATATCGTCCCCGTTGCATATCATACTGCTCAGGATGCTTCATTCCGAAGCCTGTTCTACTTCTTTACAAAGCTGGCTCTACTCCTCAACAGTTTCATACCAAATACTATTCTACTGCTCAGGATGTTTCATTCCGAAGTCTGTTCTACTTCTTTACAAAGCTGGCTCTATTCCTCAACAGTTTCATACCAAATACTATTCCACTGCTCAGGATGTTTCATTCCGAAGTCTGTTCTACTTCTTTACAAAGCTGGCTCTACTCCTCAACAGTTTCATACCAAATACTATTCCACTGCTCAGGATGCTTCATTCCGAAGCCTGTTCTACTTCTTTACAAAGCTGGCTCTACTCCTCAACAGTTTCATACCAAATACTATTCCACTGCTCAGGATGTTTCATTCCGAAGTCTGTTCTACTTCTATACAAAGCTGGCTCTACTCCTCAACAGTTTCATACCAAATACTATTCCACTGCTCAGGATCCTTCATTCCGAAGTCTGTTCTACTTCTATACAAAGCTGGCTCTATTCCTCAACAGTTTCATACCAAATACTATTCCAGTGCTCAGGATGCTTCATTCCGAAGTCTGTTCTACTTCTTTACAAAGCTGGCTCTACTCCTCAACAGTTTCATACCAAATACTATTCTACTGCTCAGCATTCAAAATACCGAAGACAGTTTTACTGCTCAGATGCTGAACAGAAAAGCCACCTCTGCTACCCAGTAAACTGGACAGCTATGTTTGTTGTACATTGCAGCCTGCTCCTTATAGCTTATGTGCCAAGTTTTGGTACAATCAATCATTTAATTTTCCGATATCTAAGCAATATTGTGTAAATGTGCTACTATATGTATTAGTCATATCTTCAACCAAACTTAGAAGGTAACAAACTACCTCTGTAAATGAAGGTTACAAAAGGAATAAACGAATGACTGAGAAATCGCAGTGTTTGTTTATATTAGTAATTTAATTTAACTTTCAGAAATTATCAATGAATAGCACTAAGTAATTGACGATGCAGTCTAAAATAAACATTTTCCCGTTAAAATGATTCGATTATACATACATAAAATTATTTAAATTGAATTATAAGTCTATTGTTTGTGTATTTATCATTTATGTAGAATTGAATATCGTATTTACATTTATTAATCTAGGATCAGGTGTAATTAGTATTTGCACTGGTTTACAAATAACTTAATTGTGAAAGAATACAGGAGTTTATGGAATTTAGTGTAAAGCTTAAATATAGCAAACAGACACAATTGTTGAGAACAAATAGGCATTACTGTTTCTGTAAGGTAAATAACAAGGACAGTTTGAAAGATTAAAGATTTCATATAAAGCGACTGGGAGACCTTTAGTCACAAATATTAGCTACTATTTCGTCAACTTTTACTTTTTATTATGCTTTCGTTATTATTAGCTGAATGGTAGACGTCATAAGTAAAATAAATCACAAATTGACCGTCTGTTATTCATAATAAGTGGTTTAGTTGTAGTAAAGTTGAGCGTGAAGTGCAGAGGTTTGCATTTTAGATTCACAACAGATAGAGTACTAAGTTGTTATTTATATTTCTTTTATAACGTTTTAAAAGTTTGTAGCAGAAAGTGGTCGATAGAAATACTTCGGGTTTTTTTTCGGGAATTGAAGTCTCCTAAATTTATTCTGTAATTCTATTATTATAGTTGCTTTGTTGAATTTTGAATAAAAAAAGTTGTGATTTTGCTGAGACAATAAAAAAGTCCAAGTTCTTTTTTTTATAATCTGTACCATGTTTTATTAATAAAAGAAACCTAACTTCTTCTTTTTTTACTAGATGTATACTCAATCATTTGCAAAATTAAATTTTCAATGTACCTTAAATTTAAATCTATATCTCTATATAGATAAATTATAGATAATTCTTCAAATTCTGTCCGTTTTCTATAGATTCAAACATGACTTTATCAAATTTGATGTATCTGCCCAGATTGGCTGTAAAGTCAAACGTTAACCTTACAGAGATGTGTATAAGTACTGTCTTCCCTGTATTTGCTGTTTATTTTCTGTTTGTTCTAGTTTGTAACATTAGACCTAGTATTGATATTTATATTATAGTAAATATTAATATTACATTTCTAATATTTATTAGATAATACTCAATACTATTTTACATTACTATTACATAATATTTCATTGTGATATTACATTTCAAAATAATATAATATAACATTTCGTAACAAGTTAGAAAAACTTTTTAAAACAATAATTATGATTTTTTATTTGAAATAAGTTCTCTCTCTTTTGACTTCATACTAAAGAGAGCTATTAGAAAACCGTCTTCAGAGTATATTTAAAAAAAAAAGAAAAAAGAAACTCTAAATATAAAGAAATGAAGCAATTGGTGGTGTGAAGATATGACGTAAGAGAGCTTCAGGAAGACTTTAAGGTGGAGCCATCTGATAGGGAGATAAGATCTGCAAAATAACGACCAGCGGAGTTCAATTAAAAGTAAACTGAAACACCCAGGCCAGTTACTTGAAACCCGCAATCAAGACATTTAATCATTTCAAATCGTAGAACTAGTCTGTCTGGGCGTAACTGGACACCACAGCTGGTATTGAATAAAAGACGGCTTTATCATAAGAGCATTTCGATATCTGACGGCATTCCAGTGGGATCAGCGTGAGAATGGTAAACAAACACGACTATCAGTGAATCGCACAGTGATGTACATAACACTCCTGGCATGGTATACCCTCGCTAACTGCCTGCTGTCCCTGCTGTGCATCACCAACCGAAATAGTGTAGCCCTCTGGAAGCTAGCATGAGCGTGAGAATGGCAAACAAACACGACTATCAGTGAATCGCACAGTGATGTACATAACACTCCTGGCATAGTATACCCTCGCTAACTGCCTGCTGTCCCTGCTGTGCATCACCAACCGAAACCCTCTGGAAGCTAGCAAGGAAGGTGGCAGATTAGAGCACTAAGATCGCCTGCACTAGTCAGCATAATATGGTACGAATAGTCCGAGGAGATGGTCGTCGAGCATACCTTTAACTATCCTCTTCTGCAGAGTCGGAATTTTGACAAAAACAGAAAGTTTTTTTTCTTATTTTACTCAGATAAGATTCAGTGTCTAACGTGGAGTATTGGAGTCGTAGTGTGATTCAGAGTAGAGGAGTCGAAGTTGTGATGAGATTTAGTCTAAAACAGTCGGAGTTGCAGTGAGATTCAGAGTAGAGGATTCGGCGTAAGAATCAGTTAAATTAGGGCTGACACTCAATTTAATATTTTATAGAGACCATGTTCATGACCATAAATTAATAAGGTATATAAAACGTAAAATGACAAATTAAATAAAGCATGAAAAACAGTGTAATGAGTACAGTAGTTGAACACGCGAACCGGTGTACACCTTTTTTTTTTTTTTTTTTTTTAAACCGATCTCCTAGCGGGTGATAACGTCTCTGCGATATGGCTGTTTAAGTTGGGCGCGCGATGTAATACCAAAACAGGTTGATAACGTCAGCCGTTTATCGGCTATTTATTTGACAGGTGATCCTACAGATTCTACATTGGGATTCTTATATTTTGTCTAACTCAAGTGCATTTCGGGTAGGGATCTTTAACGAGTACTTGACATCGTACAGGCTCGGAACCGTCGGCTTAAAGTCCTCTCCGAGGGACGACGTATTCATATTTATTCACCTCCCACGTGAATAAATCGAGGGCTACGTGGGGAATTGAACCCCGGACTACCAACCCAAAGACGAGTAAGTTAACCACTGTGCTAAGGCCCTCGTACACTTTATTAATAAAATACTTTTAGAGTTGGAATCGCTTTAAAAGTGAGAATCTCAAATCTAGTATACATTGAGATGGAGTCTCTTCCATTCGTAAGAGCCAGGGTAGGAGTTGGGACTCTTATGCTGTGACTCCGCTTGTCATAAAACAAAATTGCTTATTCCCTGTAATACGCACATGAGACACATATTTCTACGTTGCTGGCGTAGTTTCAGAACATATATGGTTATGGAAGTTATCTCCAAAACGCTAGCGTCACTTTGATAAAACTATCAAACGATACAACTTAATATATTAAACACGATGCTGTGCTGAAATAATGGATTTCGTCATTAAATAAAAATGATAAGTGGTGTATCAAGTTGTACAGAGGTTTACGTTTCATCTATTTTACTAACTAAAGAATAGCAAAATAGAAAATATCATGAGTTTATGTCCTTGAGAAGTTGAAACGAGAGGAAGAGGCTTGACCTTGAACAGACCGGTGGCCCACAAACAGATCTGATAAGATGCAAAACCCTTCTAATGTCCACACACAGTCTGCAGCCAATTAAAAGGTATCTGTGTGTAGTAGAAACATGTTTTACCTCACATCACTGGGATATCACGGAATCATATTAGCATATTGAATAACCAAAACATAGGGATTAACATCAAAATTATCATTTCATACTAATTTGGCACCAAAGAGATGTTAACAATTATTACCATAACTGTATCCTCAACAGTAAATTATTTAATCTCGTACTTGTATCAAGGAGGTAAGTTTTTTTTTCTCATAAGCTTTTACCTTGAGTGCTTTTATAGTGTAACTCATTTGTTGATTCCCGAACCATAATACCCTCTAACAGCACATGGAGAGGCCTACATTTCACTATCCTCAGCTTTATTTGTAATAAGTATTATTAGGATATACACAAAAGAGAAAGGTCCATGTTTAAAAAAGAGTGATTATACAATATTAGGAAAAGTATTAAGTCTCCACAAAAAAAGTTTATTACAAGACACTAAACAACGTGTTTCGAACACTTGATGTTCTTCTTCAGGTTACATCTAGAAAAAAAAATATACATGCATTTAAGATCTTTGGGAACAAAGGAGCGACTATGTTTCCAAAGCTCTTAAATGCATATATATATTTTTTTTTATATTATGCATATAATTTATATTTTTATATTATATTTTTTTTTAGATGTAACCTGAAGAAGAACATCAAGTGTTTGAAACGCGTTGTTTAGTTTCAAGTAATAAACTTTTTTGTGTGGAGACCTAATACTTTTCCTGACATTAAGTAAATACCACACTATAACAGATTGCACACTTAATGAAGTGATTATCCAAGGTGGAAAGTGGCAAATGACTGAGCGCGAAATGACTGCTGTTGAAACTTGTAAATTTATAAAATTCATAAATTCTGTAGACATAGACAAATTGTAGCATAAGCCTTATAACTGAATCAAAACTGTAATTATGTTATTATAAGACCTAAAATAGTAATTAAAAGAATATCATTAATATAATTATCCTAATTTATGGTATTATTATCAAATTTTATAGCTTCTGGATTGTATTTTTTTAAATTTAATTATTTGCTAATTAATAGCTATATTGTATTAGATATAATTACCTGTAATCTATGTAAGGGAACGAGTAGCAATGGAGTGATTAAGCGCCTCTAATAGCCTTTAACACTCAACTCTGACTTTCGGCCTTCACGAGGCTACCCTGTTAACCTGCTATATGTAGGGACAAACGAAAGAGGAGGAGAAGGTGATGAGGGGTTGGGTCTGACTACCTTTGTTTCACAACCTTCCTAATCCCCAAATTCCCTCCTTTTATACCAGCCCCAATCTAAGGTGTTATGCGATCCGTGCCGAAGGATGGATGATACAGGGGTTACTGTATTATCAACGGAGACTCAAGGGTACCAGGCGACCCTTGAGTAAATAGCCTTACTCCTGTATACGGTGCTCTACCGGAGCGGACAAAATACCACCGATAGAGCTTCAGGGATTTTCTCCTGTATGAAACTAAGGAGAAGGAAGTCCAGAGATCATCCTCCGGAAGTGCAGAGAGTCCAAATGCGCTAACTAGTGGGAGCCAACCTTCCACAATTGCACCTAAGGACCCGAAGAAGGAGAAAGGAAGTTACTTTCTCCCGAAACATAGGGAGCATTTACTTTCTCCCGAAACAAATTCACAAAAAATGTATTTATAAATGACAAATATTGTATAAAAACATAATAAAAGAGTTAGAAAAAACTGGTTAAAAAACTGGTTTTATTAAGTTTACGTACATATGTAATTAGTATTTTGGTTATTTAAATTTAACTTAGACATAACTTAAATGCTACTGTATTAAAAAATACAGTAGCTTCGCAAGATAAAAAAAAAACTGTCCGAGGAGGTTTGTTTCTTCCTTTCAGAATGCTACGGAAATGAGTTAGGCAAGTTTCATTAAATAGATCCGATGTACGACCAGTTGCAACTTTTTCGGAGTGTTTCTTTGCCATGAACTGTGAAACTCTCTCCCACATTCCCAAGATCTTCCAATTGAATTGATCTTCCAATTTTCAAAGGTAAACTGAGAAAACTGATTGGGCCGTAGGCGGCATCGTAGAAAAAAGAAATATACATATTTATAAATGACCTGATACTACAATTGGCTGTTCCTCGTATCTCAAATTTCACTCGTATTTCAAAACTATATTTCCGCTCATTTGACAGCTCGTATCTCAAATAACTCGTATGTTGGGGCACTCGTATCCCGAGGTAACACTGTATTTGTTTGAAGTGTCTGCTTTCTTATCGGCGGGCAGTCCGTCCTCATGTGTGCTGGCAGACATACTCATAGCACTAGTCGTAGATGCTAAATTCAATAAAGATGTATTGACTTTTCTACGAATAAATATACTGCACACCTCTGTTTGATTCTGATCAATTGTTAATTATTTAATTATTGATATGATCATTAATGTTAATTACCTAATTTTCTCGTGAAGTATTTACGAATTTAAACCAGCACTAATATCTAACAGACAATAAAATAAAATAAAAAATAACGAAAAAAGTCATGTGCCTGAAATCTTTTCCTAGTGACTTGGCCTCTTCAGATTATTGTAACTTCTATAAATAAAAATCTAGAGTCTGAGTGGAGGCCGAGATTCTGGTTTTCTGATACTATTGGCAAGCAGGATAAGACTTCACTTTAAATGTTAAACAGACGAGTTTCAGTACTCAACATCGCTGACTCATTGAATCAGACATAAAGAGGTTTAGTGAAGAGGTGAGGATGACGTCATTTATCAACATGAACAGGACTTTCACTCACATACGTAACATCAGGCACCAAACAGCGTAGCTCTGACAAAACCCTTTGTTTTAGCGCTGATACAACAATTCTAAACAAAATTAAACACACTGTTTAAAGTCATTATTTGCAAATTTTAAAATAAATAACAATGTGTCCTACTTTTGACATATATCTTCAGTTTAGATTTCGGTTGAAATATTATATTCAAAGGTGGGCGAGTACTTCGCACTTCTTCCCGATGACGACGGATGTCGAAATATCGAAGTGAGTTCTGTAGTGTCTTTCTGTGTTCTTTTCTCTGTGTTAAAGTATATATATATATATATATATATATATATATATGAGTTAGCTTCAGCGACTCAAAGGGACTACTTCTGCTCGATGACAACAAATGTCGAAATATCGCTGTGAGTCTTTTTTGTGTGTTTTATTTGTTTTTGTCTTTCCTGTGTGAAGTTTATATATATATTGTAAACAGGAAAACGATCCAAAAGGACAACAAACATTTCACGGTGAATCACAAACCCAGAACCAAGGAACAAACACACTTTGTTCCTTCGAGTGTTTGTTCCTTAGTTCTCTGTTTGCGATTCACTGTGAAACGTGTATATATATAACAAGGTAATGGCACCAGATTTTGTTGATTGATTTGAGTTGAGGCTACCTTTAGATATAATATGATGTAATGTAATAATGATTTGATGATAGAAGACAAACATCTAAAGCAATACTAAGGTGGACTTCAGAAAGGTGAAGGACGATAGGACTAATTATTGAGGCGTGAAGAGGGACTAAGAGTGATCGAGTGCTTGGCCGACGTTTAGGTCGAGAAGGGGTCTGCCTGTGATTAGTCCCGGACTAATATCCATCCCTCCATGTGTGTCCCTTGCAGGAGGCCACATCAAACAACCTTCCCCTCTTCTAACGCGGGGTCCAATAATACTTACTTAATGACGAATTTGTCTCCCCATTTGACGCAAAAGGGTCGATTGTTATTTCAGCAAAGGCGTCTGTATTCCTGGAAGAAATTAGACTGCCTCGGGTAACCTTCTACTGATTCAGTCAGTGGATAAAAGGGAATTTCAGAAGTTCTGTGATATTAGACAACTCTTTGTGCAAGTCTTGACTGATACACAACTTGCTTCTCAATACACCCTTATCTCGCTTAGGGTCATTAAAATTAACACTACACATATACACACAGACGTACACAGACACACACATGTACACGCACACACACACGCGCACGCAAACAAACAAACACACACACACACACACACATGGGAACACATCATATTGAGGTACCCCATTCTTGATCAACAACGATCAACATTAGTCAAAAACTGTATTCTCCAAGGAATGTCATGGCCTATAAGAGATCTCCGTTTACTAGTCAATGACCCCTTATACAACATCTTTGAAAAGTTTTTACGAAATATTGACTTTAATGAACTTTAAACATAATCCTATTAACCTAATAATCATTTATATCTTTATTTCTCTCATAATTCTGTTTTCTTTTGCTTTTCCCTGTATGTTTTCTTTTGTCTTTTATCTCTTATTCTAAAGTTGTTAAATATATTATATAGCTATATTGAATTTATAAGAGAATCTGTATAAGATATACATGTAATATGATAATGGAGCATGTATCAATAAATTCCCTGGTGTAAGGGTGTACTTTCACCAGGAAAACACACACACACACACACACACACACAACATACACACACACACACACACACACACACACACACACACACACACACACACACACACACACACACACACACACACACACACAAATATAATCATATACTATACCTTATGTTTAACACTTCTGAAGTAGACCTTTATTAAATTTTTGGTACACTCTTATACCAATGCTATTTTTATTCCACTATTTTTTGATAACTTTATATAAAAAAAAGTCTAACTATACTACACAGTAATCATTAGAAACATTGATGTTTGGTTGCTTACAGTTTTTTTTCATGTTACTAGGCTTCTATAATCAATGTTTAATATTTTTGTGATGCTGTCTGGTTGGTTGGTTGATATCCTGCACTATTGAAAATTTAAAAATCCCTATCTCTTCATTTCTTATATCTCCTATGAGTATTTCATTTTTAATTTATCCTGGAATTATTTTTCTATAATTCCATTATAATTTATTATAATTCTAGGATAAATTAAAATGAATTTTTTTTTATTTCTCCCTTTGTCTCTCTTGCTTATCTTCAATATATTTCTGCAAACTTCAAAATCTACCAATTCAAGACAAATATATAATGTTTTTATTAAATTTGGATAAATGATTGTATTTTTATCCTAAAAATTTGATTATAAGACTTGAAATTAATGATAAGAATGCTGCGCGTAATTTCAAATATTTTGTTAATTAGTTTATTTGATGGTTTGCGAGAAATGGTTAAGTATGGGACTGGTTTGCGGGATATTATTATAAATAACGAAGTGTTGAGGGATGTGTAGAAGAGGACGACTGAAGATAAAGAAGGACTTGTTTAATGGGACTTGTAAATAAGAAGCAGATAAGGCGGAGGCGGCACTCGAGTGGGCAAGAGGGAGCTGCTGCGACGGCCTGCAGATAGCCAGCCCGACCTTGAGCCACTTCCTTGCTTGGAGAGCACCACACTCGCGCCACCACGCCTGCAAAACTTTATTCAATCTCTCGCCAAACTAGTCGTATATTTATTAAAAATTAAATCGACAACTATTTTAAAAAGCTTTCACTATGAATCATTAAATCATTGATGCTATGTTAGTCCTAAAACTGTAGACCTTGTTGGGGTCGGCCAATCAATAATTAAATCATTGAATCTTAGGCAAAGCCTTACAAAATAATTACGAGTCAGGATAATTGAGGCACCTGTAACAATAAGGTGGGAGCATTAAGAATACTTCATATATAAATTATAAGGTCATTTTTCTTATTTTTAACCAAAAAACATATCAAAATCATCTTTAAATTGCTCTTGTAACAGAGATTAAAGTTAAACAAATCAGTATTTTTTTTTAAAAAAAAATTAAGTATTTTTATAAAAAGGTAAACTCAAAAAACGGGGAAAAGTCACGGATACTGTGATTGTGTGAGATGAGTATGTGGAATTCATGTGGGCGTACACCATACGGGCTTACAACATATAAATGAGGTCACTGATACTGTGGCTGCGTGAGCTAGGTATGTGGAATTTATGTGGGCCTACAAACATCATAAGGACTTAAACATATTAATGTGGTCACTGATACTGTGGCTGTGTGAGCTAGGTATGTGGAATTCATGCGGGCCTACAAACATCATAAGGACCTACAACATATAAATGTGGTCACTGATACTGTGGTTGTATGAGCTAGGTATGTGGAATTCATGTGGGCCTACAAACATCATAAGGACTTAATGTGGTCACTGATACTGTGGCTGTGTGAGCTAGGTATGTGGAATTCATGTGGGCCTACAAACATCATAAGGACTTAAACATATAAATGTGGTCACTGATACCTTGACTGTGTGAGCTGATATGTGGAATTCATGTAGGCCTACAAACACCACAAGTGTCTACTTCCTTGGAGCTATACGCTGATGACTGCATAGGCTTACTGAGAATAGCCCTTTAAGAGAACACTTCAAAGACAAACCCTTTCATAACTGTTTAATATCGTAATACCACATTTAATTTATATATTTTTTTCTAAAGCTATCATTTAGTGCGGCTAGTTTTTAGTACTACTCCTTGATGAATTCTTCACCTATAGTGACTGATCATGGTTGGAGGTGTTACTTTGTCGCCATCTTTTATTGAAGTTTACTTATATTCCCTTATTAACCATGTTGAATCTAAATATGAACAGTGTTTCTTATTGTGGTTTGATATTGCTTGTAATTTCACGTGTTTTTTGTGAAATCTTTGTATATTCCATTACACTATTTTTCTTTTTTATCGAGGTTTGGTCTAGCTTCAATAATTCAACACCTTTAAGATTACGTTTCGTCTATATTTGTAGACATCTTCAGGACTATATCAATACAGAATTTACTTACAATAACATGGAACATAATTACATTACATTAATTATGTTTCATGTTAACGTAATTAAATTCTGTATTGATGTAGCCCTGAAGATGTCTACAAATTTAGACGAAACGTCGGCTTAAATGAGTTGTATTATTGAAGCTAGACCAAACCTTGATAAAAAATAAAAATAGTGTTAAATATATGTGGTCGAGATAAGGAAAACATTTTTATATATAGATAAATGTAATGAATGTCCTTAAACTAATGTAAATAATTTGCATGATTATTCTCCGATGTTAGTTACAAGTATAAGGAGTGAGATTTACCAAAAGTTTTTGTAGATCAAATTTTTTTCTACAAAACTATAAAATAGAATGACCTGAAAATTTTAATAAAAATAGAAACAATTTTAAATTACTATAAAATTATTCGTAGGGTTTTAATACGATAATAAACATTTTCCCGGGAGGTGACAACAGAACATGATTTGCCTGACACCGCTTTGGCCACCCCCCTGGGGCCTCTGTTGTTCACGAGTGAGATATGGCGGACAAAACATACAAGCTCATTTGATGTATGAGTGGTTGTTTGCATATAACTCAATTTAAATTGTAGATTTCACTGAAAGATATAAGACGACAGCGTGTTTGAAGAATAACAACTAACCACCATGAGGATGACTCACGACAAGCCTCGTACAATGTTTAAGGTCAAGCTTTCAAATCACTAAGTATTGCACTTCTGTGATGACTGAGCAGATTTTTTATAAACACCAGAAATCCATTCAAAATAAAGAGAAAACTAATCAATGATTAGTAAAACATTCATTAATAATGCAGCTTCATTCTTGTTGACTTGTCAGTTTACAGGCAGTACCTACTTACTATATATTCTATGACGTGTTTACTAATTTTAATTTTATAAGAAATATTAAATTGTTTAATTTTAATAAATTGTATATACTTTTTCATTATTACATTAATTTATTGAGTATGTCAAAAAAATGTCATTATCCTTGCGTCAAAGTCCAGAGAACCGTTTTTAAACGCTGGTTGAGAATAACGCTATTTTTTTTGAAACAGAGCGATATCAGGTAAAATAATTTCAATTTTTGAATTAATTAAATGACATAATGTTTCTATGTACATAATTACAATACTATTTGTATAATTTTTTGTAATTAAGAAATATATGTATATACAAGATGAAATAAGAACGTTTAGTACAAACGTACCAAAATTGTATAAACAGAAATGTATACAATTGTACTTTAAAATGAAAATAATTTTATACAATGAATAATAAAAATAAATAAAATAATAATAAATAAAATTACTAAAATAATAATAATAATAAAATAATTTTATTTTTACGCACATTGTGCTGGGCTCCCAGTAAACCAGACTACCAACTAAAACTTTTCTTCTTGGACACTAGCCTGGAACTGTTTCACACAATAATAATGAAATAATAATAATAATTAATAAAATAATAATGAAATGAAAATTAATATGAAAATAATTCATTGAAATGAATTGAATGAATGGTGTTAAGACCAGCCCACCATAGAGTTATTGGGATATTGGAGTAGACTAGCTTTAATGTCGTCAACGCAGAGGCTGCTGTGCATTTCAATGAAATATGCTTACGTGAAGAATTGCTGCCTTCTTACACGAAAGTTGGAAAATAATTTTTTTTTTATCCGTTTATTTTGCATGCACCATCTAATATATATTTTCGTAGTGTTTATTTAATATCTATTGTTCTCTATAGAAATCAACACTTACTGACCAATTGGCTGAAACTTGGCATGGGAGGTTTTGGGGGTAAACTGAAAAACTAAGGGTGTACCAGTGCAATCCCCCAAGTTATGGTGCAAGAACTTCTAATTATGGTGAACACACCAGTGAAAATGAATGCAATTCTTGAAAAATAATAAATAAAATAAGAACAATGTTAGACTAAATTTGGAAAGTATATAAAGGAGCATTTCAATTACAAAAGACGTATTTAATTTGTAAAATAAAGTTGTAGATTTATCCACCATTCTGTAGATTATTTATCTATGTGTGTGAAATTTATGTCGCACTTTTTCTATATCGTAAGGAAAATTTTATTGTAGTCCTTTTAACGAGGAACCTCTTGTTCCCATTGAATAAAATACACTTATATTATATAATTTTATTGAAGTATTACAGGTAACAACAAGAAGGGAAGTCGCTCTGAGGCCTTCGTTTTCACGTCTCAGAGGCTATTCTTCATTTGTGGAGTTACGAATTTCAGTCATTCCACTGTTCATCATTTACAATTTACAATTTTACGTAAAATAAGTATACAATATAAAATTAACGAATAACACGTGACAAATACTTTCAGTTGCTGCTTGCATCATTGAACATTTCGCTCATGGACCTTATCGTTTACGTGTCAGAGAGCAAGTGAATACAAGTTGTAAAATCTTACTGAAATTTAGATTAAAGAAGGAGTAAGATTGGCATCATTGACAGTATTTTTCCCTATAACTGTTGAAATAGTCTTGATTTGTTTGATAATCCTTCAATTAGAAATTCATCTATTTAAAAAGGCCTGGACTAGTGTTGACCAAGTTCTTAGAAAAGTTTTTATGAGGGCGCTTTCAACAATGTTTCTTCTTCTTTCACATGACATAAAAACCAACTCCTTTGCTTCTTTCCAGTTAATTATGTGATTTTTGTCTCTAATGTGTAGGAACAAGGCACTTTTATCATCTTGTCTTCTAACTGAATACTGATGTTGCTTAATCCTTGTATCCATTCCTTTTCCCGTCTGTCCAATATAAGCCAACTCGCAATCCTTTTTAGAAGAAGAAATTAAATATATTTACAAAGTTTCAACCTCTCTAATGTATCCAAAAAAATTAATTGATAACGTGATGAAAAAAGCCAAACAATCTTTGATGTCATCTGTAAGTGAGGAACGTTTTTCAAGAAGGATTTGCTGGTGGTTCCCTACAGCCCATGTTTAAAAGACATTCCATATTTGTTGAAGAAGCTAGATATCTCAGTTACATTTAGTAGTGGTGGTAATTTGTCAAATAGACTTGTCCATAACTCTAAAAGAAGCCGAAAAAACTGTTGTGTATACAGAATTCCTTGCAAGGATTGCGAGTTGGCTTATATTGGACAGACGGGAAAAGGAATGGATACAAGGATTAAGCAACATCAGTATTCAGTTAGAAGACAAGATGATAAAAGTGCCTTGTTCCTACACATTAGAGACAAAAATCACATAATTAACTGGAAAGAAGCAAAGGAGTTGGTTTTTATGTCATGTGAAAGAAGAAGAAACATTGTTGAAAGCGCCCTCATAAAAGACTTTTCTAAGAACTTGGTCAACACTAGTCCAGGCCTTTTTAAATTAGATGAATTTCTAATTGAAGGAATTATCAAACAAATCAAGACTATTTCAACAGTTATAGGGAAAAATACTGTCAATGATGCCAATCTTACTCCTTCTTTAATTCAAAATTCATAACCTGTTTACAACTTGTATTCACTTGCTCTCTGACGACGTGAAAACGAAAGGCCTTAGAGCGACTATCTTCTCTAATTTGTGGTGAGTTACCTGAATATATATATATATATATATATATATATATATATATATATATATATATATCAATGATCAAACCACAATAAGAAATGGGAAAACAAGACTAAGATCTTTCAACCGTAACAAGCGGTCTTCGTCAGAGTCAAAAACCCAACTCAAGTAAAAAACCTCAACTAAGAAATAACAATTATTTTTTATTGTGGTTTGATCATTGATTGTTGTTTCACGTGTTTATGTGAAATCTTTATATATATATATATATATATATATATATTAAAAATTACTGTTTACACTTTGTGCACTGGGGTTTATACTTAGTACAGTGCAATGCCAAGCAAGCTCCACTTACTTGAAACGTTTGAATTTTACTCCGATCGAGTTCATTTACACGGAATTGTTAGCAAATGTATCTAATTGTTACTCCCGATAAAAATGAGGCAATATCAAATGGAGTCAATCATTTCGATACTTCTGTTGACCAACCTAGGGTAAATATTTAGATGCGGGTAAACCATGGGGGCTCAAGTCTGCCATGATGCAGCTGCTATTTTTAGCTGTGATCAGACGATTCTTTGTGGCACCACGTTATGAAACTTGGCATGGGAGGTTTTGGGGGTAAATGAACAAAACTAAGGGGGACCAGAGGCAATCCCCCAAGTTATGGTGCAAGAACTTCTAATTATGGTGAAATACCAATGAAAATGGTGCAATTCTTTGAAAAATAAAAATAAAATAAGAACAATTTAGACTAAATTTGGAAAGGTTTAATAAAGGAATTTCAATTTACAAAAGTAACAGTATTAATTTTGTAAAATAAAGTTGTGTTTATATATTATAAAATATATATATAATATATATATATAATTATATACATTTTTTGATGAAAATACATCCGAAAAGGAAAATACAGTTCAATGTAATAAAGAAACGTAGGAAATTAAAAACACACACTTACAGTCTCTAATTTTCGGTTGAACCGTCTTCAGGAGAGATAAGAAAGGGAAACCAAGCGCACTGATACAGAGACTGGTAAAGGGCAGGATGTCTTTATCCCAAGAATTCCAGTCATTCCAACAGATGTTCCGTTCAATTTCAAGCGTCTACAATTTCCCGTCAAACTAAGTTTCGCAATGTCCATTAACGAATCGCAAGGACAAACTCTTTCAGTTGCTGGCTTGCATCTGCTTGAACCATGTTTCTCTCATGGACAGTTATATGTAGGATGTTCAAGAGTTGGCAGTTCCAAAAATTTATACATCCTTGCACCAGAAGATAAGACAAAAAATGTTGTTTATCATGAAGTACTCTGATAAGTTTATTATGATTTGATAGAATAAATATTAACTTAAATTCTTCCTTCTTAAAACTCAAACCTAAACCTGACAAAAATTAAATGTTTTTTGTATCAGAATTTTAGTTGGGATTAAACCTCAATAATGGAATGTGTCTCTGTTTATAAGAAACTTAATTTGTTAACAAGTTATGAAGTTTTGTTTTGTTAGAAAATATGTTGTACTGTTATAGAATTTCTGATAGAAATATATACTTAGAAGTTTAGATTCTTTGCTTCATTCAATACTTAGCCATAATTTCATTATTTTCTTATTTTGTCCCAGGCAACGCCGGGTAGTTCTGCTAGTATATAATATTACATGCTATCGAATGTGTTAACATTAAAATACATTACAGTACGACTACATTAAGCCTTTCATTACATTAAATTAAACATTTAGATACACACTATAAAATGTTTGGAAAGTCTATAAGGTTTATAAACTGTTTAAAATTTCGAAATAGATCACTGTTTTACACTATCATACTCTTTGCTGGAGGCCAACCACATCCAGTTGTTATTGTAAATGTCATAAATAGTTGTCGCTCTTGGTCAAGAATTGAGGCAGCTGAAGAGTATATGGTTCCAAGTCTGTGGTGATAAACTATCACAAGAACACCTGTCACTGTCAATAATATGAAACCTATTGAGGTAAGATTTAGTCCCACCATGTCCCGTGAGGACTTGTGTTATCTTGTGTGTGAAAGTTCTATGTCGCACTTTTTCCTCTCTTTGATTGTAGGAACGAATTTTTTTTGTACGATCCTTTTAACGAGGATGACCAATCTTGTTCCCATTGTTGGAAAATATGTATATTTATATATATTCAGGTAACTCACCACAAATGAATGAAGATAGTCGCTCTGAGGCCTTTCGTTTTCACGTCTCAGAGCGACTATCTTCATTCATTTGTGGTGAGTTACCTGAATATTTATATCACGTGTTATTGTGACAATTTTATATATATATATATATATATATATAAAGAGGTATTACCTATGAAAAATCAATGTTGTTAAGAAATATTATTGAATCGTCTCTAATTAAATTTAATAGATCTAATATTATAAACATTAGTAACGGTCTCTTCAAACTTGATACTTTCGTCACGAGGGCAATAGCCTCTTCAAAGAGGGTTGACAGCTAGCGGATAGTTTTTTTACTTTTTCTTACTGTACTCCTTTGTTTCCCCAAACATCCCTTTCTGGACATTAGTCCTTTCCTGTGCTTTCACCCTTTTAAAATACCACTCTTCCCTCCCACTCTTCTCAACTCCTCACCAGATGTTTTCTGCATCTAGTGTTCAGTTGGGTTTTTGACTCTGACGAAGACCGCTTGTTAAGGTTGAAAGATCTTAGTCTTGTTTTCCCATTTCTTATTGTGGTTTGATCATATATATATATATATATATATATATATATATATTATATATATATATATTAAAAATTACTGTTTATACTTTGTGCATTGGGGTTTATACTTGGTACAGTGCAATGCCAAGCAAGCTCCACTTACTTGAAACGTTTGAATTTTACTCCGATCGAGTTCATTTACACGGAATTGTTAGCAAATGTATCTAATTGTTACTCCCGATAAAAATGAGGCAATATCAAATGAAGCCAATCATTTCGATACTTCTGTTGACCAACCTAGGGTAAATATTTAGATGCGGGTAAACCATGGGGGCTCAAGTCTCCCTCCCATGATGCAGCTGCTATTTTTAGCTGTGATCAGAGAATTCTTTGTGGCACCACGTTATGGTGGCATTTAACAAAGATAACTTAAATTGAGAAACAGCATTTTGTTTCTCAAATAAATGATTGAGCTCTTTGTTGGTAAATGAGAACTACACATAGCTTTTGAAGTGTTTTTTTCAAAAATCTGATGAACTTTAACCTGGAGACTAGTCTTCTGTAGTCCTATGTAACTTATGGGGAGGGATGCCTGCTTGAATACCGGGGGAGCTAGAGAACTCAAACCCCTACCAGTGAGAACGGGCCATGAACTCAGCTGAATAGACTAGAAAACTGGTACTTGCCTGGTAGAGGCTCTGGCTTTTGTCGGTATGTCAGAATCGGGACGATTAGACACCATCCCCTTCGAGCCCATTTATATTACAAATAGACGGATCTCTAGCACTTATTGGATACAGATCATGTGGTATTTAGCCAAATAGAGGTTTGAAATCTCTATGAGTCGTTCTCTATGCTACTAAAAACTCCTCGTAATGACACCCTCATGGGGGTCTGATGAACTACAAGTAGCAAGCCCTAGTACCGAGGTAACGGGCATTGCCCTCTTCGGAGGGAGACGACCGAATTCTCATGAATCCTGTGGTATTCCTTAAACTGTAATAAATATAGTATGTAGGAAGCCTGGCCAGCTATAGTCCTATGACCCATCTTCGCAAATGGAAGATAAATCTAGCAGCAATCCCTGCAAGTAATTGGCCTGCAAAAC
Source organism: Hermatobates lingyangjiaoensis (assembly GCA_026182355.1). NCBI lineage: Eukaryota > Metazoa > Arthropoda > Insecta > Hemiptera > Hermatobatidae > Hermatobates > Hermatobates lingyangjiaoensis. The sequence continues at coordinate 72,126 of JAPFBL010000122.1, read as the reverse complement.
ATGAGAGTGTATAGGAAGTGAACGTCTCTTCAATTATAGACTGCCGAGAGTAGACACCGGTGGAGCCTTCCATCTGATAACAGACGAAAATTACCAGACATTTCACTTCCACTCTCGTCAGGATATACCATACCCAGAGAGTCAGATCTCTTTCATAACATTCCCAACACCACCACATATATACTGCAGAGGAGAACACATATAAAGGATCGAACTTTCGTTGGCAAAGCCCTTCAATGCGATTAGCACTTCATTAAATTGCTGAACAGCGATGTCTAAGAGATGAATAGCTACCAAGTAGGTCTCTGTCTACTATTTCAAGAAAATTAAAACATCAGGCGCTCCAAACACGCTGCTTTACAGTATAAAGTTTTTTGTTCATATTTTTTTGAGGTTTTTAAATATCATTTTACTTTTATCTTCATGATTCCCTCTAATATATCAATTATTCTTGATAGTTTGCTATGAATGGTAGATATCTTTTAGCAAGCTGAGTTCATATACTCATACAAGATGCGGCATAAATAACGCCCTTTTGTTTTTACATCATATAATCTCTACACGTAGATTTTCTTTAAATAATTTCAAATATTTATTTTTTAACATATTTTATAAAACCATGACCTGACAGCACTATATTTTTTTTTGTAACTGTACACTATTAAGCCAAAAAGAATTCAATTTCAGATAAATTTCATGAAATTACCATAGAAGTGTATGCAATGAGTTTGTAGACGTGTCCCTGATAGATTTTAAAATTGCTTTCAACATGAAAAATATTTTAAACACTCAACTAAATTTCAAAATACACAGTTTTTTGTATCATTTTTTTTTCTTTAATTTGGTTTCATTGTTATTTAACAATTTAGCAATACTACATAATGCATTATTATTATTTTTTTTTGGTATCTTAAATTAATCTATTTAGTTTGTAAGACATTCATGTTTACAACATTTTGATATAGTAAAATCAAAAAACGTTCACTAAAACAAACAGCGTTAGTTATGCCGCACTTTATGTATAGATAATAACAAATATATATTTATAACAAATAATCAGTTTACTCTATTGGTTTCTAACCGATATATAGCTTTCAAAACCTTATTTATACACTGATAACCTTTTCCGTGATAACAGCTGATACTGGCGGATTGCGTAGGTCCACGATTATATACTTGATGAGATCATTCAATTTATAAAAAGAAATATGATCTACAAACAGAAGTGTCGGCCTGTTATCAGTAATTGTAAAACTATGTCCCAATGATATAACACAGTAATTCAGAAACAGTAGAACTCCGGTCTTAAACTGCTAGTTTCACGTGCATTGTAATTCATCGAAATATTGTCCTAAAATAAAATTGTAGTCATTAGTTGTGCAATCCGTAATTGTGTGGTATATACTCATTCTGAGGTAAAAAGGATAAACAAACAAAAGTCTCCATACAAATGAAGTTTTATTCAACAACAATAACTCGTTTTTGAATACTGTGTTCATCATCTGGAAGACACCAAAGATGTGGTGCTGAAGGATTGGTCCACTGTTGTTGTTTTCACTGGACCAACCCTTCAGCACTACATCCTTGGTGTCTTCCTGATGATGAACACAAAGTGTTCGAAACGCGATGTTGTTGTTGAATAAAGGTTCATTTCTCTGGAGACTTTTGTTTGTTTATCCATTTTACTTCAGAAAATTGTAGTTCTGAAGACAGAAAAAAAGAGTCAGCCAGAAAAAAACTGTAGATGATTTTGATATCATCATTATTGATGATATCAAAATCAAATCGGTTCGGTTTGATATCATTTGATATCAAAATCAAATGATATCAAAAAGTTCGGTTGCTAAATAGCGAAAAGGTGTATTCCTACAATTATATGTCAAATAAACTAAAGAACTTTCAACAGTGCCAGTGAAGTATATGAAATACTTCTACTGTTTCTAAATTTGAAGTCTGACAATTGTAAAAGCTTGAAATCATGGATAATCAAAATCATAGGTAATTTGATCATCCTACATATCAATAAATCCTAGTACTGAACAAATGACGAAATGAATGAGATGTACAGAGTTCATGAGAAAGGAAAGGAATGGTAATGTTCAAAAGAAGAGTTAGTCATTATTGAAAGCATTAGGACGTATGAAAATGTATCTTAAACAAAGAGACCGTAAGGACTGATGTTTTCGACCTGCAAGGGGATCGGTTTCTATTCTATATTTAGATAAAACAATAATAACCAAGTTACATAAGCCAATTTCGCATAAGTAACGCTTTATTTTTACATTTTATAACCTTTACATGTACATTTTCTTTAAATATTTGCCAAATATTTAATTTTTTTTCATATATTTTATAAAACTATGACATGACAGCACTTCGCAATTCTGCGAAATAAACTTTGGAATGGGTGACACCTTAGTGATACTTGAACCTCCTGTAATGTGACTTTCCCTTGATTTAGAGTTAGAGGGATGCAAAATAAACAATTTGAAATGTAAAAAATAAAAAATTTCAAATACCGCTGGGACAGCCCCAGATGCTAAGCCTCTGCAATTGTGGGTCTTGAAAAAAAAAAACAATGATGTAAAACTTGATAAAGTTACCGTGAATAGAAAAATTATCGTTTATCAGAAATCGATCACTTTTTCAGGTTTATATCAAACATTATTACCTGACACTTCATTTTTATTAAAGAATTTGTTAACATATAGAAGCACGAGTGTTTCACATCTATGCCAATGAAAATATTTTAAATAAAGGCCAAGCATCGGCTTTAAATATTTGATTTGAACACGACAAATTCACCATTTCCTAGTAAGCATTTCTATTCTATAATTATTTTAACTATAATCCCTCTTATTATTGTAATAATATCTCTCTATAATTATTATAACTTTATGATAAGTTATACAATAAGTCAGAAAGATGTAAATATAAAGTTGTGCTTGAAATGAGAGAATTAAATAAGAGTACAGAAAATTTATGTGGACATAATGTTCATAAATGTACGCGAACTCGAACTCTGAAAAATACATAGTGGATATTAATTTATAAAAGCGATTCATTAATGATGGAAAATATTTAATTAAAAATAAATTATTTAATCAAGAACATATTTTAATTAATTTTACAATTGAAAGGAAAGACAAAATGATTTATTAAAAGAACTGGAAGTATTTCTTATTTAAGTGGACTAAAGAAGAATGAAGTTTATGTTGTCTTAGGAATATCGGACAACCATGATGTCAGACCTATTTCCAGGTTCTAATCAAAATTGTTTCCATACTCATTCATTTTAATTCCTTCCTCCAAGGGGTCCATCAGACAGAATTGATCATGGTTCTTTATGAATCACACTTTACTATTGGCTATCCTTCATTATTGACCTTGAAATTGTGTTTTAAATTCAACTTTTATTAGTTAATATTTATTAATTTAAAATATAGAGTATTTATTCATATGAGGACATTTAAATAATGTTATTTATTCATTAATCTGTTAATAATGTTTAATAATGCGAATTAGGAGATGTGTTAATGCTTGAGTTATATTCAAGATCACATATATTATGTTCTTCTCGTGCATCACGCTATCTTGTAACTTGGTAATCTACAATACATGGACATACAACACAGTACTCAGTACATAGTGCCCTACACAAGGGTATTTTTAATATGGTATATCACAATATGGTATTATGATCTAATATGGTATTGGAGATCTAATGTGATCTCCTAGAAGTACTTCGTAATATACAACGAGACATTCTAGAACTTGGTAATCTATAACGCACAGTATTCTAGAACTTAACAAAGTAATAATATAGAACTAATTAACTTGTGCGGTATCCTAGTACTCAGCAACCTAAAGTACGATATTCTGCAACTCATTTTCATATAGCCTGTTATTATGAGTACAGTATCTTACACGTTAACTAACGAGACTGTTATTATGAATACAGTATCTTACACGTTAACCAACGAGACTGTTATTATGAATGCAGTATCTTACACGTTAACCAACGAGACTGTTATTATGAATACAGTGTCTTACACGTTTACATGATAAAACATTCTCTTCAATTTTAAGTTATTTGAACTGCCACACAACACCAAAAACAAGCAACCACCTCTAACCAGCTCTAACCACCTCAAACCACCTCTAACCAGCTCTAATCATATCTAACCAGCTTACTGATTTAGTAAAAAATATCATTGAGATATTTCAAAATGAAATATTTTTATTTTAGCTAGGAATATTAATCGGAATCGTTAATCTTAAGAATCGTGTATTTTGGGAGACTGAACTCGGAATTTCATCGCTAAATAATTACCCTAGAGTTCCGATTCTTTCATTAAGATTCTCTTCAATTTTAAGTTAAATACATGCATATTGTTATTACCACTGAGGTTAGTAAGATTAATATTAGAATTAGATTCCTCGTAAGTTGATATCGGAGATGTTGGAGCGCTTTCGGATCTGGTCCATCTTCATTCGCAACTAATCTATGGGGCTATTGTCGAGAGGTTTTATAGTCGTGTCTACTGCTATCTAGATATTGTTATTTCAAATTATGGGGTTATTTTTTAATTTATTTAATTATTATCTAGTCTAATTCTTTTATTGTTTTTTTTATCGTCATATTGTCCGTCCAGTCTTCTTTTTATTTTTGTTAATGGTTTAAATAAAATATCGGATTGGTGGTTTATCTGTTCGTTTATTATATTACCAGATTTTTTATGTTTATAAATTTCTAGTTGTTCTATTATATTAAGTCTCTGTCCTTTCTGTCCCGTCTTTAGTAAGTCTTTAGTGAGTTTTCTATGCTGTCAGGTTCGTGTCCGTGTTTGGTAAGGTGATTTGCGAAATTAGATTTATTAGTATTATTTACATAATCTTTAAGATGTTCTTTTGTTTGAAGAGAGACTAATATTGTCAAAAATTTGAAATAAAAACATCTTAGCACTTTTTATGACATATTTAATGTGATGAATAAGAAGTTTATTAATTACTTCAAAGATAATCTTATAGGACATGCAGAAATGGATTCTTCTCTCTATGAAAAAAAAAACAACCGCAAGACGTATACTTACCTTGATGATCAAATCACAATATAAAATGGGAAAACAAGGCTAAGATATTTCAACCGTAACAAGCGGTCTTTGTCAGAGTCAAAAATCCAACTAGGTTTTGCATCGGTTTTGCAGTTGGGTTTTTCACTCTGACGAAGACCACTTTTTACGGTTGAAAGATCTTAGTCTTGTTTTCCCATTTCATATTGTGGTTTGTTCATTGATTGTTATTTCACTTGTTTATACATTTATACAAATGAATTAATTTTTATTGATCCTAGAACAACATTTTATGAATAATAACGGATTATCATTGAGGTATGTTTTTCAATCTATAGTATTAGATGAAGAAATTAATATTAGAATGGGGGCCAGGCTAGATCAGTGGTTACGTGCTCACCTCTGAACTGATAGGACCGGGGTTCAATCCTCACCTGGCCCTCGATTTATTCACGCGGGAGGTGAATAAATCTGAGCACGTCGTCCATCGGAGAAGGACGCTAAACCGTCGGTCCCGAGCCTGTACGATGTCAGGTACTCGTTAAAGATCCCTACTCTAAATACATTTGAGTTAGGCAAAATGTAGGACTCCCACTGTAGAATCAATCTTCATTGTGTGGTATCACAAAGGGCCAATGCTTGGCCTACGTGTGTTCCCTTGTGCGACTGCCACTGCAACCTAATATTACGGAATGAACATGAAGGGCTTTCAATAGGAAGATGATTGTAGAGTTGTGTCCAACCTCGAAGTGGAAATAGAAGAGTACAGAAACATCTAACTACAGCAGGGGTGGGCAAACTACGGCCCATGGGCCACATACGGCCCTTTGGTCTTTTGAATCCGGCCCACTGAAGATTCGTACATGACTTAGGTTTGATGTAAATGATTGTGTTAATTTTAACTCACAATGAAGTGCATTTCAACATCAGGTGGTGCAGTATCACACTGTCAGCTTTCGTTCTTCTTTTGCTGGTCTGATTATTCAAGTGTGATAAATACTAACAAAAAACCTAAAGATCTCAGATGGGTGATGAATATCTCAGATCTGTTCTGAGAATTGCCCCAGACTTCGATGCTATATTTAAAATTTGTGATCAATAACACTGTTCTCATTAAAAGAGTGTGTTTATACTTCAATGACTTTTTTTGTTTAATATATACTGTTAACTAATACTGTTTTATTTATATTGTATCTTTCGCTGAAATAGCCCACCTGTCAGATTTTTAAATCTATCTGGCTCACCTGTAAAATTTTAAAGTTAATGTGGCCCACGAGTCAAAATAATTGCCCACCCCTGGGCAATATGGAAAAATGGAAAGTGACCGAGTAGATACTAGGTATAGTTTATAAATCAACTCCTTATGTTTGAAACTAAGATAGACCATTTTTTATGCATTAAAGAAGTAAGGTCAACGCAAAATTAATTCATTAACTGTGCAATCTGTTATAGTGTAGTATTTACTCATAATGGGGAAACTATTAAGTCTCAACAATAAAACAAGTTTATTATAAGGAACTTTTTTTTGTGCGGAGACTTAATACTTTCCCAAATGTGACAAAAATTAATTAAGATAAATGATTGGCTGAGCACATGGAGGTAGAACTTAAGCAGGTATCGGAATTATACTTGATATCGGAATCCCATAAAATTCAGGAATCGTCCAACACTAGTTTTAGTATTTCTTGTTTACTAGTTAGAATAGTGTGAGAATAAAGCTATGCAGTGGAAAAGTTAATAGAATACCTTAAACTAAACTTGACTATAGCATACAGTTTGTGAAGAAACAAAAATGATATGCCACATAATGATAGGTATGAAAGATAAACCAGGACATATATAACGAAAGACACTTTAAAAATAGAAGGATAGCACAGATTAGATGAGTTTTTTTACACAAAAGAGAAAAGAGGTTAGCGGCTATATTTTGTCAAAATTTCTAAGGCTTTCTGTTTGGGTGGTATTTTTTTTTTTTTAAAAAAACAAGATTTCCGTTATTAGGGAGATAGTGTTTCAGGCGCTTTACGACCACCTGGAATGGTTGTGTCGCAACTTCTTTTTATAGCAGACTTCAGCTTTGCTCTAGTTTGCTTCACTGAGCTTCTCTATAACTAAAGTGTCAGTGTTCTTTTTTCGCTACTCAAACAACATTCCAAACCAGAGGTTCTCAAAGTCGATTCCGCAGAACCCGCAGGTTCCTTAACAGACTGTCTGGGTTTCCAAGAAAAACATTTATTCCTAAAATTTTTTTTAGTTGGTATGGATTAATTCGGTATTTCTTGTAAATTATGAAAACGAATCATGTGTATATTTACTTATACACATAAGAAGAAGTGGTCAAAATTTGACTCATATTTAGGATAAATCACTATTTATCAGTTTTTGGAGTTATCTGATATCCAAATTCCCTGCTATTACAAAAAAAGTACTTCTCACATTGCTGTCACTTCCCACTACCTACTTATGTAAAACAGGATTTTCCTTTTATACTGCCATAAACTAAATACCAAAGTAGACGTAATGCTGCTGCTGACTTGAGAATCAAACTCTCAACTATAAAGACAAACATTAAAGAATGGTCTGATTATATTAAACAAAAACATTATGCTCAATAAACCTTATAAAATTATTGTAATTATATGATATTTTTAGTACATGATTACATGATGATTACAAAATAAACATAGTATTAAAATTGCTAGTAATTCTGTTTTATGTAGGGTAAAAAGCTAATGAAATGGTCTCCACATATAAAAATTTAATGGTATTTACAATGTGTAAATACCACATAATAACTGATTATAGTCAGTTAGAGTGTGTTTTATGTGTTATGACTTGTGGGAAATATGGAAATTTAAATTCTTTAGTTTTAAATTTTTATTTACTTCTGAAAAATACACATTTAAATGTTATTACTTTTTAATTGTTTTTAGACGTACATACTATTTATAAGAACATATGATAATTAAAAGAAACGGTCCAGCGGACTTTTTAAATAAAATAAATTCAAAACGAAGGAAACACACAGAAAGACACAGACATAACTCACATCGATATTTCGACCATCGTCGTCATCAGGAGGTGTGAAGAGCGACACAGAGTCGCCGCCCTGTCTTCCTGCGGGACTCTTCGCTCTTCGCTCTTCACACCTCCTGATGACGACGATGGTCGAAATATCGATGTGAGTTATGTCTGTGTCTTTCTGTGTGTTTCCTTCGTTTTGAATTTATTTTATTTAAAAACATATGATTATATTTAATAGTACAACATGTAATATCGTGTGTAAAACATGTTCAATAAAGAATTTATAAAAAAAAAATGGTAATATTTACATTATGAAAGTAGAAAATCATTAGTATTTGGGGTACCCGGGAAAGTTACTGAACCAAAAAGGGTTCTACGTCGAAATAAGTTTGAGAAACTGTGTTCTAAACAATCGACCTGCTTTATAAGTAATCGTTACTTAACTGGTAAACAGATCAAATCCCGAAGCTTTAAAGTAATGTTTCAAAGAAAGTTTAAACGCAGAAATAGTGCGTTGTATCTTTATACAACTGTAATGTGCTATTATAGTGGAATGCACAATGCGCCACACCCAAGACAAAGTAACCAGAAGAAAGGCGCAACTCGAGGCACAAGCATAGTTTTACTTTTCAAAGAAAAAATAAAAAAATCATTTTTAAACTGTTTTTAGATAATCTATTTTATTTCACTTCGATTATTATAAAAGGTAAATATTACGCATACATATCATTTTCCTTATCATACAAATCAAAAAGTTTTATATACTGAGCTTCAAATATAAAACTCAGTATATAAAACTGAGTAATATACTCACTTTAAAAAGTCATATTTAAAGGCCAAATTACTTGTCTTTTTAATATTATATTCCTCATTAAAATATTCGAAATTGCATAAACCTTTATATCTTGCTATATTTACATAAGGATAATAAGAAATATTAAATATTAAATTTCTATAATAACTAAAAGTGAAGGAAAAAACTCGCGCGTGTTTGATGTAGAATACGATAAAGTATCTTTCCCATAATGCAATATTACCCTAAAAATAAAAAGCTCATTTCCACAGCAATTACTGCATATATATATATTACTGCATATCCGTTGAATGTAATTTTGATTTTAAAATGTGCAAGTGAAATTTTGATGTATACTGGGAGAATGTTCCCAAGATAACACACAAAGTATAATCCTACAGAATTTTTAATTTATTTTTTGTTATTATCACTATTGTTTAAATTTAGCAAAAATAAGGTAGTTTAAGGGTAGACATATACTTTAATGACTGTTTTAATTATTGCTTCGGTTGACACTATTTATATTCACTTTTACTGTGTCACATTGAGGCTCGTTAGTGACAAAATATTGTCACCAACTAACTAGAGACAAAATATTGTCTTTTACTAACCGCAAAAGATGATTGCTACAGTAGAAGTTGGCGTCATACTTGTGTAAGTGCTGGTATCAAACGATGCAGGAGGAACAGTGAAAGCTGCGCTTGCCAGGTATTTAAGAGGCAGTGGCTTGTCGCTCACCAGTGGAAATGCATTTCTCATGTAACTAGCTATGAGCACTTCATAGGACACGTAATAGACACTCACTCACTGACTCACACACACACACACCCACACACACACACACACGCACACACACACACACATATATATATATATATATATCAATGATTAAACCACAATAAGAATGGGAAAACAAGACTAAGTCTTGTTATTATTGAAAATCATTGATTGTTGTTTCACGTGTTTATGTGAAATCTTTTTATATATTTATATATATATATATATATCAATGATCAAACCACAATAAGAAATGGGAAAACAAGACTAAGATCTTTCAACCGTAACAAGCGGTCTTCGTCAGAGTCAAAAACCCAAATGAACACTAGATGCAGAAAACATCTGGTGAGGAGTTGAGAAGAGTGGGAGGGAAGAGTGGTATTTTAAAAGGGTGAAGCAGGAAAGGACTAATGTCCAGAAAGGGATGTTTGGGGAAACAAAGGAGTACAGTAAGAAAAAGTAAAAAACTATCCGGTAGCTGTCAACCCTCTTTGAAGAGGCTATTGCCCTCGTGACGAAAGTATCAAGTTTGAAGCGATACCTACTCCTATTTCTGTCATCTTTTTCCTTGCTTCGTCCCTGTAGTGAAAAATTGTTTGTCTGGCTTGACAAAGGCCCATAAATTAAAACATAATTAAAATTTTTAAATAATTGTTTTAGTGAAAAGGTAATACCTAAATCTCTTATTCCTAAATGTAAATTTATTACCTATGATAAATCAATGTTGTTAAGAAATATTATTGAATCGTTTCTAATTAAATTTAATAGATCAAATATTATAAACATTAGTGACGGTCTCTTCAAACTTGATACGGTATCTTCAAACTTATATATATAAGTTGACTGTCATCCCTGCGTCAATTCACTTCTTCTCCTGAGGACTACCGCCATTACGGTCGAAATATTGAAAAGTGAGTCTTTGTTATATTTCTGTCAATGTGTCACAGTTTATATATAACGTCTAGTGGATTGTTCTTCTTTTAAACACTTTTCATGTTCACGCCACTTTACATTATTGCTTTCAATTTGTTGAAATTGAGCCAGGCGAAACATATTGCGATCACAAATATAGGTAAAATGTTACAACAAACTGAAAAATATAATGATAGACCTCTTCGAATCGAACTTTAGAATGAATTATCGTAATGTATAGAAAAATATTTGGATCTACTTCAAGTTAATTGTGAACTCTAAATCTGTCCTTAGGGAGGCGTGCTATCACTCTTATTGTAGTAATTAGTTGTGGATACCTGCTAGATACTCTGATATGATTATTATACACAAGGATATATAATTAATTTAACCTGTTTAATAATAACAAGGATATATTGTTAGTACTACAGAGAATAGTAAACATCATACTCTTGTAAAAATCTGTCTTTATAATCTGTATTCTTTTCTATCTTAATTGTACATTAAAGTATGATAAAGGTGGTTAGATCGCAGTTAGTTAGTTCTGTGGTTTATACTTTTACAATAATTCCAAGGCAGTGAAATCAGTTATTATGTGGTATTTATTCATTATAGGGTCAAAACTTTAATGAAATAGTCATTAACCCTTCCCTGTTCCATTCTATTTCTAGTCGGTTTAACCACAGGCACTCATCCTTGGGTATGCCCATCTCTGATTTCTTAATTTATTTTGTACCATTTATTTTATACTGTATATAATTGTCATATTTTATACTCCTAATTGTTTTTTACTCTCATGTTATTGTAATTTTTTTTTTTTAGTTTTATTCCTGAAGAAGAACACTATGTGTTCGAAACGCGTTGTTTATATTATTAAACTTCTGTATGTGGAGACTATTTGATTAACATTTTTACACTAATACATGTTAGATTAAATAAAGGAGACGTTTTCATTTCACTTGATTTATAATCAACAAGTTAATGAAGGACAAGACGATCAATTGTTGTTAGCACTTGAAGATGTTGTAGTTGGGTCGAATGAAAGGGGAGTTGATAGGGGTAGGGCGAAGGGAGAGGGCATGTGTTTGTAAGGGGATTAGCAGTAGGGCCTTTGTAGGGCCCAAGGACACACGAAAGAAATGCAAAGCAGCCAGGGTCTGCAATACCCTCTCCCCTCTTTTGTCATTATGCAGGATATTGTGTAATACTGGTTTGCAAAGCAACCTATTCGGTCCAACTTTAACCGCGACATTCACTGCTCTTGTTAACAGGTTCAATGGATCATACTCAATAAAAAAAAAAGTCCTTCAACTGAATTCAAAAAGCTTTAAAACTCGTAATTTAAATCTTGTTTCTTTCAAATAGAATACGCCAACACTTATCTATTTCATATAATCTTCGGACACCACGTTATTTCTAATCATGTCTAAAGATAGTAAACTCACCAAGGTGCGAAAAGTGACGACAAGTCTGCTCAAAACTGTAAAACACATACTATGTTGGAGAGGAGCCGGCTGGAGAGACGAGAGGTGACTGCTGGAGGTGCGTGGCCTCCACCGTTTGCGGCTTTGCTCGACGAAAGCCTACTCTATGCCTTTAGGGAAGCAATGAGCTATTATTAGTGTTGAAATGATTCCTACATTTTTCCAATTCTTATAGCGACTACGGTTCCGATTCCTGCTTAGGTTCTACCTATATACCCTCAGCAACTAAACTATCTCAATTAATTTTTGTGTTGATCTATAACAATTTGTTCAATGTATAACAAAATGGCAGGAAAATTATAAATGAAACTAGGTGCAGTTAAACAAAATTATGAATCATTAGTTGTGCAATCCGTAAAATTGTATGGTATTTACTCATTCTGAGGTAAAATGGATAAACAAACAAAAGTCTCCACACAAATGAAGTTTTATTCAACAACAACAACGCGTTTCAAACACTTTGTGTCTTCTTTGATGATGTACACAAAGTGTTCGAAACGCGTTGTTGTTGTTGAATAAAACTTCATTTGTGTGGAGACTTTTGTTTGTTTATCCATTTTACCTCAGAAAAAGTATGAATGGTGATCACCCAGAAATTTTAGAAAATGATTATCAAAATCAATCTGAATAAATGTTATCTATAAACGTCAGGTAAAATAATGAGTAAATTAGAATAGCCATCAAAAAAATACTATATATATACTACATTACAATACTTTCTTAGCTGGGTTAATACACACACCTTTAGCTATTTGTTCACTATCATTAATATTCATTGCGTAATTTTATTTAAACAATTTTCCACTTTATGACCAAAAAAAGTTAGGTTTGAATTAAATTAGATGTTTTTAATGACATAAAAACCTACAGGCCAATTTCTTTAGTACTATTTGTGAATCAACTGAACACAAAAAATGTTGTTAAAGTAGAAGACCTTTGTAACTTTTGTATCCAGATTGTTCAAAATAAGTCTGCCCGCTTTATAGTCAGGGCTCCTTGGTACGCCCGTAATGTTGATATTTACCATGATTTGAAAATGGAATCCATAGATAGTTACATCACTCGACTTACTACCAATGAAGACAACAAACTACCTACTCATCCAAACTACCCTGAACGAGCTCTCAATCCTGCCACCAACCTTCCTCAACCTCACTGAATAATTACTTCATCTTCTGACTATCTGACTACCTTTCCAACTACTTGATGTGAATCTGTATTCTCTTTGCAAATCAAGAAATTCTCCCGATTCGGTCAAGGACCTTGTCTATAAGGGGGTCGTTCGTTCAGCAATGACTTATAGTTGATCCGTCTGGTTTAGAGCTGCACCATCGAATAAGGCTTATATCCAGATTGTTCAGAAGAAGTGTGCTCGCCTATCTGACTACTTTTCTAACTCATGACTAAAAACATTGAAAACCATGACTAACAAGACCACATGACCGCGAATACGACATCATTACTATACAGACGAACATTTGACATGTATTGCTGACATTCCAAGTTATAGTAACACAGTAATCAAGCAGTAGAAGGCCTCTGGTCGGGAACTGCTAGTTACGACGTGCACTATAGTGCGCGGATATTTTCGTTGGTTTCTAACTTTCGATGCTTTTCCTAAGTCTTTTTTCTTTAATTCTTGCAATCATTGGTTGAAGCTAAATTATTTAACCTGACATTGCCTGTCTCAGTTAAGAAAGTATAAAAAATGTTTGCCAAAATCAATCTGCATAAATCTTCTCTAAAAACGTCAGGAAAGTTATGTGTAAGTTAGAATAATCATAATAAAAATAACAATTTACATACTACATTATATATTATTATATAAAAAAAAATTCCAAGTTTTAATGCTCAGTGTCTACTTTTTTATCCGAAGAATCTGAATCCGAATCTGAAGTAGTCAATAAGACGGTTTTATTTTTATTTATTGGATTTATATCTTCAAATAACCAATGGCGTAATATTTCATGCTGGTTGTCGTGCTCGTTGTCCAGAAAAGTTGATTTGTATCGCGGGTCTAAATATATTGCCATAATCAGATTTTCGTTAAAATATTTGGAAAATTCAGAGCTTACAGAAGCTTTCCAAGCTGTAATATATATGTATATATATGTATGTATATACAATATATATGTATATATGACCAAACCACAATATTAAATGGGAGGGGGGGGGACTAAGATCTTTCAACCGGAACAAGCAGTCTTCGTCAGAGTCAAAAACCGAAACTCTGACGAAGACCGCTTGTTATGGTTGAAAGATCTTAGTCAACTTTTTTCCCATTTCATATTGTGGTTCGATATATATATATATATATATATATATATATATATATAACCAATTGGTTGAAACGATTCTTCAAACTGAATAAACTAAAATTTTCAAAAGAACACAAAGAAAAGAAATCACTGAACTCACTACTATATTTTGATGTCTTCGTTGTCAGGAATAGTTGTCAGGAATCGCTTCAAAGGCTGATAACGACTCATGTATATAATACATAAATATTATGAATAATCGTGATATTAGCTTATTTAAGATGAATAAGCCAGATTTATTATGATTTAGTTTGCAGAATGAAGTACAAGGGATTTGTGTGTGTATATATGCGTGTGGCGTACTTCTGTGATCAGAAACAAGAGTTATGTGTAGCATTGACCTCGCCAAATCAAGAAGGTCTGACTCCTGAACATGCTTCAAATAGTAGAAATAGGAAAGTCACTGCCAAAAATATGAGCAACCCTAATGAATATTCTATTCCTAATTTAGTTTAATTTAAATAAATATTTATAAATTTCTAATTAAATGTTGTTTGTCTCGTAATTATATTGGAATTCCTTCGAAAAGGTGGAATGTATAGGAGAAATACATTTGTTATCCTTGGTGTTAGGTGGTTGGGGGAGCAATTAAATGGAGGGAGAAAGCAGGTGATGGGAAGACGTTGAAGGCACCTGTAGCCTGGACAGATGTTGGGGCTCAATTAGGAAGGCTGTAATGCCGTGCTGGCGCGTTAAAGTCTCTCATTACCGCCATAACATAAATTAGGCCGCCATCCTAAAAGAACTTCCCTCCTGACCCACATCCTTTACTTCCTAAACCCAACATGATCCCCCCCCCCCCCACCCACCGTGCCAATTATCAACTTTAGCATTTTTTTACCTTCACCACAACAATACTTGAAAGTAAGCCTTTAAGCCCGTATTAAACCAACCAGTCATACAATAACATGTTATTATGAACACACTGAAAATAGGTTAAATAAAAAGAAACTCAATTGGATTTAGGTTACCGGGTTAAGAAAATGTTTTTTAAGAAATTAAGCTGTTTGATCAGTATGACTAAAATATATCTCAAACAGGTTCTATGATACAATTCAATAGTTTGCAACGTTTTCATCAAAAACTCTCGAAATAACTGTATTATAAGTTATCAAAAATCTTATACCTATTTTAGAGGCAATAAAGATGAACATTGCACGTCCTGCAACAAGTGTTCTAACCCAAAATGTATTTTTATTAATTGCTCCGAACCTTTAATACAAACAGAAAACTTGTCAGATGTTAAATAGAAGCTGTCAATTATAAAACACATAAACTAAATAGATAATAAGATCGCAAAAACAATAAGGGAACATGAAAAGTATTTCGTGGGGTAACACAGTGAAAAGAATAAAAATACAAGTCTTTCGAGCTTGCTTAATATATTTGCTGCAGAGTACACTGTTTACTGCTCAGAATAGTATTTAGCACAATATAGTTATACAGATGCAGATGAGACTAAGGAAAAAAGGGATTGCATAATCAAATTCAACGATGCAATCTTATCACACTTTAAATATATTTTTCAACCGATATGGTTGAACTTGCCATCTCAGTTTCATATTTTTATCTTATTGTATAAGTGGACTAACTTCTTTGAATTCTATGAATATAAAAAAAAAATCAGATTTTTTGAAATTTCCCGTATTACTCTTTACCTTACAACTATTCTTACGCGAATACTATGAATTTGGAAAATCGCATCAAATTCTTCAAACCTGTCATATATCTTATCACGTTTTGGTTACTCTCAGATGAATACTATGAAAAATAGAATAAGTTATTGAAGCACAATTAACATATTAGTCATCACCTTTGGACATTTCTCAAGCGACTTCTATGACAATAAAAAAAAATATAAAATCTCGAAGATTTACTACCCTACTTTCTACTATTTTCACACGAACACTATAAATATGAATAACTTCTTTAAACTTATAGTATCTGTCTTATCGTTTTTACTATTCAAACATGATAACTATGAAAATGAAAAAAAATTTAGCAAATTCAGCACACCTAGCATATTACTATTCAAACTTTGACTTTTTTCACTCGAATACTATGAAAATGGAAAAATTTGTCAAATTAAGCAAACATACTTTATTAGTCATTGCATTTTAACTATTCTCACACGAAATCTATGAATATAAAAAGAAATATAAAATTTTCCAAATTTCGAGTATCATTCTTCACTTTTCCACTGTTTTCACACGAATCTATGAAAATTAAAAAAATTATCAAATTCTTCAAATTTATGATATTACTGATCTCATTTTGACTACTCTCACACGATTACTACGGAAATAGAAAAAATTATCAAACTAAGCCAACTTACATTATTAGTAATCACATTTGACTATTCTGAAGCGAAATCTATGAAAATAAAAAAAGATAAAATTTTGAAATTTTACTGCATTATAATTCACTTTTCGATTTATTGATAAATGAATAAATTGATACATTTTTATTAGACTTAGTGTGTTCGTCTTGTCGTTTTGACTATTCTAGCATGACAACTATCAATATAAAAAAAAAGTATAAAATATTGAAAATTTACTGCATTACTTTTCGACTATTCTCACACGAATACCATGAATAAGAATAATTTTATTAAATTAATCAATCTTATATCATCTGTCTTGTCGTTTTTACTATTCTAACATGATAACTATGAAAAAGAATGAATTTATCAAATTTAGCACACCTAGCATATTATTGTTCATGCTTTGACTTCTCTCACATGAATACTATGAAAATGGAAAAATTTGTCAAATTAACCAAACATACTGTATAGTTCAAGCAAATGAACTAATTCCCACACGAATTCTATGAAAACAAAACATAAAAATTTCCAAATTTCCAGTATTATTCTTCAACTTTCCACTGTTCTTATAAGAATGCTATGAAAATTCAAAAATTTATCAAATTAAGCAAACTTAACATATTAGTAATCATATTTGACTGTTCTCTAGCTACATCTATGAAAATAAAAAAACAATATAAAATTTTGAAAATTTACTGCAATAAAATTCAGTTTTCGGCTATTTTCACAGGAACACTATGGAAACGAAATTTTTTATCAAGCTTTGTGTATTCTTTTTATCGTTTTTACTATTCTAACATGACAACTATGAAAATGAAAAAAAAATACCAAATTCAGGGTACCTAGCATATTACTATTCATGTTTTGACTTCTCTCACAGGAATATGTTTAAAAAGGAAAAATTTGTCAAATTAAGCAAACTTGACGTTTTAGTATTAACATTTTTACTATTCTCAGGCAAATTCTATAAAAATAAAAAAATACATGAAAGTTTTCAAATTTCCAGCATTACACTTCACGTATAAGTTATTTTCACACGAATATTATGAAAATTAAGAAAAATATATCAAATTATCAAACTTATCATATTAGTAATCATATTTGTCTATTCTCGAGCGACTTCTATGAAAATAAAAAAAACAATATAGAATTTTGAAAATTTACTGCAACAAAATTCACTTTTCGGCTATTTTCACACGACTACTAGGAAAATGAAAAATTTGTATCAAGCTTAATTTATTCCTCTTGTCGTTTTGACTATTCTAACATGACAACAATGAAAATGAAAAAAAAAAATACCAAATTCAGTTCATCTAGCATATTACCGTTCATGTTTTGACTTCTCTCACAGGAATATGTTTAAAAAGGAAAAATTTGTCATATTAAGCAAATATACCGTATTAGTGTTAGTATTTGTACTATTCTCACACGAATTCAATTAAAATAGAACAAAATTTTAAATTTTGCAAATTTCTCATATTACTCTTTACCTAACAACTATTCTTACTCGAATACTATGAAAATGGAAAAGTTTATCAAATTCTTCAAAGCTATCATATTATTGATCAATTTTTGACTACTTTCAGATGAATACTTTGAAAATGGAGTTATAAGATAATTTTTAACTTAAAATATATATTTTTTCAATGAATTTCAATTTTGAATTGTTTTACACTTTTAATGTTTTATAATTTATGATACTGGGATTTTATGGCATGCTAATGTTTTCTAAAAAAAATTACTTTTCTTTCCTTATGTCAAAAATCATAAAAATCTAATTTATTCTTTGCGAGTGTTATCTTTTTCCTGCATGCTGTACTCTGTTATAAGGTTGCTGTAAATGTATATTGGAAAAAATAAATTAGTAACTAGCCAGTTTTGCTTTCTCAAATCAAGTTTAAAGACGGTTTTTTAGTATAATTTGAAACTTTTTTTTACCTGTAAGCTTGAAATTTTTAAAAATAATAGATATGAACTATTTGACTAGAATAGTGAAAAAAGTGGATATTTGTCTACAACAAATATCTTCTTCTTGACGAAAAAGTCCATTCCTCACATTTGAATATTACTTCCATATTTACAATATTGTAAACTTATAGATTCATTAGAACATTTTGTGAAAGAAATACATCATATCTTGGAAATCATCAGAAATTATATGTTTGACTGGCGTTGATTCTTTTACATTTAAGAGTATTATTTTTTTGAATCTCATATTAAGTAATTAAATTATTTAAACAATTTGCATTTAGATTTTACATGAACTTTATTTCTGTGTATTTACTCACAAAAATGTCTAAGTGAATGTAAAGAATGTAAAGAAATTAAAACAAATACTTGTTATACAAGTGTAGCAAGTAAACCATTAGTCCAGGATCAATATTCAGTTTTTATAGCTTTATTGATCTTTGGAGCAACTGAAATTTCTTAAATTTTTACTTTGATACAAGTAAAGTATAGTGATCGTGAAAAAATTCGATCTCGAGATTTTTTTTATAAATTGTTAATTAAATGTTGAAATTTTGCATAATGATATCTAGAAACAGGTTTTTCTAGAAAAAAGTAACTTTCCTATCATGGATAATTGCTCCCAAACTATACAGCACATCTACACTATAAGGCCCATTTTTGTGTAAAATATAAATTTTTTTCCACCAAATATTCTGGACTGTATTGTGTCAACAAAACTTTGTACATACTTACCCACCCATCTACACACATACATAGACTCATGGAACAAACTTCATAATTCGAATTTTGAAGTCAACTCAAAGTAGGTAATTCCGTCAAAATCTCGAATAGAATTTTTTCACGATCACTATACATTACTTATAGTAAAGTATTTGTGTTATTTTTCCTGTTATGTTTTCACTTCTTTAATGCATGATTATTTGTTCTCATCTTTTTTCAATATATATATTATTTATAACTACTTATTATTTGATTACTTGCAATAGTTTCCATATCACATGGCTCGCCATACTAAATATAATTTCAAACAATTTACAAACCCATTCAAGTCCTTCCTCTCTTGTTTTTCTTCTTTCCACCTAAATTCTGTGTCAAGCCGAAATGATAAAGATACAGTATTTGTTTGTTTTTTTAATTTTTGTTTCAAAATAATAAATAAAAAATTATATTCACGAAAATAACTATAAAAATTAGTAAAATATGAAAAAAATCAAGTGCTACTCCGTTTTCAAAAAGTACTCTGTTCCTTTTCATTTCTTTAATTATTTTTTTGTTTTGCCTTATATTTATATAAAAGATAAAGCAAGGCAATCTTTATATAAATTGCCTTGCTTTATATAAAAAAACAATAATCACAATAATAAAAAGATTATTGCGATTATTGCTTTAATAATCGCAATAATTAAAACGATTTATTATTGCTTTAAAAATATATAAAAAGCAATAATAAAAAGATTTCACAATAATCACGTAAACAATCAATGATCAAACATATCAATGATGTTTCAGTTGAGTTTTTGACTCTGATGAAGACTACTTGTTACGGTTGAAAGATCCCGTGGTCTTTTTTTCCCCATTTCTTATTGTGGTTTGATGATATATACTAAAAATAGACAGGGACACATAGACTGAAACATAACAAAGACTCACTTTTCAAATTCCCAAAAGATGACGTACTCTGAACTCTTCAGTATGTACTGCTGAAACTTTTATTACTGACCAAGGCTAAAGTAAAAAAATATTACTTTATGTTATCAATGAAGATAGTACATAATTATACCGTTATTTTATATTTATTACTTACTTGATACGTATCAAATAATTATTCTACTATTTTATTACTGTCCAAGGCTATATTTAGAAAAAATAACCCCACATGTTACTTCATATCACCAATTAAAATAGTATATAATTAAAGAATGAAGTAAAAAAAAACATCATTTTCATAGGAAAGAGCTGTGAAGTGTATTCTCAGCAAAGCTTCATTAGGTTTTTTTTTTTATTTCAAAACCAGTTTTGCAGAAGGTTAGTTAGTGTGCATGGCTCCTATGGTATTCCCTGTAGGATTTAGTTAAGCTGGAGTGACATTTAGTGGTTTCGTATAAAGAATGCTAGATAAAACGTGGGTTTAACTAGCTGTCCATTATAATGACGTTCAAATTCATTTTGAAAAATTTTCCGGTGGGTGATTATTTTTAATTTTTTTTTTGTTTATAGTTGCAAACAATAATCTTAAAAAAGTTCATTAAAAATAAATTTACTATGCAGAATTTACAAAAAGCATATCGGCTTTGAACTAAACGTTCGTCCCCATTTCGCTTGCTCATTCTTCTCCAATAATATATACCATCATAAACGAAAAAAGGTCCGGCAGGACAGATAACACTTGAAATAAACAGTGACACATAGACTGAAACATAACAAAAGACTCACTTTTCAATATTTCGACCGTAATGGCGGTATATATATTATTTCAAGTATATTTATATTTCATTGAATAACTGACCGTATTTCACTGATGTAATTTTCTTCACCAGTTTTTCGAGGTTTCTGGATACCTTCTTCTTTACCTAATCCAAACGTTGGAGAATATTATTTAAGGGGGAACCTGAATTAATATTAACATTGATTTCCTCTTAATTAATATTCTCCAACGTTTGGATGAAGGAAATAAAAAGGTATTCAGAAACCTCGAAAAACTGGTGAAGAAAATTACATCAGTGAAATACGGTCAGTTATTCAATGAAATATGCTTGGATGAAGGACTGCTCCCAAATTTTAAAAATATAATATATTATATATATATATACATATATTATATATATATATATATATATATATATATATATATATATATATATATGATATGAGTCGTTATCAGCCTTTGGAGCGATTGACATCTATTCCTGAAGACGAGGACATCGAAATATAGTAGTGAGTTCAGTGATTTCTTTTCTATGTGTTCTTTTCAAAATTCTAGTTTATATATATATATATATATACATATATATCAGCTCAAAAACGAAGAAAAGCAACACACAGAGAAAGAGACACACTTACAAACTCAAATTTTCGGATGATCCGTCTTCAGGAGAAAAGAGAATGGGCGACCAAGCACGCTGAAAACCCAACGGCAGGAAACCGGCACGTATTTAACAAACATGATTTGGATGAAGACCTTCTGCCAGTTCATATAAATATATATATATATAAACTTTAACACATAGGAATGAACACAGAAAGTCACTACAGAACTCACTTCTATATTTTGACATCTGTCGTCATCGGGAAGAGGTACGAAGTACTCGCGTTGAGAAGTAAACTGCTACTCATATATACGTGTATATATATATATATATATATATATATAATGATCAAACCATAATAAGAAATGGGAAAACAAGACTAAGATCTTTCAACCGTAACAAGCGGTCTTCGTCAGAGTCAAAAACCCAACTGAGTTGTTACGGTTGAAAGATCTTAGTCTTGTTTTCCCATTTCTTATTGTGGTTTGATCATTGATTGTTATTTCACGTGTTTATGTGAAATCTTTATATATATTATATATATATATATATATATATATATATATATATATATATATTTCTAAAACTTCATTGAAAACGCATTTTGAAATATTGTAAACATAAGGCAAAAAAAGTTAATTAATCGTTTGGTTAAATTGTTAGCAATTTTTATTTTGGACACTTTTTTTTATAAAAGAATTTTTTTTTTAATAATTTAAAGTTAATCCTGAAGACTGATGAAACTCGTGAAATGCAGAAAATACGATGGCTAATTACTCATATGCAATGAAGTTGGTGGAGCTTATATTATACTCGTAATACTTTGTAAATATTGTTTTAAGAAAAGTTTTGAAGAATAAGCGCGTAATTATGAAAAGGACGAGGTGTAAGCGATGAGGAGAGTGGTCGATTCTGTGTTAGGAAGACCTTTGGCTCGGAGCTCATTAGAGACCTGGAAGATTTATAGAGGGCTCCAGGCAGGGAGCTTGATTGATGAAGCAGTTTGAAGCCTTCAGTCATGCAGAGAGAGGTGCTCTGCGAAAGGGCAAGCAGGCCTTCATTTGAAAGCAACCAACTTCAAGCCAAACTATATAACGAGTATTTCATTTGAAACGCATCTCGTCAAGTGCACTTTGTGCAAGATGTAACTACAATCACTCTTGTCACTAATAATGACTCAATAATTATACTTCACATTGTCGATGTAAAATCATCAAAAGATAAATATCAATTATGAAGTTTCGACAAATTTACACGTTTTCAGGTTTCAATATTTGTTTTCATGATATCTGTCTTTGTATGAATAGATACAAATAACAAACACATAGAAACACGTAGAAACAACAAACACATAGAAACTCGTAGAAACAATAAACACATAGAACACGTAGAACCAACAAACACATAGAAACACATAGAACAACAAACACATAGAAAGACGTAGAACCAACAAACACATAGAAACTCGTAGAAACAACAAACAAATAGAAACTCGTAGAAACAACAAACACATAGAAACACGTAGAAACAACAAACACATAGAAACACGTAGAAAATGGAGTGATTCCATTAATATATAATGAATTTTCTAAATTGTTAACTAAAAATGTTGGAGCTCATTCTATAGATTTACACTATCTATATTTAATTAATCCCTTGTGAAGATGCTAATTTACCCCAAATTTCTCTTCTTACTACTCATAAAAACTAATAAATGTCATTTTAGAGTAAATTATTCTCCTTATACTCACGAAATAATAAAATTGTAGGGTAAAAAGCTAAAGAAATGGTCTCCACATATAAAAATTTAATCGTATAAACAACGCGTTTCGAACACGTAGTGTTCTTCCTTAGGCATTAACTAAGGGTGAGTGCCTGTGGTACAACAGTGTCAGTTGTACCACAGATACTCACCCGTAGTTAATGCCTGAAGAAGAACACTACGTGTTCGAAACGCGTTGTTTATATATTAAATTTTTATATGTGGAGACCATTTCTTTAGCTTTTTACCCTACAATAAGTAAATATCACAAAATAACTGATTGTACTACATTAGAAATAATGAAATGTTGATTTCTTTTATGATGAATTTTAATATGAAGTGCCTATTTGGAATTATATATAAATAATTTGAACCCGCAATGATCCCCTAGTAAGAGGCTTCTGGTCTTTTAGAAACTAGAAAAAGAGTTATTGCTTACAATTTGGAATGATGCCATATAGCTAATTAATTTTCAGAACATACAACAAGTTCGTTCTGGTTAGGATTATAATTAAATGAGCCAGAAAGGTAAGAGGAGCCTATTGATCTTGTTTGTGGCATAGAAGCTAAGTTATCTTAGGATGACAACCAGCGGGTTGTTATTAAAATGGAAAGTCCGTGTGGGCGGCAAGTCTAAGTGAGACAAAGTATACGCTAAAGACTAGGTTCTGGATTTCGAAATGATTTCTTACCAGTCCAGGTCAAAGAGGTTAAAGTTAATTTAATCCTAGATTTAGTTTCAACAGTTAATTGAGATGTATAATTTATAACTGTTAACAACGGTTTCGAAAATTTAAGTTTCGACTGAAAAAGAGGTCATCAGCAAATTGCAATCTGTTTCTGTTTAAGTCTTGCAACTCTTGGTAATTAATTGTATTCTCTGTGGTTTTCATTAGAGGCTTCCTTGAAGCTTACACTGTGGCAGGATGTATAAATCTAGGCAAGGATAGAGTGAGGTTAATTTAAACATAAATCATGCTGCGTCATTGTAAAAAAAGCCTGATTCAGGACAATAGCGCATTTAGGAAAGGAGTCGGAAGGCATTAGGTAAGAGGTGGGGAGGACGTAATGCGAAACTTCTGAGTTACGACAAGCTAATGTCTTCTGTGTTCCCACACGGTTCAGAAGTGAAACGAAGCCATTTCGACAACTATGGGCCAGCAAGCACATTCTGCTTGTGTTCTGTTTGGTTTTATGCATGTTAACACATGAGTGGCATCAGTAATCTGTAAGGCACTGTATCATTGAATAACCAAAAATCTTACAGACAATGCTAAATGTACAGTAATTAAATATTAGTGTAATTACAACCCCGCTTGTTAATTCTAATTGGCTCCAAAAATTTAGTTAACAATATAGAAAACACATATATACACAAAGACACACACACACACACATTTAAGTTAATAATTAAGTTAAGTAATTGAATCATCTAAAAATTGTTATAGTCAAGATAGTAGAATATAATAACATGTTATACTCAGCGTGACACATGTTTGTAAACTATTCAATAAACTCCCAACCAGCAGGGGTACTGCTGGGTGGAAAAAGAAAAAAAAAAAAAAAAAAAACACACACACACACACACATATTTCAATGATCAAACCACAATAAGAAATGGGAAAACAAGACTAAGATCTTTCAACCGTAACAAGCGGTCTTCGTCAGAGTCAAAAACCCAACTGAACACTAGATGCAGAAAACACAGAAAACAACCTGTTACATCCTAGAAGAAATTTTAATTTCAGCATACAATTTTTAGTGATTTATCAACATCATTGTTTATGGTTAAAACTTAGGAAATGGTCTTTTAAAAATTATTTTAATTTTTTCGTACTTTATGAGATAATGACTCCTTATTTCAACCCACGTATCCAGTGATTCAAAACATACAATTTCGCAACAAGTATTCTTTTTTCTATAAATATTTCAATATTTATAGATATTGAAAGAGTATTATTGAGCCAGTATGCTTCAAGTACTGATTTCCACCTACAGTAACATGACACGCTTTTTTTTTTGTAATTAGCTTGTTCATAAGGCAGAACAAACTTATCTGATGGGAAAATCAGATTCAGAATGAGTTTTAAAAATTTTAGTTGGCAATTTTTAAGTCTTAAAGATATTGCTCTGTGCTGCTTGTTGTATATACTGGTGTCATTCAATCCACTAAACTGGTAGTAATGTATAGATATACCAAATCAGCGGCTATAAAATGGATGAAAACCATGTCAACAGGTGTCAGATAATGTGTGCTGTCATCTTTATAGTAGATATTCATTCTGAACGACCTGATGTATACTGCTAATTATGCCGATAATGTGCCCAGATGTGCCAAAAGGCCTTGTCGTCATAAGAAGAGAAGGTATGACGACGATGAGTCAGCTTTTCAAACGTCTTGTCTAAATTCACGTAAGATTGGCCAAATAGCTTTCTGGATGTTAAACCAGCTAAAATATTTCTACACTATTCTAAAGAAGAATTAAAGAGGATGTTAATTTTAGTAGATTGTACAATTTAGAATCTAGAATTTTGTTGAAAAAAATACTGTCTTTTTAAAAATACTAAACTAGTGCTCTAAAAGGTATACAATTACCTTGGAGTCTCTTTATATGAAAGAAAAAAAAACTGGAAACACGATGTAACAGATATATTGGCTAAGGTCACAAAAAGCAATGTTACTGCACCAGTCTCTGGTAACTGAGAAGTAAATTCAATCTCTGTACCAGTGCTCTTGCTTTCCCTCTCTTATCTCTCCTGATGACTGTCCAAACCGGAAATTAAAGACTGTAAATGTGTGTTTTTAATTTATCTATGTTTACTTACCTACATTGAACTCTATGTAAATTTATTAAAAGAATTACTGCAACTTCAATAGAATAATGAAAAAAAAATAATGAATGTAGAAATCACTAAAGGACATGCAGGAGTGAGACTAGGAACTTTTCATAAAAAAACTGGTCTTCATCGGAGTCAAACATGATATCGTAAGTTCTTTTTTCGTATTTGAAATTCCACAGTTTGGTGCACACGCTAGTTTTTACTTCACTGGCTTGCTGTAACATTTGTTTGTGTGTATAAGCGCGTTTTTGCACGTGCTTGTAGCTTTTTTGTTGATATTATAAGGAAGGTTGTTTTAAAAGGAAGTGCATTGCAGGTGTAGATAGGCGGGTGTTTAGAGATATAGAGCTGCACTCCTGGGAGGCGATGCGAGCTATCGCCGGCTGACTACCACCTAATTGCCACCAGTATCAGCCCCGGCTGTCCTTGGACAAAGCCAGCTAGCTAGTATCGAAAATCATCCTCCGCTTGGCTGCCAATCGCCGGCCCCAGCTCAATTATTGTCATCTTTCAGCAAACACTGTAATCTTGCTATAATGCCTCATTTGAAAACAGTAACGTCTTTTGATGACTATCGCGCACTGGAAGGCAAATCAATTGAATTACATCTTCCCAGAAAGGCAAGCGCCTATCCAAACAGTCGCTATTCAACTTTCAAAACAATTACTTACATGTTTAAACCTAAAAACTTTCACTTTAATGTAAGAACCAAGTCTGATCAACTATCTCTTGTAATGTATGATATTAAATCACCTTATCAAGCATTTAATGGAAAGCAGATCATAAAATTTGAAAGCTATCTTCCTCCTTAAGGTTTTTGTACCATTTAATACTTATCTTTTTACCCAACGTCAATACAGATAGGCTTTTCTAATTTAGGTGCTATTCAAGGAATGGAATAAGTGACTATAAACACATAACACCACTAAGTTATGTATCTTCGGAATGACTCACATCTATCTTTCTGATCACGATGCAATCCAAATATAATAGTGGGTTTGTGTGATTCCTTTTATCTGTGTACTTTTTGTGATTCTTGTTTATATATATATATATATATATATATATATATATATATATATATATATATATATAAAACATGAAAGTCAGAAAGAGTAAGGATATAAACACTCACAATTCTCAATAATTTCCGTCTCCTCCCTCTCTTACTCTTTACGCTCATGTGATTATTATTATAATGTTTCATTTATATATATATTTTTACATTTTTATTCTCACATATGGTGGGTGTGTGTGTGTGTGTGTGTCTGTGTGTGTGTGTCTGTGTGTGTGTGTGTGTGTGTGCTTCTTTTATTTTGTTTATTTGTAAAAAAAAGTTTATTTTGACTATACCAATAATCACTTTAGTTATTTAGCTATGTTAAGTTACTGAAAAAGGAAAAAAACACAAAAACTAACTAATTCAAGACAAATTTGATGATAGCCACAAACGTAAAATAATGTTTTTTTGTTTTTGTTTTTAATAATACTAAGAAATACAATGATAAATAAAGATCAGCTATGTTAGCTGGCCGCACTCTCCCCTTGTGGTAAACTTAAACATTACAGAGTGGGCTCTGTAAACCTTCAGTCGACCAGGGGCCAGGTTAGTTCAGTGGTTAACGTACTCGCCTCTTGGCTGGTAGTCCGGAGTTCGATCACCACCTGGCCCTCGAATTATTCACGCTGGAGGTTAATAAATCTGAGTGCGTCGTCCCTCGAAGTGGACGTTAAGCCATCGGTCACGAGCCTGTACGATGTCAGCCACTCGTTAAACATCCCTACTCGAAATGCACTTGAGTTAAGCAAAGTTTAGGACTCCCAATGTAGAATCTGTAGAATCACCGATCAAACAAAAAGCCGGTAAACGGCTGCCTTTATCACCCGCTAGGGGATCGGTTTAAAGAATAAAAAAATCGTTTAAACCATATAATATATTAATAGAACTATATTTATATGAAAGAAAATACTTCTATTTGAACATTTATACCAAGTTGAACATTTTTCAACATTTTTTTTGGATAATATATTTAGTAATAACTGAAATAACATTTATACCAAGAGAGCTAATGCAAAATGGTCGCAGCTCAATGGTGTCCACAGCTGCAGTAGCAGTTTTGTTGACCCCCGTAAAATATTCTACGATTTTTCTTGTCATAAAACCGCTTAAAGAATACCTAGATGCTATTAACGCTTTGAACTATCTGCAGACATGTTAAACACATCTAACAAAATCTTTACGCGGCTAGAGAAACAATGATTAACATTGATCACTTTCCATTAAAACTGTGATATATCCAGAAGAATAAGTTTATGTTTTAATAGTATTAAAACTTATCAATGAAATGAAAAATGTTTAACTGTAAAGATATTAATAATAAATACGGATTACCCAATTATAAGTAAGAATTTCTAAAAGAGTAAGAATTTGTGGGCAGAAATCAACTATTTCATTCCTTTGACAAAACTATCAATATTATGCCATTAAAATTACTAGCATGAATGATTAATAATTATTCTATTTCTCAGTGGGATTTAAAATGTTAATTAAATTGTCATTTATAATGGAAATAAAATGTTTATAATAAATATTAATATTTAAAACATGTATTCTATCTAATATTATTCCGAAGCAAAAGACAAATAATAGAGAAACATTTCATAATTTTGCAAGAGATAGGAATAGTATATTTACAATATATTTTTACGGTTTTTACTTTTATATATACTTTTATAATGAAAAACGATCCGATATGGTCAAATAAATTCAATGTAGATGAAGGAACATATAGATATTAAAAACACATACTTACAGTCCCTGATTTTTAGTTTTATGACTGTTCAAACCGAAAATTAGAGATTGTAAGTGTGTGTTTTTAATTTCTCCATGTTTCTTTACTAACACTTAACTTCATATATATATATATATATATATATATATATACTAGCCGTTTCTAGCCGTTGCGTCTACAACATGCTCGGTCTCCCTTTCTCTTTTCTCCAGAAGACGGATTGCCCAAAAATTTGAGTTTGTAAGTGTGTTTCTTTACTTTGTGTGCTACCTATCTTCAATTTTGAACGGTTATATATATATATATATATATATATATATATATATATATATGAACTGCATTTATATAAATATATATATAAACAAAAAAAGGCAAATTTAAGAATTAAATATATATTTATTTATTAAATAATTAATAAATTTAATTATAACTTTAATTATTAAAGAATTAAATTTATTAAATAATATATTTAACACTATTTTTCTTTATCGAGATTTGGTGCAAGGTCGAACAATAAAACATTTCGATTAAGAAAAATAATGTTTAAAAGATAAAAGAATTTTTTAGCGCATAATGGATTTTTAATTTAAATTCAATCATATTCAAGCATTTACAATCATATGTTCATCTATTTATTTATTGACTACATTTGGTGACTACAGCACTGTGTCCTAAGAACTATTGTACTTCCCCCCCTCCCCCTTCTGTACTATAGTACCGCAGTTAGCTTCAACGCTTTCAAGAAGCTCAGCACTTTTGCTGGGTCCAACGGTAAAGCATTTACAATCATATGTTACTTTTATCTATACACAATACTACTTTCTACAAATTTGTTATTTAGGTATTAGATAATTAATTATTATTATCGTTGTTCTAATTAATATAATGAATGGTAAAATAACAGGTAATTAGAGTAATAATGGGTAATTTAGATTTAAGGAAAGTGAAATATTATGGTCATTTAATATTTTGAATGGTTGAGAGGCGTAATAAATAGGCTAGCAAAGTCTGGGAAAACAAGGTGTGAGCATTGTTGTGGCAGTAAAGCGGTGCAGGACATGTGTGGCAAGGAATAAAGTCTGCCAAGGATAGAAAGGTCATCGACCTCCTGCGTCGGAGGAGGAAGCGGGGAGAGCTGAAGAAGTGGAGGCCCCTAACTAGGCCAGGGCTGTCACCGTGCGTTCACACCTGGGTAATTGTTGTGAACCAAGGTTGCAATGTTTCAGGCAAACCTTCATCAGGTCCCTTCACCCAACGCTCTCCTTCCCCCCCATTAACCTTTATATCCAGCAGCTCTGCTATTACTGCCAATAACTGGCACCATCGCTTACCAACTACTATATACCTATCGACCAGCTTCGCAACTATTCTTTAATCTCTGCAAAAGTCCACTGTCTATCATACCGGCTGACCTTATGCCGGAAGACAACCAACAATTCGAATGCAAACTCTGTCACTTTTGACTGCTGACATCTTTTCGGGTACACATTAACACATTTCTCAAATAGGCATTCATTACTTTTATATCATATAGAAAATCCAAATAGAGGTTAATTTGAATATATATATATATGGATTAATTTACCACAATGAAAACAATTTTTGAAACAATGCTCTAAGGCCTTTCGTTAACACATCTTCGGAGAGCAAGTGAACTAAAACTCTTTTTTTTTTTTTTTAGTTCACTTGCTCTCCGAAGATGTGTTAACGAAAGGCCTTAGAGAATTGTTTCAAAAATTTTTTTCATTGTGGTAAATTAATCCATCTATTATATCAAGTGTTATTTTGATTATTATTCATATATATATATATATAAAAAGATTTCACATAAACACGTGAAACAACAATCAATGATCAAACCACAATAAGAAATGGGAAAACAAGACTAAGATCTTTCAACCGCAACAAGTGGTCTTCGTCAGAGTCAAAAATCCAACTGACTCTGACGAAGAGCACCCGTCACAGTTGAAAGATCTACGAGTAGACACAGAAAAAACTACGAGTAGACTAGGATCTTTCAACTGTGACGGGTGCTCTTCGTCAGAGTCAGTTGGATTTTTGACTCTGACGAAGACCACTTGTTGCGGTTGAAAGATCTTAGTCTTGTTTTCCCATTTCTTATTGTGGTTTGATCATTGATATATATATATATATACTCATATGATAATGAAACAGTTGAAATATATTTCTTAGTTTATATATCTGTATGTGTTTTTCCCCCTATAAGTGTATATATATATATATATATACATTCATTATTTAAACCGAGCTAACCTGGCCCCTGGTGGTTTAAACAATACTTTTTTTTTTCAATAAATTGAGGGTGAGGTGGGTATCGAACCTCGGACTACCAGCCCAGAGGCGAGTAGTAGTCTATCAGCCCACTGAGCTAACCTGGCCCCATATATATATATATAGGTGTGTTCTCTAATCGGGGCTCGGTCAACTTTCCAGGACGAAAAATCAAACTCTCGTTGCCAACGCCTCGGCCCTATTCAAAACCTTTTTCATAGGCAGAAGTAAGAATTTTTTAACTAAGAAAATGAAATTTACATTATTTAAAGGAACAACAATGTTAGCCGGACAAAACCTTCGACTAGACCTAGAACGACTAGGTCATAGAAGTATTCGACGACTAGTCTAGTCGAAGGTTTTGTCCGGCTAACATTGTTGTTCCTTTAAATAATGTAAATTTCATTTTCTTAGTTAAAAAATTCTTACTTCTGCCTATGAAAAAGGTTTTGAATAGGGCCGAGGCGTTGGCAACGAGAGTTTGATTTTTTGTCCTGGAAAGTTGACCGAGCCCCGATTAGAGAACACACCTATTCAATCAAACGGTCGATATATTATTGAATCTGTTATATATATATATATATATATATATATTATATATATATATATATCAGTTCAAAATTGAAGATAGGTAGCACAGAAAGTAAAAGAAACACACTTACAGACTCAAATTTTCGGTTAACTTCAGGAGAAAAGAGAAAGGGATACCAAGCACGTTGTAGACGCAGCGGATAGTAACCTGGTGGTTGCTACCTATCTTCAATTTTGAACTTTTATTGTGTCCAGTTTGGATCGTCTTACCGTTTATCAAGTGATTTTATATATATATATATATATATATATATAAAGATTTCACATAAACATGTGAAATAAAAATCAATGATCAAACCACAATAAGAAATGGGAAAACAAGACTAAGATCTTTCAACCGTAACAAGCGGTCTTCGTCAGAGTCAAAAACCCAACTGAACTGATATATATATATATATATACATATATATATATATATATATATGATTCATTCGCGCTCCGTTCTTCGACGTGGGGAGATCTCTCTCACTTCGTCCTCTCTTCTAGTCTACTCTCCTGATGACGAACAACAGTTCGAAATATTGAATTCTGTAAGTTTTCTTTGTATTCTCTTTTCTGTGTCGTGCTTTGTGTAATTTAAAGTTATATAATATATATATATATATATATATATATAGTCTGTTTCGGATTGAATTTCCAATAAAATGTGTATATGTATATTCAATTGAATATAGTTTTTAAAATATTAATTAAAGTTAAAATATTTTTAAACTTTGGAATATCCAAACACTATTTAAACTACTGAAAACGTATAAATTGAAAACTTTAAAATATTATGTATCATTTAGACTATTGAAAAAGCTTTTTCTTCAAAGCATGCTTACTTTACTCACAACTTTCAAAAATTAAAACTTTAAAATTGTGGAACAGCTTTAGGACAAAATTATTCAAAAAAAAAAAAAAGTTGAATATAATCAGACCAAATAAAGTATTCAAATATTCAAAAAATTTAATACTTTTAAATGGGCCATGTTATTAAAAGCTCTCAAAACTTTGAAATTTTAATTAAAAAACCAAAGGACTCTCAAAAAAGTTTAAATAAGTAAAAAAATTTCTCTACATTAAACAATACTAAATAATTCATCGAAGTATTTAACATATATAAACTTTTAAAAATCGTCAAAAACCTTTAACTTCTTCATATACTTGTAAAATTTAAATATGGGTTACTTGCAGTTAGTCTACAACGTGCTTGGTCTCCCTTCTCTTTTGTCCTAAAGACGGATTACCCGAAAATTTGAGTTTGCAAGTCTGTTTCCTTACTCTGTGTTTCTTACTCTTCTTCAGTTTTAAACTCCTATAAAAATTAAAACCTTACGAAACATTGTAAACATTAAAACTTATAAATCATTAAAAATTGTCCTTCTGTGAAAAGTTATAACAGTTCTATAACTCTTATCAAACCTGGGCCTTTCATAACCATACTTTTAATTACGTTTTTGCTATAAAAGTGCTTGAAATGTTTTTAATACCTCAAA
This sequence comes from Hermatobates lingyangjiaoensis, assembly GCA_026182355.1. Taxonomy (NCBI): domain Eukaryota; kingdom Metazoa; phylum Arthropoda; class Insecta; order Hemiptera; family Hermatobatidae; genus Hermatobates; species Hermatobates lingyangjiaoensis. The sequence continues at coordinate 38,670 of JAPFBL010000122.1, read as the reverse complement.
AAGAATGATGCAAAAAAGAATGATGTTTCCTAATATTTTTTGTAGTATTTATTAAAACATGGAATAAAACAAAATTGTTGATATATTTTGAAATGAATAAGGCACTACATAATGTCACAAAACGTTTTTTCTGGTATAACCTGTTCAATATGAAATTTGTAATTGACTATATATTTTCCAAATTTTGTCTAAAAAAAATTTTTTTTTTCATTAATCTAATTATCTTATTAATCTAATTATTATTAATCTAATCTTAATTTTTTTCCTCTAATCTAATTTATAGTCTGAAGATTTTACGATCTATATTGTTTAGCTCTTTTATCTAAAGAGCAAAAATTATATACTTAATTACTTTTAAAAATGTTTACTATTTATATATTTAAAAGTAGGTATGATTTCTAGGGTCGCCTTTATAGAGTTCTTTCATAAGCAATCAACGATAACTGCTTTGTTTATTATTAGTTTATATACAGTTAAAGTGATAATAATAGTAGAAATGCGTATTGCGACAAAAAAGAAGTGCATATGTGGTCAGTACGGATGACTCGGATACAAATCATAAAAGTGTACATTTTGCAAGTGATCTGGTTTTTGTATTTCATGCTGTACATACTGCATTGGAGTCTACCTCTAAAAAAAAAATAGCAAAGTTTGATATCAACCCAACAAATACTACGCAACTTTTTACTTTACTATAAGTAAAGTATAGTGATCCTGAAGAAAATTCGATCTCGAGATTTTGATGGAATTATATGTTTTAAGATCCCAGAAGTCGTGTTATGAAGTTTTTTCGATTATGTCTGTGTGGGTGAGTGGGTGGGTGAGTGGGTGGGTGAGTGGGTGGGTGAGTGGCTGGGTGAGTGGGTGGGTTAGTGGGTGGGTTAGTGGGTGAGTGAGTGGGTGGGTGAGTGAGTATGTATCCATAAGTCTGAGGAATCGGCTTTTTCTTCAAGTTAGAAGAGTTATGTTTGTTGACAAAATATCCAGTTTTTCACCATTCTAGTCTAATAGTTCATATCTATTATTTTTAAAAATTTCAAACTTCGAGCTATAAAAGTTTTAAATTATAGTGAATAGCCTGCTTTGACTTTGATTTAGGTATGTAAAACTAATGGCTGATTACTAATATATTTTTTCTCAATATGCATTCACACCAGCCTTATAACAATGTAGAGTACGCAGGAAAAAGATAACACTCGCTCAGAGTAAATTGGATTTTTCTGATTTTTGACAAAGGAAAGAAAAGTGATTTTTTCATAAACACTAGTATGCCCATAAAATTCCCAGTGTAATAATTCTATAAAAGACCAAAAATGTCAATCATAATTCAAAATTAAAAAAATTCTTCGAAAAATAATAAATGGAATTAACTTAAATCTTAAATTAATAATTATCTTGAAACCACATTTTCTCTTAGATGTTTCTAACATTTTTCAGGCAAAATAGGAATATTTTCAAGTTTTAAATGGGAAACTTCGTCTTGAATCTTCAATGTACGAAAGGTCAGATAAACTGTATACGAGATCGAAACTATTGGAACAAAAGCCATGTTATTCTGTAAGAGATTATTTTGTAGCACGAAATCTACACTTTCGATTTTCAAATATGTTATTACTGATGCAGTTATACTAATGTTACTAACATGCATCAGTGGTGTGATATACAAAAATAAGCGCGTATACTGAGAATTGGATCAACCACTATCTGTACAACTTCCAGGAATGAAAGACTAATAAACCTCTCCGATTTAGACATTTATATGATGCCTAAGTGGGACATTATTAATTACATATCCATGAAGTTTGATATAAAGTTTACTTATAGTAAAGTTGAGTGTAGGCCACTCCAAATTTGTATGCTAGTTTCGAAACCCTGATTTCATTGTTTACATATATAGCTGAAAATAAATTTATACACTTAGAAAATACATTTACACTATTAAAATAGTACTTGATTGCTTGTTTGTTTGAAGTATATACCAGTCTCCAGAAGTCTCCAGCGCTGTGTGGCTTCCGAAGGGAACTATTTTGAAGGTGACAATATCACATTGTAATTATATTTGAATAGAAAATTTAAAAAAAAAATCAGTCTCACTACTTTATTTACACACCTCGTACGTTAGCTTATGCGTCCATGCCGTTTGCGATATTTGCCTCGCGATGTCCGACCTGAATTCTAATAAAAGTATCAAGTTATATTTACTCAAAATAAAATACTTACTTCTAACATATTATACCAATTAATTAGCCAGTTTAAATTAAATGCAAGCAATAATTTTACTATTACTCTCTCTAAAGTTATAAAATCAAAACATTCCTCTTATTAGTATAAATAAAATTTTATTTAAAATTGATTTTAGTAAGTTTAAAATAAAATAAAACTTTTAATTTTTTGATTCATTAAAAATATATATGTGATTTTTATTTATGAGATTATTTTAAATTTTGAATATACGTTAAAGCATGTTTTATTACTTCAAAATGAAATGGATTGATTACAATATAAATTATTGAAAATGTGGAACTAATGCTCAAGGACAGAGTGGGGAAAGTATAAAATCCTTGGAGGTAGGTACTTTGAAAATAGCAAGGCTTAGAAACATTTTGGTTTACAATAATTCTTCTTGACACACAGTTTGTGTCGTGATTTTTATCACGATTATATTATCAAAAGGTAGGTAATAAAAGGGAATAATTCTCTCTCTCTCTCAGTCTCCCTCTCCCTCACTCAATCCCTCTCTCTATTACTATATCTCTCTCAATCTCTCTTTTTATTACTCTCTCACACTCAATCTATCTCTCTATTACTCTCTCTCTCACTCTCTCTCTCAGTCTCCCTCTCCCTCACTTAATCCCTCTCTCTATTACTCTCTCTCTATTACTATATCTCTTCTCACTCACTCTTTTTATTACTCTCTCACACTCAATCTATCTCTCTATTACTCTCACTCTCTCTCTCTCAGTCTCCCTCTCCCTCACTCAATCCCTCTCTCTATTACTATATCTCTCTCACTCTCTCTTTTTATCACTCTCTCACACTCAATCTATCTCTCTATTACTCTCCTTACTCTCTCACTCTCTCTCTCTCTTACTCTCTGTCTCACTCTCTCTATTACTCTCTTTCCCACTCTCTCTCTCTCACACTAAATCTCTCTCTCTATTACTCTCTCTCACTCTCTTTCACTATCTCTCTCACACTCTCTCTCACTCAATCTCTCTCTCTATTACTCTCTCTTACTCCCTTTCTATTACTCTCTCTCACTCAATCTATCTCTCTATTACTCTCTCTCACTATCTCTCTCTCACACTCTCTCTCACTCAATCTCTCTCTCTCTCCCTCTCTCTCTCTCCCTCTCTCTCTCTCCCTCTCTCTCTCTCTCTATTAATCTCTCTCTCTCACTCTCTTTTTCTATCACTCTCTCTCACTCAATCTATCTCTCTATTACTCTCTCTCACTATCTCTCTCACACTCTCTCTCACTCAATCTCTCTCTATTTCTCTCTCTCTCACTCTCTCTCACGAAATCTCTCTCTATTTCTCTCTCTCTCACTCAATCTATCTCTCTATTACTCTCTCTCTCTCTCTCTCTCTCTCTCTCTCTCTCTATTACTCTCTTTCTCACTCTCTTATTACTCTCTCTCTCTCTCTCTCTCTGTCTATCTATCTACTACTTGGCAGAAGTAGTAATATCTGCAGTTGTACTACATACTTAACTATTTTTTATCGTCCCTACCATGGTATATGAATTAGTAAACTGACACTAAACCTAGAGCTGAGAGACTAACTGGTTTAGGGCAGACTATGGCAGCAGGAAACAAATACCTTCCATCCATTACTTTAGTTATGCTCATCATTGTGTGGAGCAAGAACAACACATTTTTATGTCTATGGGTCAGAAAGTCAATAAAAAAATTATTGTCTCTTCAAGAATAATATCACATCTCTAAAACAATCTCCTGAGATTTTATCTAGCACACTATGTGAAAACGAGTTCAAAATAACTAAAGAAAATACAGGTTTTCTTTCTATTTCGCTAACAAATATACGTTAGAGACTCATGAAACATATTTTGGAACGTGTTATTATTATTTATAATAATAATTAAAATATTAATTAATAATTTTTAAACAATCATGTTATAATAAGGAGAAGACATCTAAGTCTGCACACAATTATCCAACGTCGATGCATCTCTAAGAGTTAGTGTTTAAAACTCTTGAACGATGCATGAAATGCTCTTTGTGGAGACTTAGTGTTCCTTCTCCTTATTCCACAAACCCCACAATAAATGCTTGCATATCTCATGAATAATGTTACGTTCTAATTCTCTTTTCACATCGAACTTCATTTAAAAAACGCTCATCTTCAAAAACTTAGAAAATACCTTCAAAAGACTCAATGGCCTCCAACCGACGTTTTGCAAGTGCGCTTGGCATCTCTATCTCTTCTGTCCTGATGATAGTTCAACCAAAAATTAAAGACTGTAAGCGTGTTTTTTCTACTTAATGTGTACCTATAGTTACTCTGAAACGTTTGTTGTTCTTTGTGCATCATTTTCTTGAAGGTAATATATATATATATATATATATATATATATATATATATATATAAATGAAATTACTAAACAGTCCAAACCGGAAAGATAAATAAATGAAAAAAAACAACAAATAAAAAAAAACGAAAATACTTATTAGATCAATATTTTGAACTGAAGTTCGTCATCAGGTAGAGAGTAGATGGGAAGAAGAAGAGATACGCGCGTTCAAGAGTGTGGGTGGAAGGCGACGCACGCAAGAGAAGAGAGTACTTATCATGTTATAATAAGGAGAAGACATCTACTCGTAAGTCTCCACATAATTATCCAACGTCGACACATCTCTAAGAGTTAGTGTTTGAAACTCTTGAGTTCGTGTTTTCATTACGACGTCTCAAGAAGAGAGTACTCTTCTTGATGACACACTTCGGATCGAAATATTGATCCAGTAAGTGTTCTCCTTCTTTATGTGTTGTTTTTTTTCAGTTATATATATATATCAGTTCAAAAACGAAGGAAAGCAACACACAGAGAAAGAGACACACTGTGTGTTGCTTTCCTTCGTTTTTGAACTGATTTGCGTCCAGTTTGGATCATTTTTTGAATTTTAAGATATATATATATATATATATATATATATATATACTTCGAATAAAATGAAAGGTTCGTGTGGACAATAAAATTTTAGCAAAAAGGAAAGAGCACAGAAAGTAACTACAAAACTCACTTCGACATTTCGATATCCGTTGTAATCAGGAAGAAGTGTGAAGTACTCGCGTTGGGAAGCAAAATGCAACTGGCGTATATGTATAGTATGTATACTCTATAGTATATATATATGTATATATAGTCAATACAGAGAACGACAATATATATATATATATATATATATATATATATATATATAGTCGTTCTCTGTCGTTGCGAGTGGACGCACGTGCCTCTTCCTCTTCCTTTCTTCTTCCCTTCTTCTCCCTGACGACGAACTTCAGTTCGAAATATCGACCCAGTAAGTTTTCTCGCTTCTTCTATTTGTTGTCCCTTTTCATTTATATATCTGTCCGGTTTGGACCGTTTTAATATTTTCATTTATATATAAATATATATATATATATATATATACAAGTAACTATTTTGTCTATTTTGTTAAAGTTTCTGTAATCATTATAGATACACATATATTCAAAATTAAGTAATCCAACAATATAACCAATAAGCATGTAAATTGACCAGTAGTTTTGAAAAGTGGAGGGTTTTTGTTTGTTTTCGCTCATTGTTGTGGTATAGATGTATTCTGCGTGATCAGAGTTTAGGATCATGTAAGCCTTTTCTATTTGTAAGAGTAATGAGAGGCAGGTCACTGGGCACGAGGGCAATTCCAACAAGTCGGTCGCTAACAAAGCCTGCGGTGAACCAGTGGACGTTAATTAGGATTACCATCATGCGTCGACAGACCCAAAAAAGAGGTCATAGGTCGACGACCTCCTGCCTCCGCCATCTGACCGCTCAGGAACAAAAAAAAAAAAAAATAGACTGAGGCCTTGATGGTGGTGCAGGTGACGCAGGAAGCGGAAGAGGCTGTCTTCCTGCAAGATCAGCGACTTGCCCGCACCTGTCCTCAACTTGCTAAAAATAGCTCCACCAATCAAATTCGCCTTCACGCTTCACAGCAGGCCCTGTCCTTCTGACTCACAGATCTCCTGTTTTCAACATGTTTGTTCAAGCATATGTTGTCTTTAAAAAAAAAAAATTGCATCATCAGTCAAAATACAACAAAACAAAAACATACTGAGATAAATGAATGATAAAAACATACTGAGATAAATGAATGATAAAAACATACTGAGATAAATGAATGATAAAAACATACTGAGATAAATGAATGATAAAAACATACTGAGATAAATGAATGATAAAAACATACTGAGATAAATGAATGATAAAAACATACTGAGATAAATGAATGATAAAAACATACTGAGATAAATGAATGATAAAAACATACTGAGATAAATGAATGATAAAAACATACTGGGATAAATGAATGATAAAAACATACTGAGATAAATGAATGATAAAAACATCTCCACACAAAAAAGAAATTCTGAGGTAAAATGGATAAACAAACAAAAGTCTCCACACAAATGAAGTTTTATTCAACGCGTTTCGAACATTTTGTGTTCATCATCAGGAAGACACTATAAAACAAAGTATATCTAATCAGTTACAAAATTAGAGTGAAATAATAAAATTTAATTAAAAGAATTCAAGATATACCGAAGGATGTGGTACTGACGGGTTGGTCCAGTGAAAACAACAAGTAGGAAATAAATCCACTGCGAAAGAGTGGGGATAGGCATTTAGGAGATAAGGTGATAAAGACGTCGGGTATGCTTGAAAACCGTTAACTGAAGTACCGATTATAACTGAAATTATTTAAAAAAGTTAACTGAAATGATTTAAAAAAGAAATTATTCTATGTGTTTCGAACATTTCGTGTTTATCGTCGGGTAAACATCTACAATAGAAATTACAAAATTAAAGTTACAAAAATGAAAAAAGAATGACATATAGAATGGAAGGAGTGGAGACTCTGCTTATCCATTTACTCCCCTTGGGAAGTAGTTTAGAAAAAGATATAATTGTCAATTATTATTAGTATTATATTAGTAATTAGTATTATTTTGTAATTATATTAGTATTACACATTTTTTTTTAGTACTGAAGTTAACCTGAAAATTTAAAATCTCCAACGTCAATTACGCTAACCACTAAACCATTCTGGTTCAACTACCCAAACTAATACATCGACATTTGAAAATGTTTAAAAAGTAAATTTATTGTTTGTTGTGCTTTCCAAAATAAGAGTTGGGTTTTAAGAATATTATTATTGTGGAACAATTTATCATGATGATCTAAAACTAGTGCTTTCAAAGTAGTATCTCCAAGGACTTCCAGAACTTACAGGAGCTTTAATGGAGCCAACACAGACCACCCGCGTTTACATAAGTTTCAAGAGGTTCATAAGAAAGAACTAAGATTTACAATGTTGATAATATAATCAAAATCTAATCCTTAAACGATATTTTTGATATATATTTTATGTATTCCAATATTTACAAAGAAAATATGAAGAAAGATATTAATATATCTCATTATTAATTATGATTTCCAATACCATAAAATTAGTGCTAGGCAGTAACAACATAATATTTAAACAATAGTTAATGGATTTTTATATCTCTTTAATGTAATTAGGAACACAATTTCGAAATTTATTTTCTACTGACTGCATTTTTGAAAAATATTCGGATATTTGAAGAAAGAAGTTATTAGTAATAATTTTTAGCTAACAGTCATAGCTAAGTTAAGAGCAGTGTAAAAGAAAAGACTGGGCGTGTTGGGTCTCGGATAATGCGCGGCGCCACATGAAGTTGGCGCCCACGTTACATATGACTCACCAGTGGTTTAGAGGCGCCAAAGCGTTAATATGGTGCATGCTTTGCTCCTTCTAAAGAGCTTATACAGGTGGGCGTTGAGAAAAACGGGAGAAGCTATTAATATTTTTATTACCTAGGAAAAGAAATGTTATCAAGCAATGAGAATTTTATTTTTAACGTACGACAAGTGCGTATACGGAGTATATAGACGTTGTCAATTTATTAGCTCAACTTGCTATAAATAGCTCCACCAATCACACTCGGCTTCACGCTCCGCAGCAGGCCCTGTCCTTCTGACTCACAGATCTCCTGTTTTCAACATGTTTGTTCAAGCATATGTTGTCTGCACGTAATTGCAGACTCAAGTGCACACAAGGAAGTAAGTTTCTTCAACACGGACTGCTCGAATATTCAAACTCCTTACATTTACAGAACTAACATCATTACAAACCACTAAGACACTTTCTCCTAGACCTCTTTTCATGTTTTTACGATGATAGTAGCAGAACAGACTTGGCAGCTCGGCGCATCTCAATAACTCCGAGGTAATAATGAACTAATGTCATTATAAACACCTAAGATACTTTCTCTTTGACCTCTTAGAATCAGAGGTGATTTTATGTGGCTTACGTATCCTATTAATAATATCGAATTCAGAAAAAGTGATTCTATGTGGATTACATATCACATAAATAATAACAGACTCAGAGGTGTTTTTATGTGACTTAAGTATCCTATCATTATATCGAATTCAGGAAAAGTGATTCTATGTGTACCGCATATCACATAAATAATTACAGAATAAGAAGTGATTCTATGTGATTTACGTATCCTATCAATAATGTCGAATTCAGAAACTGATTCTATGTGGATAACATATCACATAAATAATAATAGGATCAGAGGTGATTCTATGTGTATTACATAACACATGAATAATAACAGAATCCGAGGTGATTCTATGTGGCTTACGTATCCTATCAATAATAACGAATTCAGAAAAAATGATTCTATGTGTATCACATATCACATAAATATTAACAAAATCAGAGGTGATTTTATGTGACAATAATATCGAATTCAGAAAAAGTGATTCTATGTGTATCACATTTCACCTAAATAATTACAAAATAAGAGGTGATTCTATGTGGCTTAAGTATCCTATGAATAATATCAAATTCAGAAAAAGTGATTCTATGTGTATCACATATCACATAAATATTAACAGAATCAGAGGTGATTATTCTATGCGACTCACTTATCAATGATATCTATCAATGATATTGAAATCTGTGGTCAGCATACGTGGCTCTCATACCACATGAATAATACCAGAATTAGTCGTGACTATGTGTGACTCACACATCACATCAATAATATCGGATTCAGTTGTTGTCATGTGAGGCTCACCATCACAAATTATTGAAATTCACTCAGGAATGAGTCTTTAAAATTTTATTTGAATGAGTGTTATTTAAAAAATTTTCATTATTCAGCACACTTATGTCATGATAATCAGTGTTTCATTTGACAATAATAAACCTGCACAAATTAAAACATAAGGTTGACTTTTATTTTTATATTGGTTCTTAAATACAATAAAAAATGTTGTTAAATAAAAAAAATGTGAGTTAAATTTTGATAATGTGTTATTTAAAATGAATTGCAACACTAAAGTTCAATGGGTTGTTTCCTAGACGGGTTGGGTTTTGAATTGTTTACCTGTATTGCAGGTTGCAGAGTTTCCAGTGTTGCTCTTTCATGTTCCCTGATTTGCCTCAGTCTTTTCTAATGCTAAGCACTTCTGTAGCATCTCATTTGTTTAATAGCTACCTGGGCTAACTATATAGCTAACTAACAAAGGGTGAACCTGAAGCCAAATGCATTACACACAAAAAATAACTGTGTATCAAACCTTTGGTTTAAATAAAGTCTGCCATAGATATTTAAGTATTTGAAATATACATCTATAATCATTTACCTTAGGTATCAATATTTGAAAACAATGTTTTCTAAAGAATTTCATCATTATAGAGTAAAAATATAATGATGTCGTCTCCACAGATCGAAATTTAATGGTATTGACAACATATTTCGAACACGTAGTGTTCTTCCTCAGGCATTAACTATAAAATACAATGTCATCAGAGAGTTATATATAGTAAAAAGTAAATATTGTACAAACATAACATACATAATATTTTATTTTGTACTATAGATAACTCTCTGATGACATTGTATTTTTTAATTAATGCCTAAAGAAGAACACTATGTGTTCTGTTTGAAACGCGTTGTTTATACGATTAAATTTTTATATGTGGAGACTATTTCATTAGCTTTTTTCCCTACAATGAGTAAATACCACGTAATAACTGATTGCACTACGTTAGTATTTCATCTGTTCTATCCGAAGAATTAGCAAATGAGTTGTATGGAGTTAAAAAAAATACGTGATGAGAGGAAAAATCTCTATTTCTAACTTTTTTATAAAGAGTATTTACTCATTCTTACTGTGACTTTATGAATTTAATAAAAATTTAGCTAACTCGGCAAACTTCGTACAGTATAACAATCAGGGAATGTCGTATTAACTTTAGTTAAATTTCATTTGATAGTTAATTATTAGCATAACAGCTGTGCTGAGAGACGCTTTACTGCTTTATCATGCTTGTTACGAAAGATCTTAGTTCTTGTTTTCCCATTTCTTATTGTGGTTTGATCATGTAATGTTATTGTAACCTCCTTGACTATCAATGGTAACCTCCTGGAATAATAGTTGCTCCACTGACCGCTAGGGTTGATAAGTAGTGATATAACCTTATCCTTTATGGCATGCTTAGTAAAGTAATGTATAATCTTAAATTTCGTTTATTTTCAGGTAACTAATTTTTATTTATGTTTTTATCATTGTATCATGTTTCAATAAAATATATTAATTTTTTATCAAAATTGCACTTAAACATTTAGATTGACAAGTTTATCTCCCCTACCTAAAGCCTCCATAAACGAAATTTAAGATTGTACATTACTTTACTAAGTATGCTTTAAATGATAAGGTTATACCTCACGTTATCAACCCTAGTGGTCAGTGCAGCAACTATTATTCCAGGAGGTTACCATTGATGGTCAAGGTGACAATAATATTACATATATAATTCCGAAACAAATAAAAATTCAAATAAAAAATCTGAACCATTAGTGAACCACATTTAACTGTATTATAAGTAAACGGAACACCAAACCTGTTAACAACCAATTGATGGTTGTTTGATTTTGTTTGATTAGTTAAACACTTTGTTTCAGACCAATTATACAATTTTTTTTTAACTCTTGGTAATTGATCGATTCTTCGGCCCCAATCGGTTAAACTTCGACCACTTTCATGTTATCATCGGTCTTACTCGGGTAACATCGGTCACAGTCGCACGTGGCCATGTTGTTACTAGTTTATTAATATTATTGGATGAGAATAATATTAATGAAAAGCTGGATTTTTCTTTTTAAAAAGTACAGGTTATACTAGCGATTATTAAAAATTATCTCGTGCCTGATAAATTACTCTTATTAGTGAAACATCAAACAAAATTAGATAAGATGAAATTTTAAGGAAAAAACGTTTTGCTTCTAAAGTCAAGAAATAATGAAGTGTATCGAAAATGAAACCTGTTATATATAAGATAAGCTAATGTCTTTCTTTTATGTAACTAAACGTAATGTAACGTGCCTAACTTTGATCTTCCTAGTATAGAAGCCAAATAAAAACTTGCAATTCTTTCTAGGTTTTATTAAAGAAAAAAGCATAATGATACAATTTTAGATGATGATTTTTGATGATGTAAGTTATTATATATTTTAAATTATTTAAAATCTAATATATATTTTCGTAGTGTCTTGTTTATATATCTGTTTGTTCTCTATAGAAATCAAAACTACTGGACCAATTGGGCTGAAACTTGGCATGGGAGGTCTTTGGGGGTAAATGAACAAAACTAAGGAGGTACCAGAGGCAATCCCCCAAGTATGGTGCAATAACTTCTAATTATGGTGAAATACCAGATGAAAATGGTGCAATTCTTTGAAAAATAAAAATAGAAAAAAATTACCAACTAAACAAAACTTTACCCTACATTTTTACACACCTTTATACTCTCATGGAAAACTATGAAAACGATAAAATATATCAAAATTAACAAACCTATTGTATTTCTCTCTTCGTTTTGACTATTCTAACATGAGGAGCATGAAAATAGAAAAAAAATACCAACTGAACAAACTTTAACATATAATTGTTCACACCTTAACTACTCTCACAGGAAAACTATGAAAACGAAAAAATATATCAAAATTATCAATTCTATTGTATTTCTCACATCGTTGTGACTACTCTACATGATAAGCATGAAAATAGAAAAAAATTACTAACTAAACAAACTTTACCAAATATATGTTCACACCTTAACTACTCTTACTGGAAAACTATGAAAACGAAAAAATATATCAAATTTAACAAACCTATTGTATTTCCTCTTCGTTTTGACTATTCTAACATGAGGAGCATGAAAATAGAAAAAAAATTCCAACTAAACAAACTTTACCCTAAATTCTTCACACCTTAAATACTCTCACTGGAAAACTATAAAAACGAAAAAAATATATCAAAATTAACAAACCTATTGTATTTCTCTCTTCGTTTTGACTATTCTAACATGAGGAGCATGAAAATAGAAAAAAATTACCAACTAAACAAACTTTAACCTATAATTGTTCACACCTTACTACTCTCACTGGAAAACTATGAAAACGAAAAAATATATCAAAATTATCAATTCTATTGTATTTCTCTCTTCGTTTTGACTATTCTAACATGAGGAGCATGAAAATAGAAAAAAATTACCAACTAAACAAACTTTACCCTATAATTGTTCACACCTTAACTACTTCACAAGGAAAACTATTGAAAACGAAAAAATATATCAAAATTATCAATTCTATTGTATTTTCTCATCGTTGTGACTATTCTAACATGAGGAGCATGAAAATAGAAAAAAATTACTAACTAAACAAACTTTACCAAATATATGTTCACACCTTAACTACTCTTACTGGAAAACTATGAAAACGAAAAAATATATCAAATTTAACAAACCTATTGTATTTCCCTCTTCGTTTTGACTATTCTAACATGAGGAGCATGAAAATAGAAAAAAATTACCAACTAAACAAACTTTACCCTAAAATTCTTCACACCTTAAATACTCTCTCTGGAAAACTATAAACACGAAAAAATATATCAAAATTAACACACCTATTGTAATCTCTCTTCGTTTTGACTATTCTAACATGAGGAGCATGAAAATAGAAAAAAATTACCAACTAAACAATCTTTACCCTATAATTGTTTACACCTTAACAACTCTCACTGGAAAACTATGAAAACGAAAAAATATGTCAAAATTAACAAACCTATTGTATATCTCTCATCGTTTTGACTATTCTAACATGAGGAGCAAGAAAAAGGGAAAAAATTACCAACTAAACAAACTAAAAACTATAATTGTTCACAACTTAACAACTCTCACTGAAAAACTATGAAAACGATGAAATATATAAAAATTAACAAACTTATTGTATTTCTCACATCGTTGTGAGTATTCTAACATGAGAAGCATGAAAACAGAAAAAAATTACCAACTAAACAAACTTTACCCTATAATTGATCACACTTTACCTACTCTCACTGGAAAACTATGAAGAAGAAAAAAATATATCAAATTAACAATTATTTGTATTTCCCTTCGTTGTGACTATTCTAACATGAGGAGCATGAAAATAGAAAAAAATTACCAACTAAACAAACTTTACCCTATAATTGTTCACACCTTAAATACTCTCACTGGAAAACTATGAAAACGAAAAAATATATTAAACTTATCAATTCTATTGTATTTCTAACATCGTTGTGACTATTCTAACATGAGAAGCACTGGAAAACTATGAAAGCGAAAAAATAAATCAAAATTATCAATTCTATTGTATATCTCTCTTCGTTTTGACTATTCTAACATGAGGAGCATGAAAATAGAAAAAAATTACTAAATAAAACAAACTTTACCCTATAAATGTTCACACCTTAACTACTCTCACTGGAAAACTATGAAAACGAAAAAATATATCAAAATTAACAAACCTATTGTATTTCCCTCTTCGTTTTGACTATTCTAACATGAGAAGCATGAAAATAGAAAAAAATTACCAGCTAAACAAATTTTACCCTATAATTGTTTACACCTTAACAACTCTCACTGGAAAACTATGAAAATGACAAAATATATCAAAATTATCAATTCTATTGTATTTTTCACACCGTTGTGACTATTCTAACATGAGGAGCATGAAAATAGAAAAAAATTACCAACTAAACAAACTTTACCCTACAATTTTTCAAACCTTAACTACTCTCACTGGAAAACTATGAAAACGAAAAACCATATCACAATTAACAAACCTATTGTATTATCCTCTTCGTTTTGACTATTCTAACATGAGGAGCATGGAAATAGGAAAAAATTACCAACTAAACAAACTTTACCCTACAATTCTTCACACTTAATACTCTCACTAGAAAACTATGAAAACGAAAAAATATATTAAAATTATCAATTCTATTGTATTTATCACATCGTTGCGAAAATTCAAACATGAGAACCATGAAAATAGAAAAAAATTACCAAATAAACAAACATTACCCTATAAATGTTCACACCTTAACTACTCTCACTGGAAAACTATGAAAACGAAAAAATATATCAAAATTAACAAACCTATTGTATTTCCCTCTTCGTTTTGACTATTCTAACATGAGGAGCATGAAAATAGAAAAAAAATTACCAACTAAACAAACTTTACCCTACAATTCTTCACACCTTAACTACTCGCACTAGAAAACTAAAAAAAAAAAAAATATATCAAAATTAACACACCTATTGTATTTTCCTCCTCGTTTTGACTATTCTAACATGAGGAGCATGAAAAAAGAAATAAGTACCAACTAAACAAAATTTACCCTACAATTCTTCACACCTTAACTACTCTCACTGGAAAACTTGAAAACGAAAAAATATATCAAAATTATCAATTCTATTGTATTTCTCACATCGTTGTGACTATTCTAACATGAGAAGCATGAAAATAGAAAAAAATTACCAACTAAACAAACTTTACCCTATAATTATTCACACCTTAATACTCTCACTGTATAACTATGAAAACGAAAAAATATGTCAAATTAAACAAACCTATTGTATTTCTCTCATCGTTTTGACTATTCTTACATGTAAGAGAACGTTGAGGAAGCAAGGAAAAAAGAAAAAAATCATGAGGAGCATGAAAATAAAAAAAATTACCAACTAAACATACTTTACCCTATAATTGTTCACACCTTAACTACTCTCACTGGAAAACTATGAAAACGAAAAAATATATCAAAATTATCAATACTATTGTATTTCTCACATCGTTGTGACTATTCTAACATGAGAAGCATGAAAATAGAAAAAAATTACTAACTAAACAAACTTTACCCTATAATTGTTCACACCTTAACTACTCTCACTGAAAACTATGAAAACGAAAAAATATATCAAAATTAACAAACCTATTGTATTTCCCTCTTCGTTTTGACTATTCTAACATGAGGAGCATGAAAATAGAAAAAAATTACCAACTAAACAAACTTTACCCTACAATTCTTACAACTTAACTACTCTCACTGGAAAACTATAAAAACGAAAAAATATATCAAAATTAACAAACCTATTGTATTTCCCTCTTCGTTTTGACTATTCTAACATGAGGAGCATGAAAATAGAAAAAAATTACCAACTAAACAAACTTTACCCTACAATTCTTCACACCTTAACTACTCTCACTGGAAAACTATGAAAACGAAAAAATATATCAAAATTATCAATTCTATTGTATTTCTCACATCGTTGTGACTATTCTAACATGAGAAGCATGAAAATAGAAAAAAATTACCAACTAAACAAACTTTACCCTATAATTGTTCACACCTTAACTACTCTCACTGGAAAACTATGAAAACGAAAAAATATATCAAAATTAACAAACCTATTGTATTTCCCTCTTCGTTTTGACTATTCTAACATGAGGAGCATGAAATAGAAAAAAATTACCAACTAAACAAACTTTACCCTACAATTCTTCATAACCTTAACTACTCTCACTGGAAAACTATGAAAACGAAAAATATATCAAAATTAACAAACCTATTGTATTTCCCTCTTCGTTTTGACTATTCTAACATGAGGAGCATGAAAATAAAAAAAAATTACCAACTAAACAAACTTTACCCTACAATTCTTCACACCTTAACTACTCTCACTGGAAAACTATGAAAACGAAAAAATATATCAAAATTATCAATTCTATTGTATTTCTCACATCGTTGTGACTATTCTAACATGAGAGCATGAAAAAAGAAAAAAATTACCAACTAAACAAACTTTACCCTATAATTCTTCACACCTTAACTACTCTCACTGAAAAACTATGAAAACGAAAAAATATATACAAATTAACAAACCTATTGTATTTCCCTCTTCGTTTTGACTATTCTAACATGAGGAGCATGAAAATAAAAAAAAATTACCAACTAAACAAACTTTACCCTACAATTCTTCACACCTTAACTACTCTCACTGGAAAACTATAAAAACAAAAATATATCAAAATTAACAAACCTATTGTATTTCCCTCTTCGTTTTGACTATTCTAACATGAGGAGCATGAAAATAGAAAAAAATTACCAACTAAACAAACTTTACCCTACAATTCTTCATAACCTTAACTACTCTCACTGGAAAACTATAAAAATGAAAATGAAAAAAATGAATATATCAAAATTAACAAACCTATTGTATTTCCCTCTTCGTTTTTTCTATTCTAACATGAGAAGCATGAAAATAGAAAAAAAATACCAACTAAACAAACTTTACCCTACAATTCTTCACACCTTAACTACTCTCACTGGAAAACTATGAAAACGAAAAAATATATCAAATTAACAAACCTATTGTATTTCTCACATCGTTGTGACTATTCTAACATGAGGAGCATGAAAATAGAAAAAAATTACCAACTAAACAAACTTTACCCTATAATTGTTCACACCTTAACTACTCTCACTGGAAAACTATGAAAACGAAAAATATATCAAAATTAACAAACCTATTGTATTTCCCTCTTCGTTTTGACTATTCTAACATGAGGAGCATGAAAATAGAAAAAAATTACCAACTAAACAAACTTTACCCTATAATTTCACAACTTAACTACTCTCACTGGAAAACTATAAAACTATAAAAACAAAAAATATATCAAAATTAACAAACCTATTGTATTTCCCTCTTCGTTTGACTATTCTAACATGAGAGCATGAAAATAGAAAAAAATTACCAACTAAACAAACTTTACCCTATAATTGTTCACACCTTAACTACTCTCACTGGAAAACTATGAAAACGAAAAAATATATCAAAATTAACAAACCTATTGTATTTCCCTCTTCGTTTTGACTATTCTAACATGAGGAGCATGAAAAAGAAAAAAAATTACCAACTAAACAAACTTTACCCTACAATTCTTCACACCTTAACTACTCTCACTGGAAAACTATGAAAACGAAAAAATATATCAAAATTAACAATTCTATTGTATTTCCCTCTTCGTTTTGACTATTCTAACATGAGGAGCATGAAAATAGAAAAAAATTACCAACTAAACAAACTTTACCCTACATTGTTCACACCTTAACTACTCTCACTGGAAAACTATGAAAACGAAAAAATATATCAAAATTAACAAACCTATTGTATTTCTCTCTTCGTTTTGACTATTCTAACATGAGGAGCATGAAAATAGAAAAAAATTACCAACTAAACAAACTTTACCCTACAATTCTTCACACCTTAACTACTCTCACTGGAAACTATGAAAACGAAAAAATATATCAAAATTAACAAACCTATTGTATTTCCCTCTTCGTTTTGACTATTCTAACATGAGGAGCATGAAAATAAAAAAAAATTACCAACTAAACAAACTTTACCCTATAATTATTCACACCTTAACTACTCTCACTGGAAAACTATGAAAACGAAAAAATATATCAAAATTAACAATTCTATTGTATTTCTCTTCGTTTTGACTATTCTAACATGAGAGTCTATTCTAACATGAGGAGCATGAAATAGAAAAAAAATTACAACTAAACAAACTTTACCCTACAATTGTTCACACCTTAACTACTCTCACTGGAAACTATGAAACGAAAAAATATATCAAAATTAACAATTCTATTGTATTTCTCTCTTCGTTTTGACTATTCTAACATGAGGAGCATGAAAATAGAAAAAAATTACCAACTAAACAAACTTTACCCTATATTTGTTCACACCTTAACTACTCTCACTGAAAACTATGAAAACGAAAAAATATATCAAAATTAACAAACCTATTGTATTTCTCTCTTCGTTTTGACTATTCTAACATGAGGAGCATGAAAATAGAAAAAAATTACCAACTAAACAAACTTTACCCTATAATTGTTCACACCTTACAACTCTCACTGGAAAACTATGAAAACGAAAAAATATATCAAAATTAACAAACCTATTGTATTTCTCACTTCGTTGTGACTATTCTAACATGAGAAGCATGAAAATAGAAAAAAATTACCAACTAAACAAACTTTACCCTATAATTGATCACAATTTACCTACTCTCACTGGAAAACTATGAAAACGAAAAAATATATCAAAATTATCAATTCTATTGTATTTCCCACATCGTTGTGACTATTCTAACATGAGGAGCATGAAAATAGAAAAAAAATTACTAACTAAACAAACTTTACCCTATAATTGTTCACACCTTAACTACTCTCACTGGAAAACTATGAAAACGAAAAATATATCAAAATTATCAATTCTATTGTATTTCTCACATCGTTGTGACTATTCTAACATGAGAAGCATGAAAATAGAAAAAAAATTACCAACTAAACAAACTTTACCCTATAATTGTTCACACCTTAACTACTCTCACTGGAAAACTATGAAAACGAAAAAATATATCAAAATTAACAAACCTATTGTATTTCCCTCTTCGTTTTGACTATTCTAACATGAGGAGCATGAAAATAAAAAAAATTACCAACTAAACAAACTTTACCCTACAATTCTTCACACCTTAACTACTCTCACTGGAAAACTATAAAAACGAAAAAATATATCAAAATTAACAAACCTATTGTATTTCTCTCTTCGTTTTGACTATTCTAACATGAGGAGCATGAAAATAGAAAAAAATTACCAACTAAAAAACTTTACCCTATAATTGTTCACACCTTAACTACTCTCACTGGAAAACTATGAAAACGAAAAAATATATCAAAATTAACAAATCTATTGTATTTCTCTCTTCGTTTTGACTATTCTAACATGAGAAGCATGAAAATAGAAAAAATTACTAACTAAACAAACTTCACCCTATAATTGTTCACACCTTAACTACTCTCACTGGAAAACTATGAAAACGAAAAAATATATCAAAATTAACAAACCTATTGTATTTCCCTCTTCGTTTTGACTATTCTAACATGAGAAGCATGAAAATAGAAAAAATTACTAACTAAACAAACTTCACCCTATAATTGTTCACACCTTAACTACTCTCACTGGAAAACTATGAAAACGAAAAAATATATCAAAAAATAACAAACTATTGTTTTCCTCTTCGTTTTGACTATTCTAACATGAGGAGCATGAAAATAGAAAAAAATTACCAACTAAACAAACTTTACCCTATAATTGTTCACACCTTAACTACTCTCACTGGAAAACTATGAAAACGAAAAAATATATCAAAATTAACAAACCTATTGTATTTCTCACATCGTTGTGACTATTCTAACATGAGGAGCATGAAAATAGAAAAAAATTACCAACTAAACAAACTTTCCCTATAATTGATCACACCTTAACTACTCTCACTGGAAAACTATGAAAACGAAAAAATATATCAAAATTATCAATTCTATTGTATTTCCCACATCGTTGTGACTATTCTAACATGAGGAGCAAGAAAATAGAAAAAAATTACCAACTAAACAAACTTTACCCTATAATTGTTCACACCTTAACTACTCTCACTGGAAAACTATGAAAACGAAAAAATATTAAAATTATCAATTCTATTGTATTTCTCACATCGTTGTGACTATTCTAACATGAGAAGCATGAAAATAGAAAAAAATTACCAACTAAACAAACTTTACCTATAATTGTTCACACCTTAACTACTCTCACTGGAAAACTATGGAAACGAAAAAAATATATCAAAATTAAAAACTATTGTATTTTCCCTCTTCGTTTTGACTATTCTAACATGAGGAGCATGAAATAGAAAAAATTACCAACTAAACAACTTACCCTATAATTGTTCACACCTTAACTACTCTCACTGGAAAACTATGAAAACGAAAAAATATATCAAAATTAACAAACCTATTGTATTTCTCTCTTCGTTTTGACTATTCTAACATGAGGAGCATGAAAATAGAAAAAATTACCAACTAAACAAACTTTACCCTATATTGTTCACACCTTAACTACTCTCACTGGAAAACTATGAAAACGAAAAAATATATCAAAATTAACAAACCTATTGTATTTCCCTCTTCGTTTTGACTATTCTAACATGAGGAGCATGAAAATAGAAAAAAATTACCAACTAAACAAACTTTACCCTACAATTTTCACACCTTAACTACTCTCACTGGAAAACTATGAAAACGAAAAAATATATCAAAATTATCAATTCTATTGTATTTCCCTCTTCGTTTTGACTATTCTAACATGAGGAGCATGAAAATAGAAAAAAATTACCAACTAAACAAACTTTACCCTATAATTGTTCACACCTTAACTACTCTCACTGGAAAACTAGGAAAAAAAATATATAAAAATTAACTAACCTATTGTATTTCTCTCTTAGTTTTGACTATTCTAACATGAGGAGCTTGAAAATAGAAAAAAATTACCAACTAAACAAACTTTACCCTACAATTCGTCACACCTTAACTACTCTCACTGGAAAACTGAAAAAACGAAAAAATATATCAAAATTAACAAACCTATTGTATTTCCCATGAAAATAGAATAATTAAAAAATATAAACAAAACTTACTTTACCCTACATTCTTCACACCTTATCTACTCTCACTGGAAAACTATGAAACGAAAAAATATATCAAAATTAACAAACCTATTGTATTTCTCTCTTCGTTTTGACTATTCTAACATGAGAGCATGAAAATAGAAAAAAATTACCAACTAAACAAACTTTACCCTATAATTGTTCACACCTTAACTACTCTCACTGGAAAACTATGAAAACGAAAAATATATCAAATTAACAAACTATTGTATTCTCTCTTCGTTTTGACTATTCTAACATGAGGAGCATGAAAAAGAAAAAAATTACCAACTAAACAAACTTTACCCTATAATTGTTCACACCTTAACATACTTCACTGGAAAACTATGAAAACGAAAAAATATATCAAAATTACAAACCTATTGTATTTCCCTCTTCGTTTTGACTATTCTAACATGAGGAGCATGAAAATAGAAAAAAATTACCAACTAAACAAACTTTACCCTATAATTGTTCACACCTTAACTACTCTCACTGGAAAACTATGAAACGAAAAAATATATCAAAATTAACAAACCTATTGTATTTCCCTCTTCGTTTTGACTATTCTAACATGAGGAGCATGAAAATAGAAAAAAATTACCAACTAAACAAACTTAACCCTATAATTGTTCACACTTAACTACTCTCACTGGAAAACTATGAAAACGAAAAAATATATCAAAATAAACCAACCATTGTATTTCTCAAGAGTTGTGAGTGTAAATTTCTTCACACCTTAACTACTCTCACTGGAAAACTATAAAAACGAAAAAATATATCAAAATTATCAATTCTATTGTATTTCTCACATCGTTGTGACTATTCTAACATGAGAAGCATGAAAATAGAAAAAAATTACCAACTAAACAAACTTTACCCTATAATTGTTCACACCTTAACTACTCTCACTGGAAAACTATGAAAACGAAAAAATATATCAAAATTAACAAACCTATTGTATTTTCTCTTCGTTTTGACTGTTCTAACGTGAGGAGCAAAAATTAAAAAAAAATTACCAACTAAACAAACATTACCCTATAATTGTTCACACCTTATCTACTCTCACTGGAAAACTATGAAAACGAAAAAATATATCAAAATTATCAATTCTATTGTATTTCTCACTCGTTTTGACTATTCTAACATGAGGAGCATGAAAATAGAAAAAAATTACCAACTAAACAAACTTTACCCTACAATTTTTTCAAACCTTAACTACTCTCACTGGAAAACTATGAAAACGAAAAAATATATCAAAATTAACAAACCTATTGTATTTCCCTCTTCGTTTTGACTATTCTAACATGAGGAGCATGAAAATAGAAAAAAATTACCAACTAAACAAACTTTACCCTACAATTTTCAAACCTTAACTACTCTCACTGGAAAACTATGAAAAAAAAAAATATATCAAAATTATCAATTCTATTGTATTTCTCACATCGTTGTGACTATTCTAACATGAGGAGCTGAAAAAGAAAAAAATTACCAACTAAACAAACTTTACCCTACAATTCTTCACACCTTACTACTCTCACTGGAAAACTATAAAAACGAAAAAATATATCAAAATTAACAAACCTATTGTATTTCTCTCTTCGTTTTGACTATTCTAACATGAGGAGCATGAAAATAGAAAAAAATTACAACTAAACAAACTTTACCCTATAATTGTTCACACCTTAACTCTCACTGGAAAACTATGAAAACGAAAAAATATATCAAAATTATCAATTCTATTGTATTTCCCACATCGTTGTGACTATTCTAACATGAGGAGCATGAAAATAGAAAAAAATTACCAACTAAACAAACTTTACCCTACAATTCTTCACACCTTAACTACTCTCACTGGAAAAACTAAAAAACGAAAAAAAATATATCAAAATTAACAAACCTATTGTATTTCCCTCTTCGTTTTGACTATTCTAACATGAGGAGCATGAAAATAGAAAAAAATTACCAACTAAACAAACTTTACCCTACAATTTTTCAAACCTTAACTACTCTCACTGGAAAACTAAAAAACGAAAAATATATCAAAATTAACAAACCTATTGTATTTCCCTCTTCGTTTTGACTATTCTAACATGAGGAGCATGAAAATAGAAAAAAAATTACCAACTAAACAAACTTTACCCTATAATTGTTCACACCTTAACTACTCTCACTGGAAAACTATGAAAACGAAAAAATATATCAAATTTAACAATTCTATTGTATTTCTCTCTTCGTTTTGACTATTCTAACATGAGGAGCATGAAAATAGAAAAAAATTACCAAAAAACAAACTTTACCCTATAATTGTCACACCTTAACTACTCTCACTGGAAAACTATGAAAACGAAAAAATATATCAAAATTAACAACCTATTGTATTTCTCTCTTCGTTTTGACTATTCTAACATGAGGAGCATGAAAATAGAAAAAAAATACCAACTAAACAAACTTTACCTTATAATTCTTCACACTTTAACAACTCTCACTGGAAAACTATGAAAACGAAAAAATATATCAAAATTAACAAACCTATTGTATTTCTCACATCGTTGTGAGTGTTCTAACATGAGAAGCATGAAAACAGTAAAAAATTACCAACTAAACAAACTATTCCCTAAGATTGCTCACACGTTAACTACTCTCACTGGAAAACTATGAAAACAAAAAAATATATCAAAATTAACAAACCTATTGTATTTCTCCCTTCGTTTTGACTATTCTAACATGAGGAGCATGAAAATAGAAAAAATTACCAACTAAACAAACTTTACCCTATAATTGTTCACACCTTAACTACTCTCACTGAAAAAAAAAAACGAAAAATATATCAAAAACCAACCTATTGTATTTCTCTCTTCGTTTTGACTATTCTAACATGAGGAGCATGAAAATAGAAAAAAATTACCAACTAAACAAACTTTACCCTATAATTGTTCACACCTTAACTACTCTCACTGAAAACTATGAAAACGAAAAAATATATCAAAATTATCAATTCTATTGTATTTCTCACATCGTTGTGACTATTCTAACATGAGAAGCATGAAAATAGAAAAAAAATACCAACTAAACAAACTTTACCCTATAATTGTTCACACCTTAACTACTCTCACTGGAAAACTATGAAAACGAAAAAATATATCAAAATTACAAACCTATTGTATTTCTCACATCGTTGTGACTATTCTAACATGAGAGAGCATGAAAAAGAAAAAAAATTACCAACTAACAAACTTTACCCTAAAATTCTTCACACCTTAACTACTCTCGCTGGAAAATGATGAAAACGAAAAAATATATCAAAATTAACAACCTATTGTATTTCTCTCTTCGTTTTGACTATTCTAACATGAGGAGCATGAAAATAGAAAAAAATTACCAACTAAACAAACTTTACGCTATAATTGTTCACACCTTAACTACTCTCACTGGAAAACTATGAAAACGAAAAAATATATCAAAATTAACAAACCTATTGTATTTCTCTCTTCGTTTTGACTATTCTAACATGAGGAGCATGAAAATAGAAAAAAATTACCAACTAAACAAACTTTACCCTACAATTCTTCACACCTTAAAACTCTCACTGGAAAACTATGAAAACGAAAAAATATATCAAAATTAACAAACCTATTGTATTTCTCACATCGTTGTGACTATTCTAACATGAGAAGCATGAAAAAAGAAAAAAATTACCAACTAAACAAACTTTACCCTATATTGCACACCTTAAACTCTACAAACAAAAAAAAAATATATCAAAATTTACAACCTATTGTATTTCTCTCTTGTTTTGACTATTCTAACATGAGAAGCATGAAAATAGAAAAAAAATAACTAACTAAACAAACTTTACCCTATAATTGTTCACACCTTAACTACTCTCACTGGAAAACTATGAAAACGAAAAAATATATCAAAATTAACAAACCTATTGTATTTTCCACATCGTTGTGACTATTCTAACATGAGGAGCATGAAAATAAAAAAAAATTACCAACTAAACAAACTTTACCCTATAATTGTTCACACCATAACTACTCTCACTGGAAAACTATGAAAACGAAAAATTATATTATAAAAAATAAACTTATCAATTCTATTGTTTTTCTAAAACATCGTTGTGACTATTATTACATGAAAGCATGGAAAAAACTATGAAAGCCAAAAAAAATATATCAAAAATATCAATTCTATTGTATTTCTCACATCGTTGTGACTATTCTAACATGAGAAGCATGAAAATAGAAAAAAATTACCAACTAAACAAACTTTACCCTATATTGTTCACACCTTAACTACTCTCACTGGAAAACTATGAAAACGAAAAAATATATCAAAATTAACAAACCTATTGTATTTCCCTCTTCGTTTTGACTATTCTAACATGAGGAGCATGAAAATAGAAAAAAATTACCAACTAAACAAACTTTACCTATAATTGTTCACACCTTAACTACTCTCACTGGAAAACTATGAAAACGAAAAAATATATCAAAATTAACAAACCTATTGTATTTCCCTCCTCGTTTTGACTATTCTAACATGAGGAGCATGAAAATAGAAAAAAATTTAAAACTAAACAAACTTTACCCTACAATTCTTCACACCTTAACTACTCTCACTGGAAAACTATAAAAACGAAGAAGTATATCACAATTAACAAACCTATTGTATTTCTCTCTTCGTTTTGACTATACTAACATGAGGAGCATGAAAATAGAAAAAAATTACCAACTAAACAAACTTTACCTGACAATTCTTCACACCTTAACTACTCTCACTGGAAAACTATGAAAACGAAAAAATATATCAAAATTAACAAACCTATTGTATTTCTCTCTTCGTTTTGACTATTCTAACATGAGGAGCATGAAAATAGAAAAAAATTACCAACTAAACAAACTTTACCCTATAATTCTTCACACCTTAACTACTCTCACTGGAAAACTATGAAAACGAAAAAATATATCAAAATTAACAATTCTATTGTATTTCTCACATCGTTGTGACTATTCTAACATGAGGAGCATGAAAATAGAAAAAAATTACCAACTAACAAACTTTACCCTATAATTGTTCACACCTTAACTACTCTCACTGGAAAACTATGAAAACGAAAAAATATATCAAAATTAACACCTATTGTATTTCCCTCTCGTTTTGACTATTCTAACATGAGGAGCATGAAAATAGAAAAAAATTACCAACTAAACAAACTTTACCCTACAATTATACACACCTTAACTACTCTCACTGGAAAACTATGAAAACGAAAAAATATATCAAAATTAACAAACCTATTGTATTTCCCTCTTCGTTTTGACTATTCTAACATGAGGAGCATGAAAATAGAAAAAAATTACCAACTAAACAAACTTTACCCTATAATTGTTCACACCTTAACTACTCTCACTGGAAAACTATGAAAACGAAAAAATATATCAAATTTATCAATTCTATTGTATTTCTCACATCGTTGTGGCTATTTTAACATGAGGAGCAGGAAAATAGAAAAAAATTACCAACTAAACATACTTTACCCTATAATTGCTCACACCTTAACTACTCTCACTGGAAAACTATGAAAACGAAAAAATATATAAAAATTAACGAACCTATTGTATTTCTCTCTTCGTTTTGACTATTCTAACATGAGGAGCATGAAAATAGAAAAAAATTACAACTAAACAAACTTTACCTTATAATTCTTCACACTTTAACAACTCTCACTGGAAAACTATGAAAACGAAAAAATATATCAAAATTAACAAACCTATTGTATTTCTCACATCGTTGTGACTATTCTAACATGAGGAGCATGAAAATAGAAAAAAATTACCAACTAAACAAACTTTACCCTATAATTGCTCACACCTTAACTACTCTCACTGGAAAACTATGAAACGAAAAAATATATCAAAATTTTCAATTCTATTGTATTTTCCACATTCGTTGTGACTATTCTAACATGAGAAGCATGAAAATAGAAAAAAATTACAAACTAAACAAACTTTACCCTATAATTGTTCACACCTTAACTACTCTCACTGGAAAACTATGAAAACAAAAAAATATATCAAAATTAACAAACCTATTGTATTTCACTCTTCGTTTTGACTATTCTAACATGAGGAGCATGAAAATAGAAAAAAATTACCAACTAAACAAACTTTAAACTATAATTTCTTCAAACTTAACTACTCTCACTGGAAAAACTATGAAAACGAAAAAATATATCAAATTAACAAACCTATTGTATTTCTCACATCGTTGTGACTATTCTAACATGAGAAGCATGAAAATAGAAAAAAATTACCAACTAAACAAACTTTACCCTATAATTGTTCACACCTTAACTACTCTCACTGGAAAACTATGAAAACGAAAAAATATATATCAAAATTAACAAACCTATTGTATTTCTCTCTTCGTTTTGACTATTCTAACATGAGGAGCATGAAAATAGAAAAAATTACCAACTAAACAAACTTTACCCTACAATTCTTCACACCTTAACTACTCTCACTAGAAAACTATACAAAAAAAAAATATCAAAATTAACACACCTATTGTATTTCCCTCCTCGTTTTGACTATTCTAACATGAGGAGCATGAAAAAAGAAAAAAATTACCAACTAAACAAATTTTACCCTAGAATTCTTCACACCTTAACTACTCTCACTGGAAAACTGTACAAACAAAAAAATATATCAAAATTAACAAACCTATTGTATTATCCTCTTCGTTTTGACTATACTAATATGAGAAGCATGAAAATAGAAAAATATTACCAACTAAACAAACTTTACCCTACAATTCTTCACACCTTAACTACTCTCACTGGAAAACTATGAAAACGAAAAAATATATCAAAATTATCAATTCTATTGTATTTCTCACATCGTTGTGACTATTCTAACATGAGGAGCATGAAAATAGAAAAAAATTACCAACTAAACAAACTTTACCCTATAATTGTTCACACCTTAACTACTCTCACTGGAAAACTATGAAAACGAAAAAATATATCAAAATTAACAAACCTATTGTATATCTAAGTTCGTTTTGACTATTCGAACATGAGGAGCATAAAAATAGAAAAAAAATACCAACTAAACAAACTTTACCCTACAATTCTACACACCTTTACTACTCTCACTGGAAAACTATAAAAAAAAAATATCAAAATTAACAACCTATTGTATTTTCCTCTTCGTTTTGACTATTCTAACATGAGGAGCATGAAAAATAGAAAAAAATTACCAACTAAACAAAACTTTACCCTACATTTTTACACACCTTTATACTCTCACTGGAAAACTATGAAAACGAAAAAATATATCAAAATTAACAAACCTATTGTATTTCTCTCTTCGTTTTGACTATTCTAACATGAGGAGCATGAAAATAGAAAAAAAATACCAACTGAACAAACTTTAACATATAATTGTTCACACCTTAACTACTCTCACTGGAAAACTATGAAAACGAAAAAATATATCAAAATTATCAATTCTATTGTATTTCTCACATCGTTGTGACTATTCTACATGATAAGCATGAAAATAGAAAAAAATTACTAACTAAACAAACTTTACCAAATATATGTTCACACCTTAACTACTCTTACTGGAAAACTATGAAAACGAAAAAATATATCAAATTTAACAAACCTATTGTATTTCCCTCTTCGTTTTGACTATTCTAACATGAGGAGCATGAAAATAGAAAAAAATTACCAACTAAACAAACTTTACCCTAAAATTCTTCACACCTTAAATACTCTCACTGGAAAACTATAAATACGAAAAAAATATATCAAAATTAACAAACCTATTGTATTTCTCTCTTCGTTTTGACTATTCTAACATGAGGAGCATGAAAATAGAAAAAAATTACCAACTAAACAAACTTTAACCTATAATTGTTCACACCTTAACTACTCTCACTGGAAAACTATGAAAACGAAAAAATATATCAAAATTAACAATTCTATTGTATTTCTCTCTTCGTTTTGACTATTCTAACATGAGGAGCATGAAAATAGAAAAAACTACCAACTAAACAAACTTTACCCTACAGTTTTTCACACCTTAACTACTTCACAAGGAAAACTATTGAAAACGAAAAAATATATCAAAATTATCAATTCTATTGTATTTTCTCATCGTTGTGACTATTCTAACATGAGGAGCATGAAAATAGAAAAAAATTACCAACTAAATAAACACTACCCTATAATTGTTCACACCTTAACTACTTACACTGGAAAACTATGAAAACGAAAAAATATATCAAATTTAACAAACCATTTGTATTTCCCTCTTCGTTTTGACTATTCTAACATGAGGAGCATGAAAATAGAAAAAAATTACCAACTAAACAAACTTTACCCTATAATTGTTCACACCTTAAATACTCTCACTGGAAAACTATAAATACGAAAAAATATATCAAAATTAACACACCTATTGTATATCTCTCTTCGTTTTGACTATTCTAACATGAGGAGCATGAAAATAGAAAAAAATTACCAACTAAACAATCTTTACCCTATAATTGTTTACACCTTAACAACTCTCACTGGAAAACTATGAAAACGAAAAAATATGTCAAAATTAACAAACCTATTGTATATCTCTCATCGTTTTGACTATTCTAACATGAGGAGCAAGAAAAAGGAAAAAAATTACCAACTAAACAAACTTAAAACTATAATTGTTCACAACTTAACAACTCTCACTGGAAAACTATGAAAACGATAAAATATATCAAAATTAACAAACTATTGTATTTCTCACATCGTTGTGACTATTCTTCTAACATGAGGAGCATGAAAATAGAAAAAAATTACCAACTAAACAAACTTTACCCTATAATTGATACACTTTACCTACTCTCACTGGAAAACTATGAAGAAGAAAAAAATATATCAAATTAACAATTATTTGTATTTCCCTTCGTTGTGACTATTCTAACATGAGGAGCATGAAAATAGAAAAAAATTACCAACTAAAAAACTTTACCCTATAATTGTTCACACCATAAATACTCTCACTAGAAAACTATGAAAACGAAAAAATATATTAAACTTATCAATTCTATTGTATTTCTAACATCGTTGTGACTATTCTAACATGAGAAGCACTGGAAAACTATGAAAGCGAAAAAATAAATCAAAATTATCAATTCTATTGTATTTCTCACATCGTTGTGACTATTCTAACATGAGAAGCATGAAAATAGAAAAAAATTACTAAATAAAACAAACTTTACCCTATAAATGTTCACACCTTAACTACTCTCACTGGAAAACTATGAAAACGAAAAAATATATCAAAATTAACAAACCTATTGTATTTCCCTCTTCGTTTTGACTATTCTAACATGAGAAGCATGAAAATAGAAAAAAATTACCAACTAAACAAACTTTACCCTATAATTGTTCACACCTTAACAACTCTCACTGGAAAACTATGAAAACGAAAAAATATATCAAAATTATCAATTCTATTGTATTTTCCACATCGTTGTGACTATTCTAACATGAGGAGCATGAAAATAGAAAAAAATTACCAACTAAACAAACTTTACCCTACAATTCTTCACACCTTAACTACTCCACTAGAAAACTAAAAAAAAAAAAATATATCAAAATTAACACACCTATTGTATTTCCTCCTTCGTTTTGACTATTCTAACATGAGGAGCATGAAAAAAAGAAATAATTACCAACTAAACAAAATTTACCCTACAATTCTTCACACCTTAACTACTCTCACTGGAAAACTTGAAACCGAAAAAATATATCAAAATTATCAATTCTATTGTATTTCTCACATCGTTGTGACTATTCTAACATGAGAAGCATGAAAATAGAAAAAAATTACCAACTAAACAAACTTTACCCTATAATTATTCACACCTTAACTACTCTCACTGTATAACTATGAAAACGAAAAAATATGTCAAAATAAACAAACCTATTGTATTTCTCTCATCGTTTTGACTATTCTTACATGAGGAGCAAGAAAAAAGAAAAAAATTACCAACTAAACAAATTTAAAACTATTTTTGTTCACAACTTAACAAATCTCACTGGAAAACTATGAAAACAAAAAAATATATCAAAATTAACAAACCTATTGTATTTCTCACATCGTTGTGAGTATTCTAACATGAGAAGCATGAAAACAGAAAAAAATTACCAACTAAACAAAAACTTTACCCTATAATTGATCACACTTTACCTACTCTCATTGAAAAACTATGAAAACGAAAAAATATATCAAAATTATCAATTCTATTGTATTTTCCACATCGTTGTGACTATTCTAACATGAGGAGCATGAAAATAGAAAAAAATTACCAACTATACAAACTTTACCCTATAATTGTTCACACCTTAAATACTCTCACTAGAAAACTATGAAAAGGAAAAAAGATTTTAAAATTATCAATTCTATTGTTTTTCTCACATCGTTGTGACTATTCTAACATGAGAAGCATGAAAATAGAAAAAAAATACCAACTGAACAAACTTTAACATATAATTGTTCACACCTTAACTACTCTCACCGCAAAACTATGAAAATGATTAAATATATCAAAACTAACAAACCTATTGTATTTCCCTCTTCGTTTTGACTATTCTAACATGAGGAGCATGAAAATAGAAAAAAATTACCAACTAAACAAACTTTACCCTACAATTCTTCACACCTTAACTACTCTCACTGGAAAACTATACAAACAAAAAAATATATCAAAATTATCAATTCTATTGTATTTCTCACATCGTTGTGACTATTCTAACATGAGAAGCATGAAAATAGAAAAAAATTACCAACTAAACAAACTTTACCCTATAATTGTTCAAACCTTAACTACTCTCACTGGAAAACTATGAAAACGAAAAAATATATCAAAATTAACAAACCTATTGTATTTCCCTCTTCGTTTTGAGTATTCTAATATGAAGAGCATGAAAATAGAAAAAAATTACCAACTAAACAAACTTTACCCTACAATTCTTCACACCTTAACTACTCTCACTGGAAAACTATAAATACGAAAAAATATATCAAAATTAACAAACCTATTGTATTTCTCTCTTCGTTTTGACTATTCTAACATGGGGAGCATGAAAATAGAAAAAAATTACTAACTAAACAAACTTTACCCTATAATTATCCACACCTTAACTATTCTCACTGAAAAACTATGAAAACGAAAAAATATGTCAAAATTAACAAACCTATTGTATTTCTCTCATCGTTTTGACTATTCTTACATGAGGAGCAAGAAAAAAGAAAAAAAATACCAACTAAACAAATTTAAAACTATAATTGTTCACAACTTAACAACCCACACTGTAAAACTACGAAAACGAAAAAATATATCAAAATTAACAAACCTATTGTATTTCTCACATCGTTGTGAGTATTCTAACATGAGAAGCATGAAAACAGAAAAAAATTACCAACTAAACAAACTATACCCTATAATTGATCACACTTTACCTACTGTCACTGAAAAACTATGAAAACGAAAAAATATATCAAAATTAACAAACCTATTGTATTTCCCTCTTTGTTTTGAGTATTCTAATATGAAGAGCATGAAAATAGAAAAAAATTACCAACTAAACAAACTTAACCCTACAATTCTTCACACCTTAACTACTCTCACTGGAAAACTATAAATACGAAAAAATATATCAAAATTAACAAACCTATTGTATTTCTCTCTTCGTTTTGACTATTCTAACATGAGGAGCATGAAAATAGAAAAAAATTACTAACTAAACAAACTTTACCCTATAATTATCCATACCTTAACTAATCTCACTGAAAAACTATGAAAACGAAAAAATATGTCAAAATTAACAAACCTATTGTATTTCTCTCTTCGTTTTGACTATTCTAACATGAGGAGCAAGAAAAAAGAAAAAAATTACCAACTAAACAAACTTAAAACTATAATTGTTCACAACTTAACAACTCTCACTGGAAAACTATGAAAACGAAAAAATATATCAAAATAACAAACCTATTGTATTTCTCACATCGTTGTGAGTATTCTAACATGATAAGCATGAAAACAGAAAAAAATTACCAACTAAACAAACTCTACCCTATAATTGATCACACTTTACCTACTCTCACTTGAAAAAACCAAGAGATGGCGTTAGAATCGCCGAGGAATTTCATGAAAAGACCAAGAGATGGCGTTAGAATCACCTTGTAATTTCATGAAAAGACCAACAGATGGCGTTAGTATCGCCATGTAATTTCATGAAACCACCAACAGATGGCGTTAGAATCGCCGTGTAATTTCATGAAAGGACCAAGAGATGGCGTTACAATCGTCGTGTAATTTCATGAAACCACCAACAGATGGCGTTAGAATCGCCGTGTAGTTTCATGAAAAGTCCAACAGAAGGCGTTAGAATCGCCCTGTAATTTCATGAAAGGACCACGAGATGGCGTTAGAATCGCTGTGTAATATCATGAAACCACCAACAGATGGCGTTAGAATCGCCGTGTAGTTTCATGAAAAGACCAACAGATGGCGTTTGAATCGCCGTGTAATTTCATGAAACCACCAACAGATGGCGTTAGAATCGCCGTGTAATTTTATGAAACCACCAACAGATGGCGTTAGAATCGCCGTGTAGTTTCATGAAAAGACCAACAGATGGCGTTAGAATCGCCGTGTATTTTCATAAACCACCAAGAGATGGCGTTAGAATTGCCGTGTAATTTCATGAAACCACGAACAGATGGCGTTAGAATCGCAGTGTAATTTCATGAAACCACCAACAGATGGCGTTAGAATCGCCGTGTAATTTCATATAAAGACCAACAGATGGCGTTAGAATCGCCGTGTAATTTCATGAAAATACATATTTATAACAAGATAGTCCACTGATATCCTGATATTACTACTTTGATTTTATTTAGTTATTTTTCATTTTTATTTTTTATCTATAGACAGGTTAGGAAACACAATGGACTTACTATAGATAGGACAGAGACTCAATTTAACTGAACAGATAGAAATATATATTCATAAAAATGAGGGTAAATTAAATGAACAAATAAATTACCAATCCCATATTTAATGTAAATCACTAATAGAAATAAAAAGACGACTGGACAGACAGGATGACGAAGTTAAAAAATATAAAAAACCCAAACTAGATAATAAATAAAAACTAAAAAATCAAAGTAACTAAATAAAATCAAAATAATAATGTCAGGAAAGCAGTGCACTTAACAGATAACCAACTCCCTGTATAATAGCTCAATAGGTTTGTTGCGATCGAAGATGGACATGGTCTGAAAGCGCTCCAACTCCAGGATCATCTTACGAGGTATGACGGTTTTACCTATTTCTAATATAAAGAATTCATTGTTCAATGCCTAAGTATTGCCGGTCGCCATGCGTGGTCAAAAGCGCCTTTTATATCTAAAAATAGACCCACTACATACTTACACTACATACATACTACATACTTACACTCAGCTTCAGAGACTAGGTTGCTAAGCCTGCTAAGGCGGGACTCTTCGCCTCCTGATAACGACGATGGTCGAAATATAAAGTGTGTTATTCCTATGTCTATCTGTGTGCTTCCTTTTTTTAATTGGTTTTTATTTAAAAGTCCGTTGGATTATTTAATTTAATTATTATTTATATATATATATTGTCTGATGTAATACTATCAGTAAACTGTCAGTCTGAATCTCATCGGACCAGTGCCCACTGCGACCAGACCTGTTATATTGTGCAAACCATTATTGTTTCTAAATGCATCTTCGGATTTTAAGAACTTCATAATTGTCCCTTGCTAAGCATTATTACTTCCTTTGGTTTTAAGTATGCTATGTCAGAAATCTTCATCCACTTCAAGGCGATTTGATGGAATCTGCTCAAAGGTTTCCGCCTTTTTTAGACAGAGAGTGTATCGTCTACTACAGTTTGCTTAAGGAATAGTTAAGAAAACAAATTCACGATAGATATTCTATTTAATTTAAATCCCTTTAAAAGTATAGTATTTTATTACAAATACTATACTATACATATATATAAAAAAAAATGAAATAACAAACTCTTAATCATCATCTTCACTAACTGTTTTACTTACATCAGTAAGTAAAGTACGTAATTATACTCGTAAATAGAATAAGATCGACATGAATACTTTTACAAAGAAAAGTTGAATCCAAAGAACCATAAGTCTTGGGTATATCTATAATTTATAATTTAATTTTAGACAAAAATGATTAGTATTATTAGAATGACTAAAGCTATGTTTATTTGAATAATCATTCATCACGGCTTAAAAGGATTTTACCAGTTCCTGCTATAATAAGGATCTAATCACTAAGTCAGTGAATGGCTTTTTAATTGTCTATGATTTGAAACAAGTGTGATATGGCCCTGGGGTTCGTTACACCGGGTAGTTCATTACTCAGATAGTGTATTTTCACTGTCCCCAGTGCCTTCAACCACCTTCTCGTTCATGTTAATATTCAACTTTACTTCAAAAATCTTTCTGTAAAGTTTCCCTGTTTAATATAAATAAATAATACTGTAACTTAATGGAGTTTCAATGCTTCTCTTTTAGATTAGTTTGTATAAATAATATTTTTTTTTGTTTTGATTCAATAGCCAGGATTCCTTAAACCAATGGTTGCAGTTATAAATGGGACGGCTAAAGGGAAATCGTAAAAAGACAACCTGACTTGATTTAAAAACGAAATGGCCTGAAATATGGCTTGGTGCTTATAAAGGTCAACACAGGTTGCAGTTATAAAGTGCAGAATGCAGTTAGTATCTAATTTATATCCTCCCTACAAATACTCTACTCAAAGCCAGAAACTTAATTTTGTTGAATTTTTTACCCTACAATAACTATATAACATAAATAGTAACATTAATTGTACAATCTGTTATACTGTGGTATTTACTCATATTGGGAAAAGTATTATGTCTCCACACAAAAAAATGCATTATAAAAAACTAACAACGTTTCGAACAATAGATGATCTTCTTCAGGTTGCATCTAAAAAATATATCATATATAAGCTTTAGGAACATCTGGGTGAATTAATTAAAACTGAATACAATATCTGACTGTTGAATATCTGACACTATTGAGTGATAACATGGGAATAGTTTTAAAATAGTTTAATTTAAATAACCTTAACTTTAAATAACACACAGAAACATGCCTTAATTTATAAGTTCTTTGTTTAAAGTTAAGGATTAATTAAGCCATTTTAATACTATTCCATGTTTTAACTCAATAGTGTCAGGTATTCAACAGTTAGATATTGTATTCAAGTTTTAATTAAGTCACCCAATGTTCTTAAAGTACATATATGCATACATTTTTTCAAAAGTAAAGTTAGAAAAGCATTGTTTGTTTTTTATAATAAACTGTTTTGTGTAGAAACATAATACTTTCCCCAATATAAATAGTAACAAATATCAATATGTAAAAACAAGAACTACATTTACCATCTGATTATTATTCACATCAAATTGAACCCCCCACTATTACAGTAAATGTTTGAAGATCTAAAATGTATTTGTATCTGGGTATCTTTTAATATATTTTCAATTATATTTAGATACAGTTATACCAACATATTGTATTATAATTCGCAGTAGGTTTAAAGTGAATAGTTTCTTGTAATATTTTTACAGAGATTGCAAATATTTTCGAATATGCCTTCACCCTGGGTGAAGTTTCTGGCTTTGGGTAGAGTTAGAATCTAATTTATATAATTGGGAAACTTTGAAAATGTCTGCCATCGCAGCAAAAAATCTGCAAGAAACTAGCGACTGCAAAGATACTGATAATATTCGTCTTCACTCCATAACACTTCAAATGTTTATTAGTAAAAGGTTCGATTTATATCAAACTAATAATTTCGATATTAAAGTCTTTTTTATTTCCTGTTTTTAATAATTTATTATTATTGCATTTAATTTTAGCCCATGTTGGCTTAGTAGTTAACGTACTCGTCTCTGAACTCTGGTAGGTCCATGGTTCGATACCCATCTAGCCCTCGATTTATTCACCTCTTAGGTGAATAAATTTGAACACGTCGTCTCACGGAGATGAAGTTAAGCAGTCGGTCTCGAGCCTGAACGATATCAGGTACTCGTTAAAGATTCCTACTCTCCATATAATTGAGTGAGTCAAAATTCAGGACTCTCATTGTAGAATCTATCTTCATTGCGTGGTATCATAATGTTCGACCTATGTGTGTTCCAATATAAGACAGCTCCTGTAGCCTAAAGGTTATAAATTGTCTTTTTAGCAAATGCAGATAGCCCAAAAACCACAGTATTAGTAAAAGCTTGATATATCTCGCACATTATTAGAATGTGGGATACATTTTCAAATTCGGTACCTTTATTGCTGTATAGAGTTATTGGAGGGTCGAAAATTCAACAAAATAAAGTTTCTGGGTTCCATTATTATAAAATTATTGAAATGTTTGATACATTCTTTGATAAGTGTTTTACTGAGATATTGCTTGTGAAAGCAATATTATCTTACTGAATATACTGGATTTTGAGTTTGAAGACTTAGCGGGGCAGAGCTGTGCAGGCTGGTGAGTGTGGCGGGGATTGGTCAGATCAAGTCCTTTGTCTGAGGAGGCGAGGATTGCTTCAGTGGACCAGAAGTAACACGCACCATTACTAAGCCGGCCAAGTAAGTCGCTCAGGTCGCCGCAAACGTCACTTATCAGTCACTTCAATCCGGCCTTCCAATCCTCTCCATCAAAAAACTCATTTATTCTAACGATGTACGAGAAGAACCGTCCTGTCAACTATCATCGTAAAAACAATTTATCGATTCAAATGTATTAATCTAGAACGAAAAGTTATAAATATCACCTTATAACAACTGAATTATTATTATTTACTTCAATAATAATATAAAATGTCACCATCTATAAATATATGACCAACGACCAACGAATATATCCGCGCACTATAGTGCACGTCGTAACTAGTAGTTCCAGACCAGAGGCCTTCTACTGCTTGATTAATGTGCTACTATAACTTGGAATGTCAGTAATTCATGTCAGATATTAAGTTCGTCTGTACAGAAATGATGTCGTATTCGCGGTATTGTGGTCTTGTTGAGGTCATGGTTTTCAATGGTTTTTAGTCATGAGTTGGAAAAGTAGTTATAGTGGATGAAGTAATTGTTCAGTGAGGTTGAGGAAGGTTGGTGGCAGGATTTAGAGTTTGTACAAGGAGGTTTGGATGAGTAGATAGTTTGTTGTCTTCATTGGTAGTAAGTCGGGTGATGCAAACTGCTATATCTATGGATTCCATTTTCAAATCATGGTGAATATCAACATTACGGGTGTACCAAGGACCC